>CM076583.1:595487832-596044003 GCA_034641835.2 Pinus albicaulis
GGTGAACCCAAGGGACAACCATTACCCAACAAATTATAAACCAAAAGGAATTGGTGAACCCAAGGGAATTGATTTAAACATTGAGACAATTGTTGTCACAATGCGACATTGGACCAACTATGACCATGGTTGGCCATGGATGATTTTCATATTGAGACAATGTTTGTCAGAATGTGTCATTTGATCATGGATGACATTGATCGATTATTCATATTATAAACCAAAAAAACTAATAAACCCAAGGGTTTAGTATTATAAACCAAAGGAATTGGTGAACCCAAGGGAATTGATTTAAACATTGAGACAATTATTGTCACAGTGCAACGTTGCACCAACTATGACCATGGTTGGCCATGGATGATTTTCATATTGAGATAATGTTTGTCAGAATGTGACATTTGATCATGGATGACATTGATCGATTATTCATATTATAAACCAAAAAAACTAATAAACCCAAGGGTTTAATATTATAAACCAAAGCAAGTGGTGAACCCAAGGGAAAATCATTACCCAAGGAGACATCAACCAAAGGAATTGGTGAACCCAAGGGAATTGATTTAAAGATTGAGACAATTTTTGTCACGATGCGACGTTCGACCAACTTAGTTCATCTGATTTGGCCATGAGTGGTTTTCATATTGAGACAATATTTGTCAGAATGTGACATTTGATCATGGATGACATTGATCAATTATTCATATTATAAACCAAAAGAACTAATAAACCCAAGTTTAATATTATAAACCAAAGGAATTGGTGAACTTAGGGGATAAATATAAACATTGGAACAATTGTTCTCACAATGCGACATTTGATCATGGATGAAATTGATCGATTATTCATATTGCAAACCAAAAGAACTAATAAACACAAGGGTTTAATGTTATAAACCAACAGAACTGGTGAACCCAAGGGAATTGATTTCAACATTGAGACAATTATTGTCACAATGCGACGTTGGCCCAACTATGACCATGGTTGGCAATGGGTGATTTTCATATTGAGACAATATTCGTCAGAATGTGACATATGATCATGGATGACGTTGATCGATTATTCATATTATAAACCAAAATAACTAATAAAACCAAGGTTTTGATATTATAAACCAAAGGAATCGGTGAACCCAAGGGAAAACCACTACCCAACAAATTATAAACCAAACGAATTGGTGAACCCAAGGAAATTGATTTAAAAATTTAGACAATTGTTGTCACAATGCGACGTTGGACCAAGTATGACCATGGTTGACGCAGATTTGATTTCATATTCGGACAATTTGATGATGGATGACATTGATCGATTATTCATATTATAAACCAAAGAACTAATAAACCCAAGGGTTTAATATTATAAACCAAAGGAATTGGTGAACCCGAGGAATTGATTTAAACATTGAGACAATTGTTGTCACAATGCGACATTTGACCAACTATGACCATGGTTGGCCATGAGTGATTTTTCATATTGAGACAATATTTGTCGAACTGTGATCATGGATGACATTGATCGATTATTCATAATATCGGCAAAAGAACTAATAAACCCAAGGGTTTAATATGATAAACAAAGGAATTGGGTGAACCCAAGGGGATTGATTTAAACATTGAGACAATTGTTCTCACAATGCGACATTTGATCATGGATGACATTGATCGATTATTCATATTATAAACCAAAAGAACTAATAACCCCAAGGGTTTAATATTATAAACCAAAGGAATTGGTGAACCCAAGGAAATTGATTTAAATATTCAGACAATTGTTGTCACAATGCGACATTCGACCAACTATGACCATGGTTGGCCATGGGTGATATTCATATTGAGACAATGATTTTCAGAATGTGAAATTTGATCGTGGATGACATAAACCGAAGGGTTTAATATTATAAACCAAAGGAATTGGTGAACCCAAGGGAAATCCATTACCCAAAAATTTATAAACCAAAGGAATTAGTGAACCCAAGGGAATTGATTTAAACATTGAGACAATTGTTGTCACAATGGGACGTTGGACCAACTATGACCATGGTTGGCCGTGGGTGATTTTCATATTGAGACAATATTTGTCACAATGTGACATTTGATCATGGATGACATTGATCAATTATTCATATTATAAACCAAAAGAAGTAATAAACCCAAGGGGTTTTTAATATTATAAACCAAAGGAATTGGTGAACCCGAGGAATTGATTTAAACATTGAGATAATTGTTGTCGAATGCGACATTCGACCAACTATGACCATGGTTTGGCCATGGGTGATTTTCATATTGAGACAATGTTTGTTAGAATGTGACATTTGATCATGGATGACATTGATCGATTATTTATATTATAAACCAAAGGAATTGGTGAACCCAAGGAAAACCATTACCCAACAAATTATAAAACCAAAGGAATTGGTGGTCAAGAGAATTGATATAAACATGGATGACATTGATCGATTATTTATATTATATACCAAAAGAACTAATAAACACAAGGATTTAATAATAATAATATTAAAAATAATATTCTTATTCTTATTCAAATTAATTAATATTAATAATAAAACTTATTTATTTATTAATATTAGTATATTCCTACATATTAATTATTTAATATCAAATACTAATGCAAATTATTATTACAGTAATAAATATATAACAAAGTATAATAATAGTTAATGTATTATTATTATTAACTTTAATATTAATATTAATATTGATAATATTAATTAATACTAATATCAATAACATTTAATTAATATTAAGAGTGACATTAATATTAATATTTGTTAATGATAGATAACATTAATTTTGATATAATATCAAAATATATTAACTATGCCTTTGTGAATTTTTAATAATATTATGATTAATTTTAATTATTAAATAAGGTTGATTATAGCTTAAAAAATTAAAATAAAATAAAAAATGCACTCTTAAGTTTGTAGAAAAGTATAGATAAACTTACAAAAACCTCTATAAATCAAATTTCCATTATTCTATTTATTCCAAATATAGTTGCTACTAATCAAATATCCATGAAATTTGTAAAAGTCAATATTTAATATCTAGATATTATATTGATTCCTTATCTATATTTTTTATTTTTGAAATCAATATTTAATGGTGTTTGGAAATGATTAAATTTATTTGATATTACTCATTGAACTTTCTACATATTATACATATTGGTTATAAATAAAATATAATTTTATAATAAAAAGAAAATTTATATATGAAAAATAAAAATTCATTAATTTATTTTTTTCTCATAAAAAATAAAATAATTTAAAATTTTATGTATTTAAAATAAAAATTAAAAAAAATATTTAAATAAACCTAAGTGTATTTTAAAAAAAGAAAACAAATATACCTTCTTATTTTTTATATTATATTTTTATTTATATAGACATCTTTATTAATATTTTCATTTTTTTTTAAGTGTAGATATTAAATTTATTAGAATCATTAAGAGTAAAAATAAAAAATAAAAAAACACATTATATTAACAAATTAAAATTATCCTATAATTAATTTTATTATTTCATTTTTATATATTTAATTAAACTACAATATCAAAAATAAATATAAAATTTGAAAATAAATTTGAATAAATTACAATTATGTGAATATTAAAATTAATAAATTGAAACTCCATAATAGTAAATCAAAATTATTTTAGTAATATATTTTTATTTATTTGTCTCTTTAATATAAAAAACATATGAATAAATATTTTTATATAAATAAAAAATTATATAATAAATCAGAAGTTTTGGTAAGGATTTTTAAAAATTTGGGTTATAGTTATTAAATTTCATTATTTTAGATATTTTAAAAGTTTTAATGTTGTTGAATTTATTTAAATGTAATTCAAGATTTTTTAATTTTTTTTAATCATATTTCAACAAAAAGTACGGCCCAAACTATTCTATTGTGCCAGTAAAATCCAATTTAAATGAATAAAAGCGTGCAGAAAATACAAGCACAAGTCCACATGTTCGCAATTTAAATGAAAAAAAGAAGACGAGAGAGACCAGCGCGCAGAAACTATAGGAAAAGGCCCACACGAGGGTTAATTAAAAGACAAAAAAGACAAGGGGAAGCGAGCAGAAGCTAGAGGGGAAGGTACCATTTGTGTCTCATTATATCGTTGCACACCAATCTTCTCAAAAATTTCTAAATGTGTCAGAAACCTAACTCATTTCCTCTGCAAATTGGTCAAATGTGGGACAGTAGGGTTTTTAATTAAAAATAAAAACCAATCTTAAAACCATTATAAATACATATTTACTATATAGCATATACAGAATTAGAGTCAGAAAAAAATAACATATATATTTATAATAGAGATTTTTAGATTACGCGGAGTGTAGTAAGAATCCTGTTTCAAATTCCAAAAGACTTCTGATATCAAATATAGAAAAAGACTTACTTATCACTTAATTATAAAATGTAAAAAAAAATATCTAAAATATTAGATTATATCAATCACATTTCCTAATATAATTGAAGAATTGCATGGATATAGTCATAATAGTGGTGGATGGTAATTGATTACGTTAGTTAGGTTATTTTTACACAATCATAATTAGAGTATAAGAGGTAGAAAATGTTGCTATAAGTATATCAATCGCATAATTGTAAAAGGTAGAAAATGCTTTCTTATCAACCACCTAATTATAAAATGTAGAAAAATTTACCGAAAATATTATGGTATGTCAATGATATTTAATAATGTAGTTGAAAAATTATATTGATATAGTAATAATATTGGATTTTTTATGTGAGTTTTTTTCTTGTAAAATTTTGCAATTGTGAAATCATAATGCATTTTTTGCAATTTTGAAATCATAATGGCAGATATGTTTGTATCCTATTATATTGATTTTTTTCATCTATTTGGCCTTAATCTATCTATTATAAGTTATAAGTTTTTGTGGGTTTTTCTTATTTATTATAAGCTTTTGTAGGTTCTTCTTATTTATTATAAGTTTTGTGGGTTTTTTTATTTATTTTCTAATATAATTTGTTTAAAATCTGACATAAATTCTATCTATTATAAGTTTTTGTGGGTTTTTTCTATGTATTATAAGTTTTTCTAGGTTTTTCAGCATATTTCTAATTTAATTTGTTCAAAATGTGTCAAAAATTTGTTGGAATCACAAGTTTGGATTGTGAACACTCCATAGTTTAAGTGCAATTCCAAAATCATAATGATAATCATATCTGTATTCTATTCTATTTTTTTATCTAATCATTTGATCTAGCTTTTCTTTATAGATTTTGAAGAGTTTTCCCACATAAAATATAACTAATTAGAATCACAAATTTCAATTTCCAGTTGTAAACTTTTCATAATTCAAATTCTTTGGGAGTTTTCAATATGCTAGATTTGTTTTTCACTATATAGCACAATATGCTAGATTTGTTTTTCACTGATATATAGAGCCAAAAACCCATTTTAAATAAAAGATCAAGATTTTAGACCAAACAAAAAATCGACTTGAAAGAGTTTTACTGTTGGACAATGCCTAACATTTGTTAACAAAATTATAAAACTTATAATTGAATCCATATTCGTATGAATCTTGCTGCTATTGCGGTTTTGACTGAATGAAAAAGTAGATGGATACCTGGAGCAATATAGCCATATGAACCTGCTACCATCGACATTGATGCCTGAGTCTCTATAATCTTGGCCAGCCCAAAGTCTGCAACACGGGCATCCAGGTTGGAGTCGAGCAAAATGTTATTGGATTTAACATCCCTGTGAACCACAAGAGGAAAGCAGTCATGGTGAAGGTAACACAGTCCCTGAGCAATACCCACTGCGATGTTATACCTCGAAACCCAATCAGCCAACAGATTGTTGCTGCAAGGTCCCTTCCCGTGCAAGGCCTCTGCCAGGCTCCCGTTGGGCATGTATTCATAGAGTAGCAATGCGTGGACATCGTTGTAGCAGTAGCCGAGCAACCTGAGTATGTTCCAATGCCTGAGATTCCCCAACAAATCGACCTCTGCAATAAAAGAGGGATTCGAGGGGTCAACGCCGAGCTCTTTCTGCGATCTCCAGAGCTTCTTGATAGCCACGGCTCCCTCGCCTCGGGGAATCTCAGCCCTGTAAATTGTACCGGTGCTCCCCATTCCTATGATATTGGAGTCCTTTATGCACGCCAATATGTCACTGCTGGTGAAGTTGAGTCTCTGGAAGGCCATCAGCCTCCATGGCCAGGCTTCACTGTCATCGTTCTCGAGGCCCTGGCGACAGCTACAGTAACGTTTGTACAGAAACCGCCCTCCAGCTACAAGAACCAAGCCTCCACCGATGATAACCAGGATTATAATTAGCCACGCCATTGGCAAACTCATGCCTGACACATTTTCTGCATCAATGGGGTAGCAAGGGGACAGGATTCCTCCACAGAGTCCATGATTGCCCGCAAAGCTATCAGCCGTGGCTGTTCTGAACATCCCATCTGTCGGAACAGAGCCGGACAGATTGTTATAAGAGACATTGAAAATTTCCAGTGAAGCCGAGCTGCCAAATCTGGTCAAAATGGTGCCTGTGAGATTGTTGATGGAGAGATCCATTATTGCCAGAGCTCGCATTACTGCAAGTTCAGCAGGAATACTTCCGCTCAGCTTATTGTTCTTCAAGTCCAGCTCCACCAGCTCCTCACACTTGCTAATAGCTACAGGAATGCTTCTGAAAAAAAAGTTATTAGAGAGATCTAGAACAGAGAGATAAAGACAAGAATCGAACTGACCAGGGATCGATCCCGATAGATTGTTGTTAGAAACATAAAATCGCTGCAAGTTGTAAATTTTCCAGATTTCTGAATCAAGATCTCCGTGGAGCAGATTGTAAGAAAGATCGATGAAAGAAAGCCTGGGCAACAGACTCAGATCTCCTGGAATAGTTCCAGTGAGACGATTGTGAGCCAATTTGAGTCTCGTCAGATTTGGGAGCCTGCCGAAACCGGCGGGAATTGAACCCGAGACCTCATTGTTCTGCATTCTCACCTTCCACAGCGAGGGGCACTTGGCCAAACTTTCGGGAATGGGACCAAAGAATCCATTGTTGAAAATAATAAGTTTCGTAAGATTGCCTCCGTTGCACAAATTTGCAGGCACTGGACCGCTGAAGAAATTGGACGAGACATCCAGCACAACAAACCACTCACCTGCCCGCTCTCGCCCACGTTCGATAACACCTACACGTGGCCCATAATACTAAACCGTTAATCTTCCATTCCTTCCACGTTCATCTTCCCAGTTCATCCTAATTTGATAGGTGGTGTGCTTACATTTATTTGAGAATTCATGTTTATTTGAGAATTTGAATCATCAATTAGGTGGCAATTAAGTTTGAACCATCACTTGTTAATCTTGATAGGTGGCGGTCAACAAATGGCACAGTAAATTTTTAATCATGTTTTGTAAAAAATTAATTTAAGTATGGTTTAAACATCTGATTTAGATATGCAAGGAAGTTACTTTTTTGAATTTCATCCATCGATTTAGTGGCGACGACCAGAATATACTGGCATCTTCCAATCTTGACCATCAGATCAAAAAAATTAATTAGCCTAATCACAAAACATGCTCCTTCCGATAGGGGGTTACGTAGGGATACCATTCCACAGACTAATTGTGCCTTTGGCTGTTGAGAGCGATCCTCTAGACTTATGTTATATACTTATGGATAGCAATAGGGCAACATAAAACCACATGTACTCATTGCATGAATTGTTTTCCTACTAGAATTTACTGTTAGTGGCTAAACTGTATATTATTATATTATTGAAAGAAATTAAATACATATTTTTAATGTCTCATAAATATAAAAAAATGAAAATTGGAAAAAATTTCACATATCTTTGATCCTTTGATTAAGCTTTGGAAAGAAATTGATGAGATAAATATTGAGTTGAAGTTTGTTGTGATTAGCTTCTCTGAGATGGTTGTTTCCACTCTTAAGAGAAACTAAGAGTGGTGTAAAAATATTAAATGTAATATCTGGGTTAAGGGTGCCCTTTTTTCAGCTACCTTTTTGGTATTTACATCCATAAGCTAGAGGAGTTTTTGGAAATCACTAGGTGCAAGGGGACCAAGCTTGTTGATATTATTATTACTCTTCTCATGTAGACCAATCATATCTTTCTTCTTCATAGAAGCCATGAGAACTTGGACAAAAAAACTTAGGACTCTTCATCACTATTGCTAGAAGCTAGGTATGACAATTAATACTCACAAGAATAAAATAATGAGAAATAAATTCAAATGGAAATTATGGCAATGGGGGATTAATTCAAGTTGAAGAAAGACATCAATATTCCTATGAACCGAGCTCATCAATAAAGGAAGGATCAAAATACATAAGGGCTAGAAAAAGGGACCTATAATACATGTAAAGACTCTATGGCATTATCTCTATAAATCAAGGATGAACTTCATATCTCTGTTGTCGACAAAATATTTGGCATAGTTACACATATATGAGTCTCTATGTTGATTTATGAAGTAATTTTCCTATACTAATGTGAATTTTAGAGGCACCTTCTCCTATGATAAGCATACAAGTCGTTATATTTATAATCTACAAAGTACTCAAAGAAAAAGCAAACGGCTTATATGAAATCTTTTAAAAGAAGACAACCTACCGTGAGAATACTTTCAGTGGCAATCTGAGCATGACTGAGCATGACTGTGCGCTCCTTTCTGAATCAAAAAGACAAAGTGTATTCATGATATTTGTATAGTTTGAGTAACCAAAATACTGTAGCTCACATCTATTACTGCTGAGTTCAAAGGCTAGTCTAAGAGTATGAACAATAGAAAAAGGTTCTGTGACACTTCTATGAGGTATCTGAAGCTTACTATAGCAACACATATTTCAAGATTCAAGGTATCAATGATAGACACCAACATGAAACGATACAAGGTCTATCTAACACTATATAAGGTAGCTCGACTCGTTTGGGAGACTTCCATCTTTGACATCTAAAAAGAGCATCATCTTCTTAATCAATGCAAATCTGTGGCACTGTGAGACGGAGGATAGAAGTGTATTGTGATCTGAAGTTAAAAGAAACCAAAACCATGTGGATAGTCTCTAAGGCATTGAAATGTACAAATGATGAACTTAAAGACATGCAAAACAAGTCTTATCTGTGACATAAAGGATTGAGAATCTCTATAGCTTTGTGCAAAATGAATCAAAATTATGTGATCTACTCTATGCTATAGGACCAAAAGACTAAGGTACATAGTCTATAGAAGGGACCAAAATCATCAATATGAATAAAAGCCAAGATTTTGATCAATTCCAAGTCTGAAACTACACTTAATGAAAAAATTTACATTTTTGAAAAGTCTGAGCATATCTATGAAAATTAGAACATTTCTATTTGTGATATGAACTATATAAATACATACAAAACATTTTGAATCATCAAGAATCAGAGTTTAGTGGCATCATGTGCGAAAACTTGAGGGATGCGACTTCATGACATAATTTATTATGATGATATAAGGCCCATCTCTGTGACACTAGAGTATGTAGCAGCATTATATCTTTTCATAAGGACTGTGAGGGTATAGGGAATCCGTGACACAAGTTTGTGAAAATAGCACCCTTCTCATACATAAAAGAAAGATGAATTCAGTTCTTGAAGCCGACCTATTTGATATTGAAAGATAAAGACACTTAAAGTAGCTCAAAGATATCTCTGTGGCTTATAGCTGAGCTTGAAGGACCAATAAGTGAGATCAATGTGAAGACCAAGTTGCAGAACTATATGGACAGAGAAGTTCGAATTTAGCGTAAGCATATCTTTTGAAGCAACCCCAAGAAGTTACAACTTACAATATAGTAGTACCATACTCGAAGGAAATAATGGAGAACACTGGAAGTTAAAATAGGTACATGTAAACTATGCTCAATGATAATGGTAGTGGCAATCTGAGCATGACTGTGCACTCCTTTCTGAATCAAAAAGACCAAATGTATTCGTGATATTTGTATAGTTTGAGTAACCAAAATACTGTAGCTAACTACTGTGGAGTTCAAAGGCTAGTCTGAGAGTATGAACAATTCCAAAATTGCCATAATGACTGAAGCAAGTTTGTTTCGGAAAAAATGAATATTTGAGATATTGTTCTTCGATCAATACAAAAAGGTTCTGTGACACTTCTTGTGACACTTCTATGAGGTATCTGAAGCTTACTATAGCAACAAATATTTGAATCTTTGAAGGTTCAAGGCATCAAGGATGACACCACATGAAACGATACAAGGTCTATCTACACGATATAAGGTAGCTCCACTCATTTGGGAGACTATCCATCTTTGACATCTATAAAGACCATCATCAATGATTTTGATCATATCTATAAGTAATCTTAAAGTATGTTTGGAAAAAATTATATTATGGTTCTCTATAGTTTTGGAGATATATTCCATTAAAGCTAGGGTTTTTGAATGATCTTAAAATTAGTTTCAAATAAATTATATTCCTCCTCATTATAATGTTGGAGACCTAACTACTCAAATTAGTTTCTAATGAATAATTTTGGTACTTTTGTTATAAATTTTTTTTTGGGACACATAATGTTATGAAATTTCAAATATTTGATCAAGTCAAATATCGTTATGTAAAAATAACTTGTTACACTATTTTGTTGTTATAAGACACCAAAAACAACATTTGGTAAAATAAGTCTTTAGTGCTTAGGTAGTTAGATGATATGGATAATTGAATAGTTGGGATTCACTATATTTTTTCCAAAGACTTTTTATCCTGAAATTTTGATTTTTATCATAGCCAAATCTTCACAAAGAATTTGTTGATGGAAATAGACTGAGTTTTAAAATTATGATACAGGTTTTTAGTATTGTACATTTAATTGATAATCTAAATCGTTATAAAATGTCAAAATTCATTACTTATTGACAAACTTATAATTTTATTTATTTATTTACTCACACATTCATTCCTGGATTGTATTTATTGAATTTAGCTATTTAGAGGAGACTTGAAATAGAATGTCTTCTTGTCTCAATTGGAGGGCTTATTCGTATATCTCCCTTCTTAAAATTCAAAATGGGGCATGGAATTATTCAATTGAATGGAATATCTTATTTAGGTGAACCCACCATGGCAAATATGATTAATCATTGAAAAGATGTTGAAGGGTGAAATATATCCATTCATTAGGGAATATTGACTTCAACAATAGTATTATAAAATTAGAATAATATTAGTGTTGTCTTATGATGATGTTGGAGAAAAGTTGTGGTCGTACTATCATTTAGGGAGATCTAAATTTTAGCTTAGGATTTAGATGTGTACATGATGATAGACAATGGAAGTATAATATAATTTTAATTAAATTATTAATAACTATTAAGATAATGATAAAAATTTAATTTCTATGAAATATTATTTTAATAAATTTTAATATTATTTTTGATCCAAGCTTGTTGGTATTATCATTAATCTTCTCCTCTACACCAATGATACCTTTTTCTTCCTTGAAGCCATGAGGATTTGGACAAGAAATGTAGGACTCTTCATGACTACTACTTTACTTTGGGTATGAAGTTAATAGTAACAAGACTAAAATCATGATAATTCAATCCAAAATGATCACCCATGGAAAATTTTTCTATGGTAACAATAGCTTGGAGCACTTCTCTTAGTCTCTTCTTATAAAGAGTAGCTCATTTACATTAATTATAAGCTCAAACAGAATTACATCATTTAGAAAAGAATTATTAGAGGCTGAAAATCTTATTATCATCTTGAAAACACTTTAAGGATGTTGACCATTGTATTTGGTGTAAAACAATGTTCCTCTTTGAGACACTCTTCACCCATGTTTTCTTATGAGGTTGTGAAGTCTCTAGTTGCATTATATCCAAAGAGTCTGGTTGCATTATATCCAAAGAGTCATGGAGTAAAATTGAGATGATTCCAAGTCAATTCATAAGTAAAATTTAGATGATTCCAAAGAAATTCATAAGCTACAATCTAAATACTAATGAAAATACCTCCTATGCTATCCTAGTGATTGAAGTTTTCCTCTCCCCTATTGAAAGCACTATGTTTAAGTATGTGATGTATAAGAAGAAGAAGTTTTACAACATGGAATCGAAGAGGCTTCCTAAAATTGCTTCTAACAGTAGTGAGAACCCCCACCTTGTCGTGAGGCCTGGGTGACTTAAGGATGTGTAGTATTGGCTCAACCATTTGAGGATAAATGACGACATCGGAAGCTAGGGTACTCTCAAAGATACTATCACCTAAAAATTGGAGGATAAGATATGGAATTATAACCAATTGGAGGGCAAAAAGAAGGTTATCTATTATACGAAGGTGATCAACTGCACCCTTTACAAGCTTCTGTTTTGACCTCCTCTAAGAAAAAGATGAACATGGCTAACATTAGAACTAATTCTTATGAGGTAGTGTTCTCTACTCGCAAGAGTCCGTAGGACCATAGAATTTGTTAGCTTCATGATGGAGGACTAAAAACACCATCTTTTAGATTGTCCCACCATTACCCACATCCTTTATCTTTTCCCCTACATGTGTCATACTTCCAATCTTATTGACTTGTTAAGTTATCCCAACTATAGTAATATTGGTGGGGTTCTTTCCCTTATTTCGAAGCATAGAAATAAGACTCTCAAGTATTACAATTATTTTCTACCAAATGAGTTTGTATTGTATTCTGACAATCTTGCATTGCAATTCATAAACAACCAGCCAAAATTGATCCAGAAACATGCCAAATGGGTAGAAGTTTTTTAGAGCTTTACTTTTGTGATAAAGAATACAAGTGGTAAGTTGAACAAAGTTGCTAATGCTTTGAGTAGAGTGAATTTAATCATGCAGCAATTACAAGTTGGTGTTGTAGGATTTGAAGGAATAGTTGACATGTACAAAGAAGATGCAGAATTTAAGGAAATTTATGCAGCTGTACAAAACCTAGTAGTTCGTAATAGGCGCTGGTTGTATTATCTTATCGAAGGATATTTTCTATTCAAAAATAATAAATTGTGTATTCCTAAATGTTCTACGTGGGAGAAAATAAATTAAAACGAAACATAGTGGAGGTTTCTCTAGAAATTTTGGACAAGACAAGACTTTTGCTCAATTAAATGCTTTTTACTACTCGCCAGAGATGCAAATTGATGTTAAGATATTTGTTGAGAAGTACAGGATCTGTCAGTATGCTAAGGAAGAAGCCAAAATACAGGATTATATCAGCCATTACCAATACCAAAACGACCATGGGATGCAGTGAGTATGGATTTTATTTTGGGTTTCTGAAAAACTCAAAGAGGAAATGTCTCCATTTATGTTGTGGTGGATACATTTTTTAAAATGGCTCATTTCATTTCATGCAAGAAAACTAGTGATGCAACACATATTACTAATATTTTTTTTTTATAGTTTGTAAGGTTGCATGAATTGCCTATAAGTATTGTATCTCACAGGGATACAAATTTTTTTGGCCATTTCTAGAGAACTCTTTGGAAGAAACTAAGTACCTAATAAACAAAAGTCTGGGAAATATATTGAGGAGTTTAATGTATAAAAATCCTAAGCAGTGGGATTGAGCACTTTCTGAGGCTAAGTTTGATTATAATGATACTCAAAATCGGAGTAGTCAGATAAGTCCATTCCATATTTTTTTTGGGATGAATCCAAGAGATGTGTATGAGCTCTGGAATTTGGGAAAACAAGAGATAATAAGTGAAAAGGCTGAAGAGTTTGTAGAGGATATGCAGAGACTATAGGAAGATTTTAAATACAGATTGTAAGAAAGCAATGGAAAATACAAACATAGAGTTGATACTTAAAGGAAAGAAAAGGAATTCCAAGTGGGAGACCTAGTCATGGTTTATCTGAGAAAAGAAATATTTCCTCTTAAGACTTACAAGAAATTAAAGATGAAGAAGATAGGACCATGGTACATATGACTAATCATTGGAAAGATGTTGAAGGGTGAAATATATCCATTCATTAGGGAATATTGACTTCAACAATAGTATTATAAAATTAGAATAATATTAGTGATGTCTTATGATGATGTTGGAGAAGAGTTGTGGTAGTACTATCATTTAGGGAGATCTAATTTTTAGCTTAGGATTTAGATGTATACATGATGATAGACAATGGAAGTATAATATAATTTTAATTAAATTATTAATAACTATTAAGATAATGATAAAAATTTAATTTCTATGAAATATTATTTTAATAAATTTTAATATTATTTTTGATCCAAGCTTGTTGGTATTATCATTACTCTTCTCCTCTACACCAATGATACCTTTTTCTTCCTTGAAGCCATGAGGATTTGGACAAGAAATGTAGGACTCTTGATGACTATTACTCCACTTTGGGTATGAAGTTAATAGTAACAAGACTAAAATCATGATAATTCAATCCAAAATGATAACCCATGGAAATTTTTTGTATGGTAACAATAGCTTGGAGCACTTCTCTTCGTCTATTCTTATAAAGAGTAGCTCATTTACATTACTTATAAGCTCAAACAGAATTACATCCTTTAGAAAAGAATTATTGGAGGCTGAAAATCTTATTATCATATTGAAAACACTTTAAGGATGTTGACCATTGTATTTGGAGTAAAACAATGTTCCTCTTTGAGACACTCTTCGCCCATGTTTTCTTATGAGGTTGTGAAGTCTCTAGCTGCATTATATCCAAAGAGTCTGGTTTCATTATATCCAAAGAGTAGTGGAGTAAAATTGAGATGATTCCAAGTCAATTCATAAGTAAAATTGAGATGATTCCAAGGCAATTCATAAGCTACAATCTGAATATGAATGAAAATACCTCCTATGCTATCCTAGTGATTGAATTTTTCCTCTCCCCTATTGAAAGCACTATGTCTAAGTATGTGATGTATAAGAAGAAGAAGTTGTACAACATGGAATCGAAGAGGCTTCCTAAAATTGCTTCTAACAGTAGTGTAGTATTGGCTCAACCATTTGAGGATAAACGACGACATCAAAAGCTAGGATACTCTCAAAGATACTATCACCTAAAAATTGAAGGATAAGATATGGAATGATGAGGAATTGAAGGGTAAAATGAAGGTTAGATATTATAAGAAGGTGATCAACACCACCCTTTACAAGCTTTTGTTCTGACCTCCTTTAAGAAAAATATGAACATGGCTAACATTAGAACTAATTCTTATGAGGTAGTGTTGTCTACTCGCAAGAGTCCATAGGACCATTAAAATTGTTAGATTCGCGATGGAGGATTAAAAACACCATATTTTATATTTTCCCACCATTACCCACATCCTTTATCTTTTCCCTGACATGTGTCATACTTCCAATCCTATTGACTTGTTAATTTATCCCAACTATAGTAATATTGGTGGGCTTCTTTCCCTTATTTTTGAGCATAGAAATAAGACTCTCAAGTATTACAATTATTTTCTACCAAAGGAGTTTGTATTGTATTATGACAATCTTAGATTGCAATTCATAAACAACCAACCAAAATTGATCCAGAAACATGCCAAATGGGTACAAGTTTTGTAGAGCTTTACTTTTTTGACAAAGCATACAAGTGGTAAGTTGAACAAAGTTGCTAATGCTTTGAGTAGAGTAAATTTAATCATGCAGGAATTACAAGTTGGTGTTGTAGGATTTGAAGGAATTGTTGACATGTATAAAGAAGATGCATAATTTAAGGAAATTTATGCAGCTGTACAAAACCGAGTAGTTCATAATAGGCGCCAGTGGTTGTATTATCTTATCCAAGGATATTTTCTATTCAAAAATAATAAATTGCGTATTCCTAAATGTTCTATGAGGGAAAAAGTAAATTAAAGCGAAAAATAATGGAGGTTTCTCTAGAAATTTTGGACAAGACAAGACTTTTGCTCAGTTAAATGCTTTTTACTACTAGCTAGAGATGCAAATTGATGTTAGGATATTTGTTGAGAAGTACGGAATCTATCAGTATGCTAAGGGAAGAAGCCAAAATACAAGATTATATCAGCCATTACCAATACCAAAACGACCATGAGATGCAGTTAGTATGGATTTTGTTTTAGGTTTCAGAAAAAATCAAAGAGGAAATGAGTCCATTTATGTTGTGGTGGATACATTTTTTAAAATCGCTCATTTCACTTCATGCAAGAAAACTAGCGATGCAACATATATTACTAATATTTTTTTTTATATAGTTTGTAAGGTTGCATGAATTTCCTATAAGTATTGTATCTCACAAGGATACAAAGTTTGTTGGCCATTTCTAGAGAAATCTTTGGAAGAAACTAAGTACCTAGTAAAAAAAAGTCTCGGAAATATATTGAGGAGTTTAATGTATAAAAATCCTAAGCAGTGGGACTGAGCACTTTCAAAGGCTAAGTTTGCTTATAATGATACTCCAAATGAGAGTACTCGGATGATTCCATTCCATATTTTTTTTGGGATGAATCCAAGAGGTGTGTATGAGCTCAGGAATTTGGGAAAACAAGAGATAAGAAGTTAAAAGGCTGAAGAGTTTGTAGAGGATATGCAGAGACTACTGGAATATTTTAAAGACAGATTGCAAGAAAGAAATGGAAAATACAAACATAGAGTTGATACTTAAAGGAAAGAAAAGCAATTCCATGTAGGAGACCTAGTCATGGGTTATCTGAGAAAAGAAAGATTTCCTCTTAAGACTTACAAGAAATTAAAGATGAAGATAGGACCATGTAAAATTTTGAGGAAATTTTCTTCAAATGCATATGAAATAGTATTACCAGAAGGGATTGGAATATCACCGATCTTTAATGTTTCATATTTGTACCCATACCAAGCAACATAGGAAGAGCTACAGGAAAAATATACAACAAAGGAAAACAAGACTTTAAATTGGGAAGAAAAAATGCCAAAGAAAGTCAAGAAAGAGTTGGAAGCTATTCTAGAGAAAATATTATCCAAAAGAACCGGAGGACAAGTTTATTTTCAGTATCTGTTAAAATGAAAGGGAGAGCCAACGAAGGATGTCATTTGGTTTACAGCTTCAGAATTACAAAAGACTTATGGAGTCAATCCTGAAAGTTTGATGAATGATTATTTTGTTCCCCAGGAGTCTGATACAGGAGCATCCAGAGTTAGTGAACAATGTGATTGGATGTTCAGATTTTGTGGCTAAATATGAGAAGGATAAACACTGGCCATTAATTTTCTATCTTAATATTAATCGCAGAAATTAGTTTGTTGAATTTGTTAGATTAATTAGCCAAGTAGGCTAAGAACTGAGAAACATGATAGAATTTAATTAAGGAATAAATTAAAAATAAATCTATTTTGATAAGAAGGATTCTTATGGATTTTTAATATATAATATGTGAAATAGGTGAAACAGTGGTAGAGAGAAAAAGTTATAAAAAAAAGGACGAGAGCTAGAAAATTGTTGAATCAAGCCATGAAGTGCTAAATCATTGTAATTTCTATTTCTAGAATAATAGATTGAAGTGTGGTATGGAAAAATCGTGCTCTAGGTGGTAAATTGCGTTTAAAAACCTTTGAAGATCCAATCTCGTATACATTTGTAATATTCTTCTATTTTTTACGTTTGTGTTTGAATTTAGCAGTGAATAGTTTAAGGGTTCGTTGCAGAGCTTTGAGAGTTATAAATTCATTTATGATTGATTTATTTAAAATAGTGCCATTAATTCATTATATAACCTGGTTCCACATAGAATTCTGTGTTTTGGTTTGAAAAGTGGTCTTTAAAAACCATGAGTGGTATATCACATCACTCTACACAATGGGTAATGGGAATTTCTTAAACCATACATACACTTCAGGAGGCAAGACGTAGTGTAAGGATGGACGAAGAAACCCAGTTTTATAGTAAAATTTAAATTTTTTATTTGTCGTGTTAGTTTATATGCGATGACCATTGGATATCCAAAGGTTTTATTAAACAATGGCGATTTTATGAAAATAAGGAATAGAACGGTCAAACGGGATTGACCACATTTTATTATTTATGTTAATTACTCCTCTTTTAAATGAATTGTGCATACATCGTGTTTTTTTGGCTTTCATGTGCATATGGGGTTTTATGAAAGGGATTCCTCAGATTGTGTGAGTATATTGAAGCAAGAATGTTAAAAACAAAATTATAATTGTTGTTAGGAATCTGACATCATAATGGAGACTTCAAGTATAATGTCTTCTTATCTCAATTGGAAGGTTTATTATGCAGGGCATATCTCCCTTTTTAAAATTAAAAATCCGGAATGGAAGTAGTCAATTGAATGGAATACATTGTGTAGGTAAACCCACCATGGGACATATGACTAATCACTGGAAAGATGTTGAAGAGTGAAATATATAAATCAATTAGGGAATATTGACTTCAACAATATTATCATAAAATTAGAATAACGGTAGTAATGTCTTATGATGATGTTAGAGAAAATTTGTGGTAGCACTAACATCTAGGGAGATCTAAGTCTTACCTTAGAATCTAGATGTATACAAGAGGATAGAAAATGGAAGTATAATATAAAGGAGAACATGATATACCTTCCTAATTTAAAAAAAGGGAGACATTGGTTGATTCTAAAAGTAATAAGAATGAGATATTTTGGATAACAGTGTAATAAAAATCACAATGCAAAATATTAGATAGCCATGTTATCACTGCAAAACTGTTCTTATACAAGCAAGGTGCACACTCTATGTATTTATGAAAAATGGTACTTCTAGAAAAATATCATGCTTGTTTAGATAAAGGTTAGAAAGTGTTGGCATTGGTGTCCAAATGTGTTGTCATTGATCTTGAAATGTTTTGTCATTCATTTTCAAGGTAGTTATTGTTTTTCTAGTCCTTTATATACCTTCGTGTTATTAGTAAGTTGTTTCATAGTTGAGGTCAAGTATGGAACATATATTTGGAGGAGTTTTAGCTACATATTATAGGATTAGATGTTGGACGATTTCTTAATATTGAAGATGAACTAGTTTTTAAGAAAGGGGTGTCAAAAGTGCTATAGATATTTGTTAGCATTTGTGGGAAATATAAATAGTCCTTAACCTAATAATTTAGAGAAATAATTAATTGTTTCTTTGGCCATACTACACTTGAGAGTTATCTTCTAGAGTGCATATTTTTGATATACTCATGGGTAGCAATAGGGTACATAAAATCACATGTACTCACTGCATGAATTGTTTCCTTAATACAATTTTACTGGCTAAAGAATAGATTATTATGTTATTGAAAGATACTAAATACATATATTTAAAAAATAAATTGCTAACCCTAAAGAGCATCTTAAAATTACACAAAATTCCAAATTTATGTGTCATAAATATAAAAAATTCAAAATTCGAAAAAAATCGACATATATTTGATATTTTGAATAAAGTTTGGAAAATAATTTATGAGATAAATATTCCTCGTGAGTTGAATTTTTTTTGTGATTGGCCCCTACAAGACCCTTGTTTCAAATAGTAAGACCAACTAAGGGTGGTATAAATATATTAAATTCAATATGGGTGTTAAACAAGGGTGCCCCCTTTTCGCTACCCTTTTGGTATTTACATCGATAAGCTAGAGGAGTGTTTCGAAATCAGGAGGTGCAAGGGGACAAATATTGTTGGTACTATCCTTACACTTCTCCTCTAAGCCAATGATATATTTCCTCTTCCTAGACTCCATGACGACTTGGACAAGAAACTTAGAACTCTTAATGTCTACTGCTCCACGTTGGGTATCATAGTTAATACTGACAAGACTAAAATCATGATAATTAAATCCAAAATGATCACCTGTGGAAATTTTTTCTATAATAAAAATCGCTTGGAGCATGTCTCATCTTATAAATATTAGGGTATTTACATTCGTTTCAAATAAACTATACCCTCTCTCACAAAAATAATTCATTTATAGGAATATTTGTTCTAATTCTAAGTTTTGTTCATTCTAAAAGGAAGTTTCCCTCCCAAATTGGATTGTGATTATTGGTTTATTATCATTTTGAAGGAACATGCCTCATAAAATTTGGTATTAAAACCATGTTATTAGGGTTTTTATGCTTTACACTAGTCATCATGGATTTTTCACTATACTTAATTTTAGGTATGCTTTATATTTTTAGATTTTGATCATATCTATAGGTAATATTAAAGTATGTTTGGAAAAAAATTATATTCTAGTTCTCTATACTTTTGGAGATATATTCCATTAAAAATAGGGTTTTTGAATGGTCTTGAAATTAGTTTCAAATAAATTATATTCCTCCTCATTATAATGCTAGGGATCTACCTACTCAAATTAATTTCTAATGAATCATTTTGGTACTTTTGTTATAAATTTTCTTTTGTCATACATAATATTATGAAATTTTCAAATATATGAGGAATCAAGTCAAATAACCTTAGGTAAAAATAATAAAATGATATATAAAGAATTGGACATGTGGTGTGATTTACAAGTTTACTTTTGTTAAGAGGTAAACATTTACCATAACTTTCACTCTAATACATAACATATTTTTACAAGCCAATGTTTTAGATTCAAGGGGGCTCAAATATGAGAGATATGGAAGTAGAATGAGTTGTAAAATTATGACTATTGTACATTTAAGTGATAATCTAAATCCTTTATAAAAAAATTAAAAATTCATTATTTATTGAAAAATTTATAATTTTATTTATTTATTTAGTAACAAAGTCATTCTCCTTTTAAGTAGATTGTATTTATTTAATTTAACTATTTAGAGGTGTTTGGTTCATATCATTTATTTTTGTGAATTTACAAACAACATTTTGAGAATATTAGATCTAAATATTACAGTAGACATGGAAGCTTTGTAATTAGTTTCAAAATATTCATTTTCTTGTTCACTAATTAAAAAAAATCTTGAAGCTTTTACACAATGGAATTATCTACATTAAGGTTAGAAATTATAATATAGGTGCTTAAAATTTTAGATTTTTTTTCATTTCAATTTTGGGGATATAGCCTTGGAAAATATAGTTTGTGACTAATCTTAGAATTAGTTTTACTAAGAAAGATCTTGAAATTTTCATTGAAATTTTTTTGGGTGGAGATTTATACTCTAATCCTATGGTGACAAACTTTGTAACATGTAAGAAAGTTTTCAGATTTTCACTTATTATAATTTATGACATGTATCTTATGGAAGTTTAAGTGATTTTAAAAGCTTAATTTTAGGGTTTAAAATCTCATTTGTAATTTACTTCTTTTAGGGGTGTGCTTTATTGTATTTGAATAGAATAACTATATATTTATTTGAATTTCTATATGCAATAAGGTAACAATATGTGAAGTAAATACATATGGTTTCACCTCATTGGAAACCCACTTAAACCTTGACAGTGCCATTTTAGGTAGTACTACAGCAGATAATATCTACATATATAATTTCACTTCCACATACCTATACAAGAGGTCACCTACAAATACATTGGACAAATTTTACATAGGTTATTCAATTATCTTGCTCCTATAGTACACCAAAAACAATAGTCAAGATCACTCTCTAGTTATTATGTAATTGGGTAGAATGACTAAGGACATGGTTAAGTATCTTAAATTAGTACACTAATGTATTGGGTTGAGTACTATTGTTGGGTCCCAAATGTTTATCAAATATCTATAACACTACACTCCCTAAAGTTCAAAATTTGACTTCAATAATTAATTGTTAAGGGATTAAAAAACATCTTAATATTGAGAAATCACATTTTTATGGTTATATTTTAGGAAGGCTACAACCTTTCATTATATATTTTAATTTGATTTTAACACTCAATCTCACATAAATTATACGAATTGATTTTTAGGAGTATTTGATATTATTCTACATTTTCTTTATTCTAAATTGAAGTGTCCCTCTCAAATTGGATTGTGATTATTGGTTTATTATTATTTTGAAGGAACACACTTGATAACATTTGGTATTAAAACCATGTTATTAGGGTTTTTTAGATTTTGATCCTATCTATAAGAAATATTAAAGAATGTTTGGAAAAAAATTATATTTTGGTTCTCTATACTTTTGGAGATATATGCCATTAAAGCTATGGTTTTTTAATGCTCTTGAAATTAGATTCAAATAAATAATTCTCCTACCCATTATAATATTGGAGATATAACTACTGGAAATTAGTTTCTAATGAATGGTTTAGTTACTTTTGTTATAAATTTTCTTCTGGGATACATAATATTACGAAATTTTCAAATATACAAGGAATCATGTCAAATAACATTAGGTAAAAATAATAAAATCATATATAAAGAACTGAACATGTGGTGTGATTTACAAGTTTACTTTCTATAACAGGTGAAAATCTACCATAAATTTCTCTAGAGCACATATCATCCTTTTACAAGCCAATGTTTATGATTCAAGAGGGATCAAATATCATAGATATATCAAGATAAAGTTAAGAATATAGATATATAGAAATTAAGTCTTTAAATATCAGACATATATCAAGATAAAGTTAAGCATATAGATGTATCGAAATTAAGTCTTTAAAGTTATGTAAACTTTGATTAGAGGATCAAGTTTTGTAAGTGACGAAAATTTGTATTAATGATGAGTATTAATATTTTTATTTTTTCCAAAACCTCTAAATAAAAATCCATAATTGACTTCATGAATTATACGTATAGATGTCTCCTCCATGGGTCATGCAAAACTGAATATAAAGATGATATACAAAAGAAACTTAATCAACTTAGTGATAATTTATTAACAAGGTTTTAATTAAAAATCATGTTGAAAAATTCCCAAAAAAAAATTCTAAGGCTAAAGAACGTTCTAGATGATAATTGGTTATACATATTTATGGGAAAATCAAAGAAAGCCATCCAACATGAAGTGCATTTCTTTTCTCTTACATACCTCAAACATTCATTCAACATGGAAAAAAAGTTTGAATGTATGATTCTCTCATGAAGATCAACTACAAGTCAAATGGTTCAGTTAACAAGCACAAAGGAAGAATCATGAAAAAAGGATTTTCACATAACAAATCCATTGATTATGATAACTATTTTTATCCCAAAATAAAAATGGAACATCAACTGTACTTTATTTGTATTGGTAATATTGAATGGATAGGAAGTTCATCAATTTGATGTGCAAAGCACTCGCTTTAATGGAGACTTGAAATATAAGGTCTTACTATCTCAATTGGAAGGTTTATTCTAATGGAAAATGTCTCTTCTTAAAATTCAAAATGGGACATCTAAGTAGTGGATTGAATAGAATATCTTATGTAGGTGAACCCACTATGGGAAATATGACTAATCATTTCAAATATGTTGAAGAGTGAAATATATCCATCCATTAGGAAAGATTGGCTTTTTCAAGAATAATATTATAAAATTAGAATAGTATTAGTGATTTCTTTTTTGACTTGGCATAAGTGACATCATCATGACTTTAACATGAAGCTAACCTTCCATAACTAGGAGCATGATTTCAGAATGGACATGCTTTGTGGCTAGAGAGTTGATAATATATTATGTATAAATTCACTTTTATACCTACTTGTTTATAAGCTCTACATACCACACTTTATAGTTAATATGAACCACTCTTAAGAAGAGTGCTAGCTTCAAATTATAATGTCAACAACCATCATGATTTTTCCCTAGCAATCACATAGTGCACAACCATAGTCTATGTATATGAGGTAATGTTTCATTTATCATTTTCCCCATATGAAGCAATGGTTTTCTTTGCTAGTATAATGTGAATTAGTTTGAAGAGTGAAATATATCCATCCATTAGGGAATATTGAATTCAACAATAGTATTATAAAATTAGAACAATATTCGTGATGTCTTATGATGATGTTGCAGAAAAGTTGTGGTAGCACTATCATTTAGGGAGATATAAGTTTTAGCTTAGAATTTAGATGTATACATGATGATAGAAAATGGAATTATAATACAATTTTAATTAAATTATTAATAATTATTAAGAGAATGATAAACATTTAATTTCTGTCAAATATTATTTTAATAAATTTTAATATTATCTTTCATCCAAGCTTGTTGGTATTATCATTACTCATCTCCTCTACACCAATGATATCTTTTTCTTCCTAGAAGCCACGAGGATTTGGACAAGAAACTTAGGACTCTTCATGACTATTGCTCCACTTTGGGTATGAAGTTAATAGTCACAAGAATAAAATCATGATAATTCAATCCAAAATGATTAGCCATGGAAATTTTTTCTATGGTAACAATAACATGGATCACGTCTCTTCCTATAAATAGTAGCTCATTTACATTACTTATAAGCTCAAATAAGAATGCAATTTTTTTATTTTTCAACAAAATGAAGCACACAATGCACTAATTATACAGAAAAACAAGACAAACACTACTTTGAGTATTGCGAATGTAAATAGATAAATCCACTAATCGATGAAATCAACACAAACACAAGGATGCACTCAAACCAATGGTGCACTCTTTCAACCAAAGAGAAATTTTTGAAACAATATCGACAAGCAATGTGATCTATGCTCAGAGCAGCAAGAAGAAATTCAAACGAAACCGGAAATGATCATTCAACCAGAACAAATGCTCAGAGGATCAAAAAGGACTTAAATGCAATTGATCAAGAGGTGTGACTCACAAGAATAAAAATGAATCGACTTCCAATTATAAGCCTCAGTGAGCTAGGACACTGAGAATCCTTAAGGCCATAAACTACACTGATAAGTAAACATACGTACAGCTGAGAAAAACAAGCCTATGAAAGTAAAAAATTCTCAACAAAACAATTGCAAATCAGAAATCGACCCAGAGACAAGTACAACTCACCAAAATCTCAAAAGGACAGTCAATCCAAACCCTATAGGATTCAAGGGGACTGTAAGGCTGTAATATGCACCAAAGAGGGGTTGGCGCTAGTGCAACAAAAGAAACATGCGCCAATCAGTGTGACTGTTCAACTGAAAAATGCACCAAGCTAGATATCTATGGGAGAATGAGAAATCGAATGAGAAGAGGTCAATTATGACACTCTAGAGCTAATCAAGTGGACTCTAAACAAGAAAATATACCATAAAATATAGACAAACCAATATACAATCGAAGTCGACTTGACAAGGGAAAAAAGACAAACTCACACTGATCCCTAGTGGAGTCGCCAAATTTTTATGAAGGTGAATCCTCTCTGCAGAGAGAGATGATCCTTCTAGCCCGAGAGTGGGTCTAGAAATAATTAGGACAAAGTAGATGTAGGTTCCTAATTACTGAATGAAATAGATGTGATAGATGGACCTACCTAGAGTCCAACGTTGTCGTCGTAGCTATTGTAGTGGTGACCTCTCGATTCCTTCCTCGGAAAATCACGGTATGTTCACAGCGATGCTTGGATAACTGTACAAGATCAACAAACATGATCAGCATACAAAAAAACCAACTCATTCATAATTACGAACCATTCAAGGAGGGTTAATCATATTGCATCAAATAGAACACATCAACGCAAAATGGGAACCAGAAAATAGTTATACATATGTATTAAATATAAATACATATGTATTAAATAGAATAAAGAGTTAAAACAAATCCTTGACATCGCAACCTCCTTCAGCAGGGTTCTGTTGAAGCACGTCTTGATGAGTGTTAGGTAATTCAGACGGGATGAAGGCACAAGTATAATCTCTCTCAATAAGGGAATCCCCATTCTATCTCAAATAGAAATCTCTCTAGCATTTCTGCTATATAATCTTCAGTTCAGCGAGCTCCATCAATGGATGATGGCTATATTTATAGAGGGAGAGGAGAAGGTTGGGATCACTACTATAGTGGAAGGGAGGCCTTATCCCTTGGGAGGTTTCCCCAAAAGGTGGAAACAAGAGGCCAAAGGAGGAAGGTCATGGTTATTTAGTCGAACCACTCGCTATGACTCATCCACGAAGTTTTTGTGATCGAAACTTCACCTCTATTTTTTTTTTAAATCCATAAATAGATAAGCACGAGCATATAACTGAGACAGAGCACCAGCTAACATGATATTGGGCAAAGAAGATTGCAAAATTGAAGCAGTAGCCGAGTTTATTTGTGGAAATAATTCAGATTTCCTGCAAGAATTTTTGGTGTGAGAGTTGAGTAAACATCGAAATGGATTTCAATGGTTTGTGGCTGGAGTATGCACTTGAGGGAAACTTGAACTACGTTGCATGGAAGGATAGGATGGAGGCAGTGCTTGAAGAAAATGGCTTGAAGGATTTCATTGACAATGGTGTTCCTAAGCCCACTTCGACAGATGCTACATTACTTGACGCATTGAAAAATAAAGTAGTGAAGACAAGAAGAAATATGTTGGAAGGTGTGAGAGACCATATTGTCTGAAGCCTTCATGGGAAAGGCACTCCATTCGGTATGTGGAAGCCTTTGACATATATTTTCCAAATTAGCAGCGATTGAACTGAAGGATAAACTCAGAAAGATCAAAATGGAGAAAGGCGACAATATTCCCAAGTATCTCACAAATTTTGTCCAGTGTGGGGATGACCTAGGGAGTGTGGGAATCACAGTTGCTGATGATGATTTGGTGAGCTTGGCTCTATCGGTACTTCCTAAGAGTTGGCACAATTATCAAGACTCTATTAATAGAGGGGAAAAACTGTCGAATCAGGAACGACTGTGCTCAAATCTAGTGCACGAGGAGTTCAGGTGCAACACTAGAGATGGTTCTTCATCAAAGCATGATGATGAAGAGGATTATGCTTTAGAAGCTAAGGCAAGGAAAGGGAAGGGGAACAAATTCCACTCAAAATCCGATGCTAAAGGAAAGAATCTGGATTTTTCCAAAGTGAAGTGTTTTCAGTGTCACGAACATGGGAAATCTTACCACTAACTACCCACAAAAAAAAAGAACAAGAAGGATGCTGGAGCTATAGCTGGTGAGGCCCTTGCCTCGAAATTTGAAATTTATTTCTCCTTGACCATATTCTTGGTTTCAAGCAGAATGGGGTTGGTGTGGTATCTTGATAGTGGTGCTTCCTTCCACGTGACGGGAGACAAGGAAATTTTCACTAACTTGGAGGAGAAAAATATCCAAATGCATATAGAGATGGGCAACGATGGATAATACAATGTGACCATCATTGGTACCATTACCTTTGAGAGGCAGTCAGGTAAACCATATCTTTTGAAATATGTTATGCATGTTCCAAGTCTGAAGAAAAACTTGGTCTCAGTCACGACGTTGGAGGATAGAGGTTATGATGTTGTTTTGAGCGATGGAAAAGATTGCCTGCGACATAAAAAAATGGGTCAAACCAAGAAAATAGGGATTCGAGTTAAGAATATCTACAAGTTTGAGGTAGATGGCTGAGCTGCAATGATGGGCAAGGAAAAAAAAGCGGTTAGCCGGGACGAAGGAGAGTTATGGCATAGGAGATTGGGCCATCGTCCTTATGGAGCTTTGAAATTCATGCAACAAATATCTATTGGACTTCCAATGGGAACACTTGCTCAATTAGATCAATCCACGGGTTGCACGATGGGGAAGTATAAAAAATATACCTTTCATGAAAAGGAGAACCGTGCTTCAGTGATCCTCGAGAGAGTTCACATAGACGTGTGTGGACCATTCTTGGTTGCTTCAACAACAAAACATGTGTATTATGTTATTTTTATTCATGAATTTTTGTCGTAAATGTTGGATATACTTCATGCAGAATAAGGATCAAACATTCTCAAAGGTTTGTGAGTTTAAATCATTGGTGGAGAAAGATTTGGGGAAGCAAGTGAAGGCTCTGTGAGGCGATAATGGTGGAGAATATATCTCGCAAAAATTCAAATATTTCTGTAGAAAAGAAGGAATTGGTAGAGAACTCATAGTACCTCATAACCCATAGAAAAATGGGGTGATAGAGAGGAATAATAGAACGATCGTGGGTGTTGCACGAGCGATGCTCTATGATTAGGGCCTACCAATGCTTTTGTGTGCAGAAGCATGCAACACTGCGGTTTATGTGCAAAATCGTTGTCCTCATAGGGTACTTGGCATGAGTACACCTGAAGAAGCTTTATTGGGAAGAAGCCAGATGTTTCTCATTTAAAGATTTTTGGCTCATCTCTTTATGTGCATGTGACCAAGAATGTGAGGAATAAGCTGGAGCCGACTACTGAAGTTGGGATATTTTTGTGGTACATACAAACACCCCACAATTATCGTGTGTATTTTCCAGACAGTTGAATGACTATGATACACCGGGATATAAAATTCAATGAGGAGAAAGCCATGAAGTTGTCGCTTCAGAGGGATCTAGACTTGCATGTAGAAGAGGAACTAGTTGCTTCTAAATATGATTCTCTAGATGTGGAATAGCCACAGGAGGAGGTTCATGGAGTGGAGGAGTCCACTCATGCAGAGAAAAACATCATAACTAGCAGATGGTGTACCACAGAAGCTGAGAGGCTGAAGCTTGAAGTGGTACAGAATGTAGGAGTCCCTACTTCACAGTGCAGAAAGAGATAGTCTCCTAACCAATTCACTGGATACATGGCTCTCATGATCAAATGTATTATGAATGAGCCATCTTCCTTTCAGGAAGCAGTGTAGGAGCCCGCATGGGTAGATTCAATGGTGGAGGAGTATGAATCCATTGTCAGAAACAATGCTTGGGAAATTGTTCCAAGGCTGGTTCATAAATCAATGGTAGGTTCAAGATGGATCTACAAGGTAAATAAAGTTGATGATGGGAGTTTTGAGAAGTATAAGGCAAAATTTTTGGCTCGAGGATTCGCACAGATCGAGGAGATTAATTAGGAAGAAAACTTTTCACCTATTGCATAGTAGTCTTCCATACGGACCATCCATGCCCTCTCAACACAGATGGGTTGGCACATTTATCAAATGGATGTGAAGACTATGTTCCTTAATGGGATCATTGAGGAAGAAGTGTACATTGATCATCTTGAAGGATTTGAGATCTTCAGCAGTGAGTCACATGCGTGCAGACTTAAAAGACCACTGTATGGACTGAAGTGAGAACCCCATGATTGGTACCTTCGGATCGATAGATATTTCACTATACTTGGCTTCACTAAGAGTGAGGAAGATGCAAACCTATACCAAAATGTGGTGGAGGGTAATAATCATATTTATGTATGTTGATGATTTAATACTAACTGGTGATGAGTAGTTGATATACTCATGCAAGGAGGACCTTGAAAAGGAGTTTGAGATGAAGGATATGGGCTTCCTTCACTATTTACTTGGATTGGAAATATGGCAGCAACAAGGTGAAATTTTTGTGTGTCAAGGAATGTATGCAAGGGAGATACTCAGTAAGTTTCAATTGGAGCGCTCCAAACCCATGGATACTCCTCTTCTAGGAAACTGGATGAATGAGGAAGCTACATCTTGAGAGGTACTGGATGCTACTGTCTATCGACAGTTGGTGGGTTTCCCCATGTATTTAGTTAATACAAGACCGATCATATGCTATGTGGTGAACCAACTTAGTTAAGCGATGGTTAATCCCAAGCTCTTTTGGAAGGCGGGAAAGCATGTCATAAGATATCTCAAGGCCACATCTAAGTATGGCTTATGGTACAAACATATGGATGAGGTGAAGTTGCATGGCTTCACGGATGAAGATTGGGTGGGTAGCCCAACGGACAGAAAGAACATATCAGGAGGGGTCTTCAGTATCATATATATAGTTATTTCTTGGCACAACATGAAACATAGATCCGTAGCACTCAGTTCAGTGGAAGAAAAATACATGGCTTCAATTCAAGCTACATGTGAGGCTATCTGGATGAGAAATATCCTATTTGGTTTGTTTGTTTCTCATTTAGATCCTATAGTCATTCATTTTGATAACCAGAGTTGAATTAAAATCTCGTTTAATCTTGTATTTACTGATAGACCTAAGCATATAGATATCTGGTATCATCATATCAGAGATTTTGTGGAGCGGAAGATCATGCTGTTTCAGTACATTTCTATAGAATATCAGGATGCAGATATATTGACGAAGGCACTCACCAGGAGAAAATTCAAATATCATAGAGACAGGATTGGGGTGAAGGATAATCCCTTTCTTCTTGAGAGGGAGTGTTGAGATTCAACAAGATGGTGATCCTAATGAAAAATAAACACCTACACTAGGTGGGGCCCACATGCTATTTTTAGATGTATGTATATTTCTAGATCGTTGATCATCTTCTATTTATAGCAAGAGTCCATTTATAGATGGTTGACAAAAGTCTATTTATAGATGAGATTCTCTTTTTAGATGCATGGGTGAAGTCTATTTATATATCGCATTTCTAAAAATAGATCGTGTGTCTCTTGAAGCACTTGATTTCAGTTAACAGATGTGGAAAACTAGTTGAGTGAAGGAATTTTGAGTTCTAAGGTTGGTTGGTGGCACGTGCAGAGTGACTGAGTCATAAATAAGTGATTCGAAGTTGTAACAGAGTTGTATGAGTAGTTATGTGAGTTGTTATTTATTTTAACTCAGTTAAGTGAGTTCAACTCAGCTGTGCTAGTTGTAACTAGTTGTAACTAAAGATATAGTACTGAGAGATCAATGAATTGATTATTTAATTAATTCACACACAGCGGTCTCACATGCCACTAAAAAAATACTATTGTTAACTACATGCATGTCATATCAAGTGGAGACCCAGTTGAGAGGTAGATGAAAGGGTTTGTTTTACTATCAACTGCGACGTTAGTGAGTGATCAGTTGCAGCCACACACGCATTGGAGATGCCAATGAGGATTGTGCAGTGAAGGCAAGGCAATTTAGAATTCATTCATGGATTGTGATTAGCAGGGATTGGAAAATGCAGGGAGGCTGTCAGGAGGCAGTAAATTGGCGCATGTTTATGCCATTTTTTGTATAAAATTAGAATAATATTAGTGTTGTATTTTTGACATAGGCGAGGTCATCATGAATTTAACATGAAGCTGACCTACCATAACTAGGGGCACGAATTCACAATGAACATGCTTTATGGTTACAGAATTGATAATCTATTATGTATAAATTAACTTTTATACCGACCTTTTTGTAATCCCTACATACTACACTTTATAGTTAATGTGAACCACTCTTAAGAAGAGTGCTACATTCTAATTATAATGTCAACAACCATAGTGATTTGACCCCAGCAATAATGTAGTGTACAACCATAGTCTATCTATATGAGGTAATGTTTCATTTACCATTTTCCCCATACTAATAAATGGTTTTCTTTTCTAGTATAATGCGAACTAGTTTTAAATAACTTGTTACACTATTTTGTTGTTATAACACACCAAGAACAACATTGGGTAAAATCAGGCTCTAGTGCTTAGGTAGTTGGATGATATGGATAATGGCATAGTTGAGATTCATTATATTATTTCCAATGATTTTGTATCCTGAAATTTTGATTTTTATCATACCAAAATCTTAATAAAGAATTTGTTGATCGAAGTAGACTAGGTTGTAAAATTATGATACATGTTTTCAGTATTTTACATTTAATTGATAATCTATGTCTTTAAAAAAAATGTCAAAAATCATTATTTATTGGCAAATTTATAATTTTATCTATTTATTTACTCACAAATTCATTCCCCTTTTAAGTAGATTGTGTTTATTTAATTTAGCTATTTAGAAGAGACTTGAAATAGAATGTCTTCTTATCTCAATTGGAGGGTTTATTCGAATCTCCCTTCTTAAAATTCAAAATGGGGCATGGAAGTATTCAATTGAATGGAATATCTTATGTAGGTGAACCCACAATGGTACATATGGCTAATCATTGGAAATATGTTGAAGAGTGAAATATATCGATCCATTACGGACTATTGACTTCAAAAATAGTATCATAAAATTAGAATAATATTAGTGATGTCTTATGATGATGATGTTGGATAAAAGTTGTGGTAGCACTATCATCTAGGGACATATAAGTTTTAGCTTAGAATTTATATTTATACATGATGATAGACAATGGAAGTATAATATAATTTTAATTAAATTATTAATAATTATTAAGAGAATGATAAACATTTAATTTATGTGAAATATTATTTTAATAAATTCTAATATTATCTTTGATCCAAGCTTGTTGGTATTATCATTACTCTTCTCCTCTACACCAATGATATATTTTTCTTCCTAGGAGCCATGAGGATTTGGACAAGAAACTTAGGACTCTTCATGAATATTGCTCCACTTTGTGTATGAAGTTAATAGTCACAAGACTAAAATCATGATAATTCAATCCAAAATGATCACCCAAGGAAATTTTTTCTATGGTAACAATAGCTTGGAGCAACTCCCTTAGTCTATTCTTATAGATAGTAACACATTTACATTACTTATAAGCTCAAATAGAATTACAGCATTTAGAAAAAAATTATTGGAGCCTGAAAATCTTATATCATCTTGAAAAAACTTGTAAGGATGTTGACCATTTTATTTCGACTAAAATAATGTTCCTCTTTTAGACACTCTTCACGCATGTTTTCCTATAAGGTTCTGAAGTCTCTGGTTGGATTATATCCAAAGAGTCGTCGAGTTAAATTGAGATGATTCCAAAGCAATTCAAAACCTACAATATGAAGATGAACCGAAATACCCCCTATGCTATCCTCCTCATTGAAGTTGGCCTCTCCCCTATTGAAAGCACTATGTTTAAGTATCTAATTTATAAGAAGAATAATTACAACATGGAATCCAAGATGCCTCCTAAAACTGCTTCTAATAGTAGCGAGAACCACCACCTTGGCCTAAAGTGTGGGTGACTTAAGGATGTGTAGTATTGGCTCAACCATTGGAGGATAAATGAGGACATCATCTTCATAAGAAATGATACTCTCAAAGATACTCTCACCTAAAAATTTAAGGATAAGATATGGGATGATAAGTAATTGGAGGGTAAAAGTAAGGTTATATATTATAAGAAGGTGATCAACCCCACCCTTGACAAGCTGAATTATCTTTATGTTTTGACATCCTCAAAGAAAAATATCAACATGGATAAGATTAGAACTAATTCTTATGAGGTAGTGTTGTCTACTCCCAAGAGTCCCTAGGACAATAGAATTTGTTAGCTTTGTGATGGAGGATGAAAAAAACCATCTTTAAGATTATCCCACCATTACCCATATCCTTTATATTTTTCGTAAGATTTATCTTACTTCTAATATTATTGACTTGTTAAGTCATCCAAACTATGGTAATATTGGTGGGCTTCTTTCCATTATTCTTGAGCATAGATATAAGATTCTCAAGTATTAAAATTAGATTCTTCTTCTCCTTAGGTCCGTAGACCCTATTGATCCTAGTGGAAGTTAATCATCATCATGATAAATTAGTTTTTTAGAGTAATTTGAGAAATTGAATATTATTTGTATAAATAAGATAATTATGTTTATAATTATTTCTATTTTAAATATGATTTTCATAATTTTATTAAATTATTAATAATTAATAAAAAAATGATAAACTTTAATTTCTGTGAAATATTATTTTAATAAATTTTAACATTATTCACAAACCAGAAATAAAAATTTATATTATGTATAATTAATTAAAAAAAAAGGATGAAAATGAATTAACATTGTCGGAAGCTGAAGATAAATTCTCTCCGATTTTGACTATAAAATGATCAAAATCAAGTATCCGTCGGCCCTCCTAAAATTGGTTGTGTGCAAGAATTTTGCTCTGTTTGTATGAACGTGGGGATTAAATTCTGCACTATCACCGATAAAGAGGAAGTCAAACATAATCTCGCTTCTTTTCATTTCGTTCAGATGCAGCATTTCAAGAGCACGCTTCTGCATAAAGCACCATCATTAATCCTTTTCTCCATTTCACTGGGTCTACTCGTGCCTTGAAAATGGAATCCAGTCACAGTAATAATACAGGTACTGTTAGATTGATGAGCTGCGATGGAAAAATATTCCAAGTGGAGGACGCGGTGGCTTCCAAGTCTCAGATTATAAAGAAGGTGATGGACGACTTCGGCACCGACAACTCTATTCCTCTGCCTCTCGTTTCGAGCAACATTTTGGAAAAGTTGATCCAATATTGCACATACGTCTAGATGTTACATTATATATGACTGAAACCATTTCTCTAGATGTTATAATATATATGACCAGACATAGCTATTGAAACATCTCAATACTCAGAAATCACATTTTTATGGTATATTAAGGAAGAAGGCTATACCCTTTTTCAATGTATCTTTTAATTTGAGTGGTTCACTCCTATGAAATAAATTAACCTCTATTAAAAGAGTATTTGATCTTAGTCTGTTTTGTTCATTGTTAAAAGGAAGTTTTCCTCGCAAATTGAATTGTGATATGTGATTATTGGTTTATAATCATTTTGAAGAAACATGCTTCTAAAATTTGGTATTAAAACCATGTTATTATGGTTTTTGTGCTTTACACTAGTCATCATGGAATTTTTCACTATACTTATTTTTAAGTATGCATTTATATTTTTAGATTTTGATCATATCTATAAGTACTCAAATTATGGTTTTTGTGCTTTACACTAGTCATCATGGAATTTTTCACTATACTTATTTTTAAGTATGCATTTATATTTTTAGATTTTGATCATATCTATAAGTAATCTTAAAGTATGTTTGGAAAAATGATATTATGGTTCTCTATACATTTGGAGATATATTCCATTAAAGCTAGGGTTTTTGAATGATCTTGAAATTAGTTTCAAATAAATTATATTCCTCTAACTACTCAAATTAGTTTCTAATGAATCATTTTGCTACTTTTGATATAAATTTTCTTTTGGGATACATAATATTATGAAATTTCAGATATATGAGGAATCAAGTCAAATAAATTTAAGTAAAAATAATAAAATAGTATATAAAGAATTGGACAAGTGGTGTGATTTACATGTTTAATTTTGCTAAGAGGTAAAAATCTACCATAACTTTCACTCAAATACATATCATATTTTTACAAGCCAATGTTTTAGATTGAAGAGGGCTCAAATGTGAGAGATATTGAAGTAGAATGAGTAGTAAAATTATGACACAGGTTTTCAATACTGTACATTTAATCAGTAATCTAAATCGTTTATAAAAAATGTCAAAATTAATTATTTATTGATTTTAAAAGCTTATTTTTAGGGTTTAAAATCTCATTTGTAATTTCCTTCTTTTATGAATGTTCTTTATTGTATTTGAATATAATAACAATATATTCCTTTCAAGTTCTAGTTGCAATAAGGGAACAATATGTGAAGTAACTAGGATGGTTTCACCTCATTGAAAACGCAATTAACCCTTGATAGTGCCATTTTATGTAGTACTACAATAGATAATATCTACATATATAATTTCACTTCCACATACCTATACAGGAAGTCACCTACATATAAATTGAACAAATTTTACATAGATTATGCAATTATCTTGCTCCCATAGTACACCGAAAACAATACTCAAGATCGCTCTCTAGTTATTATGCAATTGGGTAGAATGATTAAGGACATGGTTAACTATCTTAAATTAGTACATTAATTTATTGGGTTGATTACTATTGCTGGGTCCCAAATGTTTATCAAAGATCCATAACACTACACTCTCTAAAGCTCAAAATTTGACTTCAATAATTAACTTTTAAGTGATTAAAAAACATCTAAATATTGAGAAATCATATTTGTATGGTTATATTATTACTAAGGCTAAAAGCTTTCATTATATATTTTAATTTGAGTTTGATACTCACTCTCACATAAATTATACCCTCTCTCATAAGAAGAATTAATTCTTAGAAGTATTTGATCTTATTCTAAGCTTTTTTTATTGTAAATTGAAGTGTCCCTCTCAAATGTATTTTGATTATTGATTTATTATCATTTTGAGGGAACATGTAATGTCTCTTTGCCACAAGACATTATTTTTATTTTTATTTTTCTTATGTTTCAGCTTAAGAATAATTGCAATCCATTATCTCTATAGTCATTAAGAAGGTCCGTTGACCCAACTTTGTTTTTTATTTTCATTGTTAACTCTGTCCTTGAAGTTTACACTTCTACTAGGACGCCAATTAACAATTTGAGTTGTTACTTATGTAACGAGATGTTTAACTTGTCGAGTTTTTACTTATGTAAAGAGATTTTTAACTTGTCTTTAGACTATATTTATACTTTAGATTTGGAGTTTCAAACTCCCATTGTTTAACTTCTATTAAAATTTCTCTATGATTATTAACCTTATTAGTATCCTCTCGGTCCTTATTATGCTCTTACCCTATACTCAACTTATCGAATTATATTAGATCACAACTCATTCTATGAGTCTCTTTATAGCCCTTACGTATTTCACCCTGCAACATTTCGATTTATATGTTATGTACCCCATATGCATCGATTTGTCTTATAACAAATTTCGAGGCGTTTATATATATAACGTCAATTCCATTGAGCTTATTAACGACTGCTCAATACTTCCTTATGTGAGATAATCCTCCAGCTAATTTCAAAATTAGTTAACACTCAATCGTATTTTCTCGAGGCGGATTTGGGTACCATTGCGTCATATCACATTTAAAAGGCTAGATTTCTTTTCATGAAGTGTTTCAGACCTACATTAAAGTGTATCACCTTCTATTCGACTATCCTTACTACGCAGTACTCCCCTACGCAGATCCCGCCGCCTGTAGGGTAAGGATGCGTTAGGGTTTAGACATAGCCGGTGCTATATTATTCTAAAATTTTCAGTATTCAACTTCATTTGGTTTCTTTTGGTTTCTTCCCGTCACTGTTCTTGGTTTGTTGTTTCGAGTTTTCAAGGGTTCCGCTATCAAATCTCCTGTAGGCTTTGTTTGCTTGGTTCGCCTTCTACGTACGCCTTATGGAGATCACCTCTAGCCGAATTTCCACGTAATACTCCTCTAACTATGCGCATTGTATTAAGAAATTTCCCGGTTAGTGTCAACATGTAGGGTATCTATTACTCTTAATTTCATTCATATATTGAATCCAAATGGGGTGTCTACTAGATGTTGGGTGCCATGACGTAGCTCAGCTTACGGTGAGCGTTGGTCCGAAGTTTTGACTTCAGCATTGGTTTTAACTATTCGCTCTTTGGTAAATAACTCCGATCTCTACTCGGCCCTCTATTCTCTTTATACCCTCTAGGGTTCGATTTGAATTTTGGGTAAATAATTTTCTCCTAATATGCCTATTCTCCTCCAAGTTTGCGGTGAGAGGGATGTGCTTTGAACACCTCAGGTATTATTAATACATTGACTCATTCGATTTCGATTTATACTCATTTTTCTATGTGGGAATAATTAACTCTGTGTCATTTTGTTCATGCTCTGGTTGGTTTTGTGTTATTGTTTTGTAGGTACTATCCTACCGCATAACCTCATTCGATGCAGTTCTCGTCACTTAGGGTTTCGTCAAATGACTTTTGTATTGGCTTCATTTCTCAGGTCGGTACCCTCTCATTTCATAGAATGCGTCGTCTGAAAGTTAGTGTCTACCATATGGGTTGATGCAGGATTTCTTTGTTTACTGCTGTGTTATTTTAATTAGTTAAGTCTGATCACTCGAGATTTTCGACTATACGCCGACTGTGTGCATATGTTGTAAACGATCTATTGGGATTGTTTAACTTTGTAATAATTTCGATTATACCTATATTCACCACTTACAATATTTATGAGTACTCTCTCTCAATTTGCAGAGGCCAGTGTAGTCATATTTAAAAATATCCTCCTCTGTAATTGGTATATGATTTTCATTTCTCTATATAAAGGTTTATATGATGCACAATAGAAGTCTGGTGTGCTTCTAGGTTGGTATAATAATCATTTTCAAGTCGTATTAATTTCTACTAAATACTTTTTCGGATTTTCAGTATATGAATTCTTATGTTTATTAGCCAGAAATTTTAGACTTTATTCTTCATCTAATTGAATTATGCTAGACATTTCTGATATATTTCAGAAGCATAATTTCAATAACTTCTTTCAATCTGCCACAGTTGGAAATATACTTCTATTTATACTTATGGTGATTTTTCTAAATAATAAGTAATTTCAATAGTACTTTCCTTCGGCAGTTTTCTATGGACAACGAGCCATTTCAGAATATAGATATACATTTTTCCTATTGTTATAGAAAAAAATTGTCCTTTTCATTTTCATTGCACAGTCTATATTGTCAACAGTGTGTTTGGTTTTCTTTGATAACCTTTCATTTTAAATTTCCTGTGCATAAAAATGATATATCATAAACTATATTGGTCAATAGATATATCAATGATATCTACTGCTCTGTTAAAAAAAATCCTGACTCATTCCAGAAGGTATTGACATTCAAAGTTAAATTTTCTTATCATTTCTTTTGGTAAATTTCATTTTACCGTTCTTTTTTTTTTTTATTTAGTAGGACTCAAGAATATAAATTCTAATTTACTACACCTCATTCCTCTCTGATTATTAAAGTAAAGTTTCCTTGTTATAATCGTTCACAGTTTAGTAACTAGACTCATTAAATTCAGATACTAACTGTAGATCTAGAATCAATACATATGTTTCTATTCATGTAACTATTCACACTAGAAGCAAGTGTCAGAAAACTTATATCTATAATGTTTGTGCAGCACCTAATGTTCATAGTTTCTACAATTTCATAAATAATATTCTATATCTGGATTCCTATATTATATATAATTAATTCCACAAAATCATATTAAAGTTATAGCCTTAATGGATCATGGGACTAGTATAAATCTCCAAATTTAAACCAGCAATAGTTTTAGAGCTTCTAGGTGATTTTCCCCATAATTCCTATTTCTACAACTCTACCAAATTGAGAGGATTAAGTTCTTCTAAACAATTCTGTTAAATGTATGGAGTACCACTTTCAGCTCTGCAGTAAATTAACATCCACAATTAGTAATTACACAACACAATAACAAGTAATTCAACCATACTTAAACATTTTAGGCATACCACTTCTGACATTGACCAGTCCTCCCAACCTTAGAGTTCCTCCTTCTCCAGAACTCACCCCCGAGCTAAGATCATCTCCCAGAACAGACCAACCTCTAATCTATTCAGGAATAGCTTATTTAAGCTTTTGCTACCCAAAGCCTGTTTCTAATTCTGCATCCAGAATTACAGGATTCTTTTCTTCATGTTTGCCTAGGCTTCCCTTATTTAGGGATTTTTAAAGTTGCTTTATGCTTTTCCGAGCTTTTTAACTCTTCCCAGCTACTCTCCACCTCATTGGGGAAACAATATTTTCCTCAAAATATAATTTGGAAATAAATTGTTTCAAGAATTTTTGAAATATTTTTGGGGAAAGTATCTGCCTTTTTCCATCCTCATGGATTTAACAAGTGATCTCATAATTCTCATTTGGTCAATCTGCACAGAATTATTTAATTTGTTTTTTCATAATTAAATATTTAATTACATCCACAAAATACTTATCCATTGGGTTCCACTCCCCTTTGGATTAAAGTTCAAATGTCTAACTTTGAAAGAAGCATAAAACTACGGGTGTTACATATTCCCCCTCTGAAAGAAAACATCGTCTTCAGTGTTGATATCTAGCTACTAGAGTTCATTTTTCAAACAAAAATGGATATTTTTCCATCATTTCAACTTCTCTTTCCTAGGTAGCTTCTTCAGCAGTAAAGTGCTTCCACTGCACCTTTAATCTTGCTACCGTTCGATTCCTCAATTCAATTTCTTCTCGCTCTAATATTTGAAGCGGCTCTCAAAGGAACTCCCCTTCTGGTTCCACCTGTATCACATTCCAATCAACAATGTGAGAAGCATCATGTACATATCTTTTTAATAAGGAAACATGAAACACATCATGAACTTTAACATGGGGCGGTAAGGCGAGTTTATAAGCCACCGGTCCCACCCATTCTAACACCTTAAAAGGCCCACAATATCTAGGAGACAATTGTGCACAACTTCCAGCATAGAGTGTTCTCTTTTTATGTTTAATGCGTAGATATATGTGATCGCCCACTTTGAATTCTCGATGCACCCTCTTCTTATCAGCATAGTTTTTTTGTCTATATTGTGTTGTCTTGATGTTTCTTTGTATTTGTTTAACAATTATTTCCATCTCTTGTAAAGCCTCTGGTCCCAACATTAGTTTATCCTCAGGTTGACTCCAACTCAAAGGAGTACGACACTTCCTTCCATAGAGTGCCTCAAACGGGCTGATTTTGATGGAGGAATGATAGCTGTTATTATAAGAAAATTCAGCTAAATGCAAGTAGTCTTCCCATTTTGATGGCCTATCCATCACATACATCCTCAACATATCCTCCAAAATCTGCTTTTTTCTCTCCGTCTGACCATCTGTCTGAGGGTGATAGGTAGTGCTAAAATTCATCTTAGTTCCCATGCCCCCAAATAGACCTTTCCAAAAGGCTGTTGTGAACTTAGTATCTTTGTCTGAAACAATCATCTTTGGGACCCCATGGAGCCTTACTACTTCCCTCAAGAATACATCTGCTACTTGGGTTGTCCCAAAAGTAGATTTCACAAGTATGAAGTGTGCAAATTTTGTTAAAGTGTCTACTACCACCATCATTGAGTCGTGTTGGTATTTGGTTTTGGGTAGCCCTGTTATGAAATCTATAGAAACTGTGTCCCATTTCCATTCTACAATTGGCAAATGGTTTAAAAGACCAACAGGATGTTGATGCTCAACCTTAACTAGTTGACACTCCATGCACCTAGCTAAATATTTTTCTACATCTCTTTTCATTCCTGGCAAAAGAAACTTCTTTTTCAAAGTTGTTAACATTTTCTGATATCAAGGATGCCGTGCATATGGTTGTTTGTGATATTCATCTAGGATTTATTTTTTCAAAGTTTCCACATTGGGGACATACAATCTATTTTTGTAGAAAATCAACCCTTTTTGGTTTTGAGTGTAGTCAACCATCACTTTCTTCAGTATCTTCACCTGTAGATTATCATAATTTGGATCCTGGTCTGCTACATTTTTCACTACATCTTCTAAATCAAAATTAGCACTACTTCCAATACTATTTATATTTTGACAAGAATTTCTGATCAAGGCATCAACAATTTTATTTTCTTTCCCTCTGATATGTTTTATGTCCATATCAAATTCAATTAGAAAAGACAGCCATCTGGCCTGTCTAGCTTTCAACTCAGTTTGGGAAAAGAAATATTTAAGACTAATATGATCAGTCATCAATGTAAAAAATTTCCCAAGAAGATAGCGTCGCCACATCTTCAAGGCATGAATCACAGTAGCCAATTCCAAATCATATGCACTATAGTTCTGTTCATGTGTCTTTAGTTTCCTAGACTCATATGCAATAACTGAATTTTCCTGCAACAAGACTCCTCCCAACCCCTCTCTACAGGAATCCGTACATACAACAAATTCTTTATCGGGATCTGCAATTTTCAGTATAGGGGCTGTAGTGAGTTTTAATTTTAATTGTTAAAAACTATTTTGGCATTTTTCAGTCCACTCGAATTTGACCCCTTTTATTTGTAGTGAAGTTATGGGATATGTTATTGCAGAAAATCTTTCCACAAATCTGCGATAATAACCTGCAATCCCCATGAATGATCTCACTGCTGAAACATCAGTTGGCATCGGCCATTTTCTAATAGCCTTTATCTTTTCAGGGTCAACAGCCAACCCTTGTTCAGAAATAATATTACCCAAGTATTGGATCTTGTCCTTATAGAATTCTCATTTACTGAATTTGGCATATAACTGGTTTTCTTTCAGAGTTTGCAACACTATCCTCAAGTGCTCTTGGTGCTCCTCCTCACTTTTTGAGTAAACCAAAATATCATCTATGAAAACTAGTACGAATTTATCCAAGTACTTGTTTAACACACTATTCATTAAGCACATAAAGGTGGCAGGGGCATTTCTCAAACCGAAAGGTAGGACTACAAATTCGTACTGTCCATACTGGGTTCGAAAAGTAGTTTTACCAATGTCTTCCTCCTTGATTCTGAGCTGGTGATAACCAGTCCTTAAGTCAATCTTAGAAAATACTGAAGCTCCTCGTACTTGATCAAAAATATCATCAATTAGAGGCAAAGGGTATCTGTTTTTAATTGTCAACTTATTCAGTTGACGATAGTCAATGCACATTCTAAAAGTTCCATCCTTCTTTTTCACGAATAGCACCGGTGCTCCCCAAGGAGATACACTTGGTCTGATATAACTATTATCCAACAATTCTTGCAATTGCATTTTCAGTTCCATGAGTTCAGGGGGACTCATTCTATAAGGGGCTCTGGAAACAGGTGTTGCTCCAGACACCAAATTAATTGAAAAGCCAATCTCTCTTTTGGGGGGGAAGATGAGGAATCTCATCTGGAAAAACATAAACTCTCTCACTACTGGCAAGGTATCTAACAGATTTTATCCCGGTTGCTGTTCTAATTCTTCAACATGTACTGCATATACTTGATATCCTTTCCTAGTTGTTCTTTTTAATTACAGTGCTGATATTTGTCTTGCAGAGATGCGTTTTGGTTTTCCCTTGAGAATAAAAGGGTTCCCTTCTTCATCTATGCAATGTAGAGTTTTATCCCAACAATTCATCATCGCCTTTCTCTTTTCCAGCTAGTCCATTCCTATCAGCAAGTCATATGAGCCTAAGGGCAGAATATTTAAATTCACTTTTGTCTGGAAATCATTTAATTAAATTTATGTTTGAGGTAACTTATGTGTTACCTTCCTCTTGGTTCCAGTGGCTAACTGGACCAACCAAGACTGCTGAAATTTTTCAGTCTTGAGATTACATTTTTCTACCACTGGTGGACTAATGTAACTCAAAAAAGCACCTGGATCAATTAAAACAGTAACATATTGGTCAGCAATCTTACCTTCCATTTCAACCATGGTAGCTTGGTGTTCTGTTTGTTGATTCTCCAAGGCTGCACTGATAGTGGGTATATTTCTTGCTATATCATTTACTGTGGTAGCTTCTCGATCTCTCATAATCATCTAAATGTTTCTATGGGGACAATCCCTCAAGAGATGGGGTTCTCCACATCCCCAGTATTTCAAAGGTTCCCTCATTTTAACTGTGCCTTCCTTCTTATTTCCTTCATCTAGTTGTTTGGAACCAACTTGAGACTGAGATGTTTGGCTTTCTTTTGGTTTATTAAACTTTTTCCTCTGATGATCCCTAATAAAATTCTTTAAGTAAGATGGTTTTTGTTTCTTTCCTTTGATTTCACCTTTTTTTATCCAGCCTTTCCCATGCTCACCCTCTCCTTTAAACTGCTGGTAGCATAATCTAGCTTTTCTCATTGCTTCGTCTATATTTTTTGGGTTATCAAACTCAATATTCTCTTTATACAAAGTAGGCAAATAGTTCAAAAACCTTTGTACCTTGGCCTTCTCTTCCTTAATGTAAGGGACATATCTCAACAGATTTGTAAACTTGGTGACAAACTCATCAATAGTAAGCTGTCCCAGTCTAAGTTCATGGAATTCCTTTGCTTTATCATCATAATAACGTTTGTTCAAATAACGGTTTTTAAACTTGACTTGGAAATCTTCCCAAGTAACTCTCTTTTCATCAATGGCATGAACCATTTTCGTCTCCTCCCACCACAAGGTAGCCTTACCTTGTAGATGTTAGACAGCTAATCTAGCTTTCAGATTGCTTTCATATTCATAGACTTGGAAATATTTAATCATGTTCAACAACCAGGCTTCAACATCCTCCTCCTTCTCCCCATTATAGGAGGGAGGTTTAATCTTTAAGAATTCCCCCTGTAATTCCTTTTCCTGCTTATACTGATGCCAAATAGAATCATCTTCCTCTGACTCATCATTCTTCCTCTTTCCGGAACCTTCGCCTTCTTGGCCGTTCCGCGAAGTTAATTCTCTCATGAGCTTTTCCTGCTCCTCACTGGCTAATGAAAATCTGTCATTCTGGCTTCTTAGCTCAGCCATCTCTCATTGCAAACTATGCAACATAGCCATCACTGGAGCATTGGGATCTAGTGTATTATCATCATCATCAAGATCAACATAAATTTCTTCACCTTCTGCCATTCAAATTTTCTGTTTCAGCACCATTGTACACTAAACAACACAGATTAGTAATAATTTTTTTTTTTCAACAATAAATAATTTATACAGTGAGCACCACAACAACAGCCCAGTTTATGTAACTTGGGCTCCGATACCATTTGTAATGTCTCTCTACCACACAACACAAAATTTTATTTATTTTTCTTATGTCTTAGCTTAAGAATAATTGCGATCCATTATCTCTATAGGCATTAACAAGGTACGTTGACCCAAATTTGTTTTATAATTTCGTTTTTAACTCTGTCCTTGAAGTTTACTCTTCTACTAGGACGCCAATTAACAATTTGAGTTTGTTAGTATGATTCTTTCGTCGTAAAAGATCACTTTATCTATGCATATCAAGTAGCCCTAACATCAAGTATGGCTGCAAAATATCTTTAAGTTTGCTACATAACATTAGATCTAAGCATAAAAGACATTAAGCAGATAAAATGTTAAATGGTCCATGCATCCAATGAAAAAGACAAGAACAATGTATACAAATAATTTTATATTATATCAAAGAATGGGGCACCTGAGAGTAAAACAAGAAAGGTGTTCTCCAGTTCTCCTCAGTGGGATGGGTTCTTGGAAGTCCTGAGTGTTTGAGATCTAAAATTCCTCTCTTTGGTTAATGTGGAAAACCCTAACAAACATGGAACTTAATGGGAGTTCAAAATGAAAACAAATGAAATTGGTGACCAAGAGTAGATCTAGTGTGATCCAATGCAATGGAGGTGACTAATGAATGGGGAAAAATCTTCTATTTATAAAAAAATGTTGGGGTGTTCTAGAACTCGGTGCATGAATAAAATATTATTAATCACATTCTAGAATCACCCTTTAGGAATATTTTATTATATCTGTTGGAGGGAAAAGGGTTTTTTGACTTGGGTCAATTCCTTTATTTATAAATAATAAATAAATAAATGATTTATTTATTATTTAAGGAAAATGAGGGGAATATAATTAAATAAATAATGGTTTATTTAATTATTTAGAACTGATTTAGTCAAATTTAACTAGGAATAGTATTTAAATAGTGATTTAAATAACTTATTCTTAGGAAATAATTAAATAAATAATGATTTATTTAATTGATTACCTTGTTTTGGGTTAAATATGACCAAGAAATGTAAACGAATGTGGTGAAAGCGATTTTACTTGGGGTAAAATTAGTCTTACATGGTGTACTTGGGTTCATCTAACGATAATGGGTTAGATGACCAAAAAATGGTGTAACAGATTGCCCCACAATGTACGAGTGCTAGGAGAAAATCGTATGACCGAAGTACGTTGTAAGAACTGAATCACTAAACAACAAGATATAAATGAAAGAGATGAATGTAAGGTAATCTAAAGTGGTGGAGGACTAGACCCTGAGGAGACGAGACTTACAGGTGCAACAAGTCTCAAGTGTATGATGTGGTACCAATGTGAAAGGTAGCAGGGGAGGCATACCTATGCCCGCCGAGACAATAGTAAAAGGAATAAGGCGCCTGGAAAACCACGGAACGCAATAAGTACAAATAAGGTGCCTGGAAAACCACGAAACACAATAATGATGCATGTGCTGGCCGAAACATGAGCTAGATAAATAACATGATGAATCCCACATACATGCGATGCCTGGAATAGTTGTCAGGACTTATACAATAATATGGTAGTACATGAGATACAAATACACCCAAATTCCCCCTACACGCGGGGAAGGGCTCGCAACATCTGACTGATACGTACAAATCGAAGAAGCACCGTAAGTGGTGGAGGCTGATATCATAAAATGGGAGGAGCTGCATCAAGGGCAGAAATGAAGTCAGCCGGGCATGTTGGGGGCTACGTGGAGGGCCACCCCCTCATGAGGGTTGAGACATCTCACACATGCCCGGGAATCACCAATAGTTGTTGCTGCGTCACTCGACCATCAAGTGTATATATCACGATCATGCTGGAAAGAGCTTGGACCAAGGTACACTGGCCCTCGGACCTGGCTTCTGGAGTAAATGAGTCGATGTAGACAAAAGTAGGTCCGCCACAGGTGAGGTAAGAAGCGAATATCAACTAAGGCATGGGAGAAAATAGTAGAGTGACTAATAGACGAGCACTGATGATGATAATGAAATGAGGGATACCGAGTAGCGGATGGACGTCTTCCCTTGTTAGAGCATGAAGGGTATGAATGGCTTGGCAGCGACTGACACACTATCGTGAGGGATGGGGGACAATGGTACTGAAAGCCATAATGTGCAACACGAGAGAGGGACCAAGCATTGAAGGATGGAGGACTATAGTGGGATACGAAGGGACGCGAGATAGATTTCATGACTGATGATGAATCAACTCGGATGCTCTAAACAAGGGTGACTCGATGGTGCTGCCACATAGTAAAGGTCTAATGGGGAACCATAAAAACATGAGTACAATAGGGTATCCATGACGAAAATCAAGACGAACAAAGGCAAGTAAGGAGACAAAGTGGTGCCTCAAGTACAAGTATTGTAAGTGAAGAAATTTGATTTGTAGGAGAGGTGAATAGAATCTTCGTGGACAAAATGTGTCCTGGTGAAGGATCAAGGTATGAAAAACTAAAGGGTATCCAGAGCTCATGACCAGGCCAGGTCGCACTTTTTGGGGTCTATTCTGTGACCTGGGTAGCATGTACTAGGCAGAAAACTGCGACTTGTCCCAGGAAATGACCTGAAAAGTGGGACCTGGCAGAGAAAGGGGGTTTCAGTGTTGTTTTTGGCTGAGATATGGAATTTTTATGGTTGAGGAGCATAGGTGCCCCCAACCATGTTGTGGTCATGCAAAAATGTATGTAGAAAAAAGGGGAATCTAAACACATTTTAAGGGCATGGTGCGCCATTTGTTTTGGTTATGGTTATGCAGTTTGAGAAAGGAAATGGAGGATTACCAATCTCGTTTAGTACTGCATATATGAATCAAATGGACGTTAAGTTTCAGTGTTGGCATACCTCGGGCCACTATCCCAAACAGGGGAGTTGGAGATAAGGAACTGATGCTCTCTTAGAAAACGGATAGGTTGGTCAACAACAACGTCAAAAAGACTGGGTTGTTGATGTAAGATGAAGGAAAGATAAGGGGTATCATCCCTAGAGTGATCTGAAGTGATATGGGACTCGAGAGGTTCTTCTAAATGTGGAATAATAATGGTGCTAAAGTCAGCATGACCATATACACTAGGAGAGTTGTGGAGAATTGTTTCTCTTGGTCTCTCAAATATGGGTGCCCCCTTACTTAAACATTGGGTTTTAATGTAATGGCCACAAGGTGTATGTGGTGTGAATGCATGGGTTTGATGTAAGGGGGAATAGATAAAGTCATGGGTGGGGATTTTTTCCATAATGTCGTCATCAGGATAGAGGATGGGGTGACTGGTGGAAGAAAGACCACCTGACGCGGCGAAGCTACCTGACTCGTCATTATGGGAAGAGAGGTTCACATGGGCATCGTCACAAGGGGTGACAGAAGGGTAACCAGATAAGGGATCTGCCGATGTTGAGCCTAGGGTGATCGTTGAAGGAAGGTAAAGCGAAACAACAGGGGAGGATTCAGAGGGAATGTTCCCCGAGGGTCGCATGGATGATGATAGGTAGAATATGGTGGACGAAGGCTCGGTCATCTTGACATCAGGAGAGGGAATGTCAATGGGAGAAGTCATTTCTAGTAAATTTGTTGAAGAAAAATGCGCAAATATGAGAGAGGTGGACTCGTGACACTTGGCCTCGAATTGGCGGACCGCGGCTAGAGAGGTGCGGAATTCCTTGAGGTGGGGACAAAGGTGGGTGTAATGGCCATGGAGATCACACAAAGCACAGGGGTGGTTGGTGTGAATATTCTAGGGGTGCTTGGTCGCGGCCATGGAAGGAAAAAAGGCTCCCGGGACCGTGGAATCAGGGAATGCGAAATTAACCATGGGCTTGAGATGAGGAAATTCAGGACAGGTATGGGTGGCGTGACCAACAACATCACACAAATCACACAGGATGGTATGCTTTGGAGGGGTAGGGTTTGTCGGGGCTGCCTTTTCCTTTGATGCCCCCATGTGAGCTTTGCCAGTCTTACCCGAAGCGGTCGCAAAAGGAGGTGGGTCCTGTTGAGGTGACTGAGGCACTTTTGTAGCGGGAGAAGTCATGGGGACCGGTTGGACCGCGGTCAAAGCAAGATAAGGTTTGGGTTGACCGGGTGGGGTAGCGGCTGGAGGATCAAGGTACCAGATGGGAATCCCAAGGGTCAGGTTAGGAAGAGAGAGGGTGGCCATGATAGGTACCGTGTACACTCCTGGTGGGGGAGCTAGGAACGGTAATTGACCAGCGGGTTAATGGCCAGGAGGGACGGCTCCGAGATGGTTGAGACCTGGTGGAACTAACCCAGGAGGGTAGAGAGGCGCATGGGTATTAGCAGTAGGAGAAGGGTCAGAAGGGAGATGTCCGGCTGGCTGAGTCGAGGGGCTAGGAGCGGGTTGCTGCAGGCGAGGTTGAGGTTGTTGACTAGCCAAAGTGGGTTGTTTAAGGTTAGCCCGAGACGATTGCATCATGCAAACATTCACTAAGTTGGGATCGGAGACTGGAGGAGGAGGAAGACCAAGGAAGGTTCCAAGCAAGGAGGAGTCTTTGTAAACGCCGGGGGAAACATCGGTCAAAGAATCAATGGTTTGCTTATTGGTGACAGCAGAGATGGTGGAGTTAGGGGAAGTCTGAGATGTTGGTTCATGATACGTCAATTGGTCGATGGTGACAATCTTTCCATTATGTGGGAAAAATAGCTTGCGGTGGACTGCGGATGGGAAGGTAGACATGGCATAGGTGTAACTATGCCCTAAAAGAATGTTATACTCAAGAAGCGCGTCGATAACTTCAACGTCGACACAAACAGTCTTGACTGCAAGGGTGATAGGACAGTTACGGAAAAGGCCAATGGGCTAGGAGGCATGGCCATCCCACGCACGAAGGGTGATTGTGGAAGGGGTCAGCTCAGGAGATCCGAGTTGTTTCCAAACCGAAGCAGACATTACACAGGTGGATGCCCTCTCGTTAATGATGCACCGGGAAATGTTAGTGTTCCGGATTTTGACTGAGATTTGGAAAGCTACGGAAGTAGGAAGAGGAGGAGACTTTGACTGATGGGCATCGAAAACAATCAATTGGTCATCTGCTAGATCTATAGTGCCCAGGGCAGATAATAGAGCTTTTCTTTGGGAGGGGCATGACTGGAGGAGTCCAACGTTGAAATGGCAACATGAGATTGGGCCAGCTCATCTACTATGCTAAACGAATGGGCAGCACGGTCGGAAGCAGCATTTTGGCATAATGGTCCCTTAGGAATCTTGGTATGAACCTCGGCGTTGGGTGGAGGGATATGCAAGGGACCATTAGTGGTCGAAAGAGGCTTTGTAGAACCTAAAGAAGGTGACTCAGGGGCAGATGGAGCAAGAGGCTGGGGGTACAGACGGGACTGAGCTGGAAGGTTAAGGTCGACGGTTGTAGGTTGGTTAGATTTCATCATGAGGATCTGGTAATTAGAGGTACCAGATGGAGGATTTTGAGTGGTTACTGGTCCGTGAGGTGGTTGGGTAGCCAGAAATCCCTGCTGTGCATCCACCTGCTCTTGAGGGGGTGGTGAATGTTGTTGCGGGGGTTGAAAAGACAAGGGAGGCGGAGGTGCGAATGCTGGAGGAGTTGGAGCACTAGGCTGTGGATATGGATGATAATGAGGTTGGGGAACAGTGTGATAATTTGAAGGTTGGGCAGAAACACGAGGCATGCTGGATCCTGGATGCGTGCTACCGGGAGGGGGAGAAGTGCAGGAGGTGGTGCCCCCTCCCCCAGGAAAACCATATTTCATGGGAGGTTGGGTGGATGGATGAGAGAGAGCTCCAATGAAATTGTTGGCAGCATGAGGTGCCCCCGGTGCGGTAGTGCCACTAGGTCTGGGGATGTCCGGAAGGACGGTATAAACATACCCAGATTGAGCATAGATCAGGTCATATTTCAAGGCTATTTGGAGGGCGGCTTCTTCGATTTGAGGGAAGTGGGAGGCGACATCTTTGCTGATGCGAGGTAAGAGAGAGCGAAGGAACTAGTCCATATAGACACGGTCTTCAAAGGTAGGGGCTTGACATAGGCTCTTTCTTCTTCGCCATTCTTTAACATGATTGAATAGGTGGGTCGCAGAAGATTGATGGAAAGAAGTCAAAATTTTGATACCGGTGTCATAACGAGGGGGAAGCTGGAAATAAGATAAGAAGGTGCCGGCAAGGGTCGTAAAGGTGGTATGGGAAGAGGTGGGCTGGTCAACATACCATTTAGAAGCTTCTCCTGTAAGCGTGCATCGGAAGAACCGAAGATGAATGGAATCATCGGTGATGGAATTGGAGGAACACCACATGTGGAAAGATCAGATATGGTTAGAGGGATCTTCACTAGAAAAGCCTTCGAACTTGGGAATGTCGAAGGGGAGCTTGGTTGGCATAGCAGGCCAACTAACATCGTGGCGAATAGGATCATTAATCAGCTGATTGAAATCGGGAAGACTGAGGCCAGCCATATAAGGGAGTAATGGGGAAGTCGAGGTAGGTCCCGTTGGGATTCCACTAGACACGGACCCAGCAGTAGAACTGGGGTTAGGGCTAGGTCCGGAAGTAGAAATGGTGAAGGTAACAGGGGGGAAACCAAGAGGAGGGGGAGAACTCGAAAAATTAGAGGAAGAGGCAAAGTGTGGACTCGGGGGAGGAAAGTTTCGATAGTGATGGGAAGGAGGAAGTCAACCAAGCGTAAACTGAGGGTGAAGGCCAAGAAGTCTCCGAGAAAGGCGCCTTGGGGGCACAATGATGATGGGAAGAAGAAAAAACCGACAAGGATAAGTAGAGACAAAATCAAGGGAGGTCAAGGGCAGAAAGGTGTAGTGACAATTGATTTTAAAGTCTTTGCCAGGCGGTGGTAACCAAACGCTTGTTCACTTAGGGTCAGTGTGTGTCGTGCGTTAATTTTAATTGTTTAAACCCAGACATTTTGAGAGTAAAAAAAGAGTGTGCTCTGTAACTGAAAAGAAATCTGCAGTAAATAAGACTAAAAGAACAGAAAATGAACAGCTACCAATGCATCAATCTAACCCAAGAAGGCGCGTCTCTCAAAACTAGTCTATAAGAGGGAAAGAACTAAGAAAAGCATGCTAAAAAGATCCCAATAGATCAAATGTCAAGAGGGACTGGGATCTAAAGGAGAAATCTGCTGAAAAGTGGTGTAGAGAACAACAAAGAGGAAGAGGCAAGGTTGCTGCTAAAAAGGAGGATATCAGCTAAAACTAGAAGAGACAAGGCAGTGGCCTTAGAAATGGACCCAAAAAAAACGATATGAGGTGACTTGAGAGGGAGAAGAGCTGATCTAAAAGGATTTGAAATGAAGGTATCAGATCTGAGAAAAATAAGGCTGAAACTCTGAAAATTCAGACTTCTGAAATAGCAAAGACTCTCCCACAACAAGTGGAGGGTACTAGAACCTTAAGGGGAAATATTCCCTCTTATTTGAGTAAAACAGAGCAAGAATATGTCTAAAAGGGTGAAGACGAAGGTTAGACAACCCTGACAGAGGTTAAGACAAAACCTAGAAAAATTTCAGAAAAAATCCACAAAAAAGTCCAGGTCGCAGTTTTTGACCTGTTTTTCACTCAGGTCGCACTTTTTGGGTTGTTTTCCACGACCTACGACGCACTTTTTGGGCCAAAAAGTGCGACTTGCACTTCCGGTACTCTCGGCGGCAGATTTTAGAAAATTTTGTCGTCTCAGTAGCGGCTGATGTCGGTCACCTGCACAAAAAGGCCAGAAACACACGGAAGTTATAAATTTGAATGTTTGAGGGTTTTACAAGGGAAAACTAGCATAAAAATGGAAAAAATAGAAAAAATAAAAAGTGGAAGAGAAACCCTAGGGTCTGAAACAGCTGGATAAGCACGAAGATAGAAAACGACAGTGGTCGCAAAGGAAAACCCATGTGGAGTCGCCAGTTGTTAGTATGATTCTTTCGTCGTAAAAGATCACTTTAGCTATGCATATCAAGTAGCCCTAACATCAAGTATGGCTGAAAAATATCTTTAAGTTTGCTGCATAAAATTAGATCTAAGCATAAAATACATTAAGTAGATAAAATGTAAAATGGCTCCATGCATCCAATGAACAAGGCAAGAACAATGTATAAAAATAATTTTATATTATATCAAAGAATGGGGCACCTGAGAGGAAAACAAGAAAGGTGTTTTCCAGTTCTCCTCAGTGGGATGGGTTCTTGGAAGTCCTCAGTGTTTCAGATCTAAAATTCCTCTGTTTGGTTGATGTGGAAAACCCTAACAAACATGGAACTCAATGGGAGTTCAAAATGCAAACAAATGAAATTGGTGACCAAGAGTAGATCTAGTGTGATCCAATGCAATGGAGGTGACTAATGAATGGGGAAAACCCTTCTATTTATAACAAAATATTGGGGTGTTCTACAACTCGGTGCATGAACAAAATATTATTAATCACATTCTAGAATCACCCTTTAGGAATATTTTATTATATTTGTTGGAGGAAAAATGGTTTTTTGACTTGGGTCAATTCCTTTATTTATAAATAATAAATAAATACATGATTTATTTATTATTTAAGGGAAATGGGGGAAATATAATTAAATAAATAATGGTTTATTTAATTATTTAAAAATTATTGAGTCAAATTTAACTAGGAATAGTATTTAAATAGTGATTTAAATAACTTACTCTTAGGAAATAATTAAATAAATAATGATTTATTTAATTGATTACATTGTTTTGGGTTAAATATGACCAAGAAATGTAAACGAATGTGGTGAAAGCGATTTTACTTGGGGTAAAATTAGTCTTACATGGTGTACTTGGGTTCATCTAACGATAATGGGTTGGATGACCAAAAAATGGTGTAACAGAGTTGTTACTTATGTAACGAGATTTTTGACTTGTCTTTAGACTATATTTATACTTTAGATTTGGAGTTTCTAACTCCCATTGTTTAACTTCTATTAAAATTTCTCTATGATTATTAACCTTATTAATATCCTCGCGGTCCTTATTATGCTCTTACCCTATACTCAACTTATCGAATTATATTAGATCACAACTCATTCTATGAGTCTCTTTATAGCCCTTACGTATTTCAGCCTACAACATTTCGATTTATATGTTATGTACCCCATATGCATCGATTTGTCTTATAACAAATTTCAAGGCGTTTATATATATATCACTCGGTCATTTACGTGGCAATTCCATTGATATTTCCGTATGAAGAATCACATGCTTATTAATGGCCGCTCAGTACTTCCTTATTTGAGATAATCCTCCAGCTAATTTCCAAATTATTTAACACTCAATCGTATTTTCTCGAGGTGGATTTGGGTACCATTGCGTCGTATCACATTTAAAAGGCTAGATTTCTTTTCATGAAGTGTTTCAGAACTACATTAAAGTGTATTACCTTCTATTCAGCTATCCTTAGTATGAAGTACTCCCTTTCGCAGATCCTGCCACCTGTACGGTAAGGATGCATTAGGGTTTAGACCTAGCGAGTGCTAAATTATTCGAAAATTTTCTATATTCAACTTCATTTGGTTTCGTTTGGTTTTTTCCCATCACTGTTCTTGGTTTGTTGTTTCTAGTTGTCGAGGGTTCCACTATCAAATCTCCTGTAGGCTTCGTTTGCTTGGTTCGCCTTCCGCGTACGCCTTATGGAGATCACCTCTAGCCGAATTGCCAGGTAATACTCCAATACCTATGCACATTGTATTAAGAAATTTCTCGGTTAGTGTCAACATGTATGGTATCTATTTCTCTTAATTTCATTCATATACTGAATCCAAATGGGGTGTCTACTCGACGCTGGGCGCCATGACTTAGCTCAGCTTATGGTGAGCGTTTGTCTGAAGTTTTGACTTCAGCACTAGTTTTAACTATTCGTTCTTTGGTAAATAACTCCGATCTCTACTCGGCCCTCTATTCTCTTTATACCCTCTAGGGTTCGATTTGAATTTTGGGTAAATAATTTTCTCCTAATACGCCTATTCTCCTACAATTTTGCAGTGAGAGGAACGTGCGTTGAACTCCTCAGGTATTATTAATACATTGACTCATTCGATTTCAATTTATACTCATTTTTCTATGTGGGAATAATTCACTCTGTGTCATTTTGTTCATGCTCTGGTTTGTTTTGTTTTATTGTTCTGTAGGTACTATCCTACCGCATAACCTCATTCGATGTGGTTCTCGTCACTTATGGTTTCGTCAAATGACTTTGGTATTGGCTTCATTTCTCAGGTTGGTACCCTCTCATTTCAGAGAATGCGGCGTCTGAAAGTTAGTGTCTCCCATATGGGTTGACGCAGGATTTCTTTATTTACTTCTGTGGTATTTTAATTAGTTAAGTCTGATGACTCCAGATTTTCGGCTATACGCCGACCCTGTGCATATGTTGTAAACGATCTATTGGGACTGTTTAACTTTGTAATAATTTTGATTATACCTATATTCACCACTTACAGTATTTATGATTACTCTCTCTCAATTTGCAGAGGCAAATGTAGTCATATTTAAAAATCTCCTCCTCCATACTGGGTATATGATTTTCATTTCTCTATATAAAGGTTTATATGATGGACAATAGAAGTCTGGTGTGCTTCTAGGTTGGTATAATAATAATTTTCAAGTCGTATTAATTTCTACTAAATACTTTTTCGTATTTTCAATATATGCATTCTTATGTTTATTAGCCAGAAATTTTAGACTTTATTCTTCGTCTAATTGAATTCTGCTAGACATTTCTGATATATTTCAGAAGCATCATTTCAATAACTTCTTTCAATCTGCCACAGTTGGAAATATAATTTTTTTTATGCTTATGGTGATTTTGCTAAATAATAATTCATTTCAATAGTACTTTCCTTCGACAGTTGTCTATGGACAACGAGCCATTTCAGAATATAGGTATACATTTTTCCTATTGTTATAGAAAGAATTTGTCCTTTTCATTTTCATTGTACAACCTATATTGTCACCAGTGTGTTTGGTTTTCTTTGATAACTTTTCATTTTAACTTTCCTGTGCATAAAAATGATATATCATAAACTATATTGGTCAATAGATATATCAATGATATCTACTGCTCTATTAAAAAAAATCCTGACATATTCCAGAAGGTATTGACATTCAGAGTTGAATTTTCTTAACATTTCTTTTGGTAAATTTCATTTTGCCCTTTTTTCTTTCTTTTTGATTTAGTAGGACTCCAGAATATAAATTCTAATTTACTACACCTCATTCCTCTCTCATGATTAAACTAAAGTTTCCTTGCTATAATCGTTCACAGTTTAGTAACTAGACTCATTAAATTCAGCTACTAACTGTAGATCTAGAATCAATACATATTTTTTTGTTCATGTAACTATTCACACTAGAAGCAACTGTCAGAAAACTTATATCTATAATGTTTGTGCAGCACCTAATGTTCATAGTTTCTACAATTTCATAAATAATATTCTATATCTCGATGCCTAGATTTCCACAGAAGCAGATTAAAGTTATAATCTTAATGGATCATGGGACTAGTATAAATCTCCATATTTTAACCAGCAATAGGTTTAGAGCTTCTAGGTGATTTTCCCCATAATTCCTATTCCTACAACTCTATCGAATTGAGAGGATTAAGTTTTTCTAAACAATTCTGTTAAATGTATGGAGTACCACTTTCAGCTTTGCAGTAAATTAACATCCACAATCAGTAATCACACAACACAATAACAAGTAATTCAACCATACTTAAACATTTTAGGCATACCACTTCTGACATTGACGAGTCCTCCCAACCTTAGAGTTCCTCTGTCTCCAGAACTCACCCCCGAGCTGAGATCATCTCCCAGAACAGACCAACCTCTAATCTGTTCAGGAATAGCTTATTTAAGCTTTTTCTCGCCAAAGCCTGTTTCTAATTCTGCATCCAGAATTACAGGATGCTTTTCTTCCTGTTTTCCTAGGCTTCCCTTATTTAGGGATTTTAAAGCTGCTTTTTACTTTTCCCAGCTTTTTACCTCTTCCAAACTACTCTGCACCTCATTGGGGAAACTATATTTTCCTCAAAATCTAATTTGGAAATAAATTCTTTCAAGGATTTTTGAAAGATTTTTGGGGAAAGTATCTGCCTTTTTCCATCCTCATGGATTTAGCAAGTGATCTCATAATTCTCATTTGGTCAATCTGCACAGAATTATTTTATTTATTTTCTCATAATTAAATATTTAATTACATCCACAAAATACTTATCCATTGGGGTCCACTCCCCTTTTGATTAAAGTTGAAATGTCTAACTTTGAAAGAAGCATAAAACTAGGGGTGGTACATATTCCCCCTCTGAAAGAAACACCATCCTTGGTGTTGATATCTAGCTACTAGAGTTCATTTTTCAAACAAAAATGGTTATTTTTCCATCATTTCAGCTTCTCTTTCCTAGGTAGCTTCTTCAACAGTAAAGTTCTTCCATTGCACCTTTACTCTTTCTACCATTCGATTCCTCAATTTAATTTCTTCCCGCTCCAATATTTGAAGCGGCTCTCGAAGGAACTCCCCTTCTGGTTCCACCTGTATCACATTCCAATCAACAATGTGAGAAGCATCATGTACATATATTTTTAATAAGGAAACTTGAAACACATCATGAACTTTAACATGGGGCGGTAAGGCCAGTTTATAAGCCACTGGTCCCACCCATTCTAACACCTCAAAAGTCCCACAATATCTAGGAGCCAATTTTGCACAACTTCCATCATAGAGTGTTCTCTTTTTGGGTTTAATGCATAAATATATGTGATCGCCCACTTTGAATTCTCGATGCACCCTCTTCTTATCGACATAGTTTTGTGTCTATGTTGTGCTGTATTGATGTTTCTTTGTATTTGTTTAACAATTATTTCCATCTCTTGTAAAGCCTCTAGTCCAAACATTAGTTTATCCTCAGGTTGACTCCAAATCAAAGGAGTACGACACTTCCTTCCATAGAGTGCCTCAAACAGGCTTATTTTGATGGAGGATTGATAGATGTTGTTATAAGCAAATTCAGCTAAATGCAAGTAGTCTTCCCATTTTGATGGCCTATCCATCACATACATCCTCAGCATACCCTCCAAAATCTAATTTGTTCTCTCCGTCTGACCATCTGTCTGAGGGTGATAGGTAGTGCTAAAATTCAGCTTAGTGCCCATGCCCCTAAATAGACCTTTCCAAAAGGCTATTGTGAAATTAGCATCTATGTCTGAAACAATCATCTTTTGGACCCCATGGAGCGTTACTACTTCCCTCAAGAATACATCTGCAACTTGGGTTGTCCCAAAAGTAGATTTCACAGGTATGAAGTGTGCAGCTTTTGTTAAAGTGTCTACTACCACCATCACTGAGTCGTGTTGGTACTTGGTTTTGGGTAGCCCTGTTATGAAATCTATAGAAACTGTGTCCCGTTTCCATTCTGCAATCGGAAAATGGTTTAAAAGACCAGCAGGATGCTGATGCTCAACTTTAACTAGTTGACACTCCATGCACCTAGCTAAATATTCTGCTACATCTCTTTTCATTCCTGGCCAGAAAAACTTCTTTTTCAAAGTTGTTAACATTTTTTGATATCCAGGATGCCCTGCATATGGCTATTTGTGATATTCATCTAGGATTTATTTTTTCAAAGTTTCCACATTGGGGACATACAATCTATTTTTGTAGCAGATCAACCCTTTTTGGTTTTGAGTGTAGTCATCCATCTCTTTCTTTAGTAGTTTCACCTGTAGATTCTCATAAATTGGATACTGGTCTACTACCTTTTTCACTAGATCTTCTAAATCAGAATTACCACTACCTCCAATACTGTTTATATTTTGACAAGCATTTATGCTCAAGGCATCAACAAATTTATTTTCTTTCCCTCTGTTATGTTTTATGTCCATATCAAATTCACTCATAAAAGACAACCATCTAGCCTGTCTAGCATTCAATTCAGTTTGGGAAAATAAATATTTAAGACTAATATGATCAGTCATCAATGTGAATTTTTTCCCAAGAATATAGCGTCGCCACATCTTCAAGGCATGAATCACAGTAGCCAATTCCAAATAATATGCACTATAGTGTTGTTCATGTGTCTTCAGTTTCCTAGACTCATATGCAATAACTGAATTTTCCTGCAACAGGACTCCTCCCAACCCCTCTCTACAGGCATCCGTACATACAACAAATTCTTTATCAGGATCTGCAATTTTTAGTATAGGGGTTGTAGTGAGTTTTAATTTTAATTGTTGAAAACTGTTTTGGCATTTTTCAGTCCACTCGAATTTGACCCCTTTTCTTTGTAGTGAAGTTATTGGATATGCTATTGCAGAAAATCTTTCCACAAATCTGTGATAATAACCTGCAATCCCCATGAATGATCTCACTGCTGAAACATCAGTTGGCATCGTCCATTCTCTAATAGCCTTTATCTTTTCAGGGTCAACATCCAACCCTTGTTTAGAAATAATATGACCCAAGTATTGGATCTTGTCCTTATAGAATTCACATTTGCTGAATTTGGCATATAGTTGGTTTTCTTTCAGAGTTTGCAACACTATCCTCAAGTGCTCTTGGTGCTCCTCCTCACTTTTTGAGTAAACCCAAAAAATCATCTATGAACACTAGTACGAATTTATCCAAGTACTTGTTTAACACACTATTCATTAAGCACATAAAGGTGGCAGGGGAATTTTTCAAACCGAAAGGTAGGACTACAAATTCGTACTCTCCATACCGGGTTCGAAAAGAAGTTTTACTAATGTCTTCCTCCTTGATTCTGAGCTGGTGATAACCAGTCCTTAACTCAATCTTAGAAAATACTGAAGCTCCTCTTACTTGCTCAAAAAGATCATCAATTCAGGGCAAAGGGTATCTGTTTTTAATTGTCAACTTATTCAGTTGACGATAGTCACTGTGAATTATAAAGGTTCCATCCTTCTTTTTCACGAACAACACCGGTGCTCCCCAAGGAGACACACTCGGTCTCATATAACTATTATCCAGCAATTCTTGCAATTTCATTTTCAGTTCCATGAGTTCAGGGGGACTCATTCGATAAGTGGCTCTGGAAACAGGTGTTGCACCAGGAACCAAATCGATTGAAAATCCAATCTCTCTTTTGGGGGGGAAGATGAGGAATCTCATCTGGAAAAAATTCCTTAAACTCTCTCACTACTGGCAAGGTATCTAACAGATTTTCCTCCGGTTGCTGTTCTAATTCTTCAACATGTTCTGCATATACTTGATATCCTTTCCTAGCTGTTCTTTTTAATTGCAGTGCTGATATTTGTCTTACAAAGATGGGTTTTGGTTTTCCCTTGAGAATAAAAGGGTTCCATTATTCATCTATGAAATGGAGAGTTTTATCCCAAAAATTTATCATCGCCTTTCTCTTTTCCAGCTAGTCCATTCCTATCAGTAAGTCATATGAGCCTAAGGGCAGAATATTTAAATTCACTTCTTTTTGGAAATCATTTAATTAAATTTTTGTTTGAGGTAACTTATGTGTTACCTTCCTCTTGGTTCCAGTGGCTAAGTGGACCAACCAAGACTACTGAAATTTTTCAGTCTTGAGATTGCATTTTTCTACCACTTGTGGACTAATGTAACTCAAAGAAGCACCTGGATCAATTAAAATAGTAACAGATTGGTCAGCAATCTTACCTTCCATTTCAACCATGGTAGCTTGGTGTTCTGCTTGTCGATTCTCCAAGGCTGCACTGATAGTGGGTATATTTCTTGCTATATCATTTACTGTGGTAGCTTCTCGATCTCTCATAATCAACTGAATGTTTCGGTGGGGACAATCCCTCGAGAGATGGGGTTCTCCACATCCCCAGCATTTCAAAGGTTCCCTCATTTTAAATGTGCCTTCCTTCTTATTTCCTTCATCTAGTTGTTTGGAACCAACTTGAGACTGAGTTGTTTGGCTTTCTTTTGGTTTATTAAAATTTTTCCTCTAATGATCCCTACCAAAATTCTTCAAGTAAGATGGTTTTTGTTTCTTTCCTTTGATTTCACCTTTGTTTGTCCAGCCTTTTCCATGCTCATCCTTTCCTTTAAACTGTTGGTAGAATAATCTAGCTTTTCTCACTACTTCGTCCATAGTTTTTGGGTTATCAAACTCAATCTTCTCTTTGTACACAGCAGGCAAACAGTTCAAAAACCTTTGTACCTTGGCCTTCTCTTCCTTAATGTAAGGGACATATCTCAACAGATTTGTAAACTTGGTGACAAAATCATCAATAGTAAGTTGTCCCAGTCTAAGTTCATGGAATTCCTTTGCTTTATCATCATAATAACGTTCGTTCAAATAGTGGTTTTTAAACTTGACATGGAAATCTTCCCAAGTAACTGTCTTTTCATTAATGGCATAAACCATTTTCGTCTCCTCCCACCACAAGGTAGCCTTACCTTGTAGCTGGTAGATAGCTAATATGGCTTTCAGATTGCTTTCATATTCATAGACTTGGAAATATTTAATCATGTTCAACAACCAGGCTTCAACATCTTCCTCCTTCTCCCCATTATAGGAGGGAGGTTTGATCTTTAAGAATTCCCCCTTTAATTCCTTTTTCTGCTTATACTGATGTCGAATAGAATCATCTTCCTTAGACTCATCATTCTTCCTCTTTCCGGAGCCTTCACCTTCTTGGCTGTTCCGCGAAGTTAATTCTCTGATGAGCTTTTCCTGCTCCTCACTGGCTAATGACAATCTGTCATTCTGGCTTCTTAGCTCAACCATCTCTCGTTGCAAACTATGAAACATAGCCATCACTAAAGCATTGGGATCTAGTGTATTATCGTCATCATGCAGATCAACATAAATTTCCTCACCTTCTGCCATTCAACTTTTCTTTTTCAGCACTTTTGTACACTAAACAACACAGATTAGTAATAATTTTTTTTTTCTCAACAATAAATAATTGATACAGTGAGCACACAACAATAGTGAGCACCACAACAACAGCCCAATTTATGTAACTTGGGCTCCGATACCATTTGTAATGTCTCTCTGCCACACAACATAATTTTATTTTTTTTCTTTTGTCTTAGCTTAAGAATAATTGTGATCCATCATCTCTATAGTCATTAACAAGGTACGTTGACCCAACCTTGTTTTATAATTTCGTTGTTAACTCTGTCCTTGAAGTTTACACTTATACTACGACGCCAATTAACAATTTGGGTTGTTACCTATGTAACAATATTTTTAACTTGTCTTTAGACTATATTTATACTTTAGATTTGGAGTTTCTAACTCCCATTGTTTAACTTCTATTAAAATTTCTCTATGATTATTAACCTTATTAATATCCTCGCGGTCCTTATTATTCTCTTACCCTATACTCAACTTATCGAATTATATTAGATCACAACTCATTCTATGAGTCTCTTTATAGCCCTTACGTATTTCACCGTGCCACATTTCAATTTATATGTTATGTACCCCATATGCATCGATTTGTCTTATAACAAATTTCGAGGCCTTTATATATATATCACTGGGTAATTTACGTGTCAATTCCATTGATCTTTCCGTATGAAGAATCACATGCTTATTAATGGCTTCTCAGTACTTCCTTATGTGAGATAATCCTCTAGCTAATTTCCACATTATTTAACACTCAATCATATTTTCTCGAGGCGGATTTGGGTACCATTGCATCGTATCACATTTAAAAGGCTAGATTTCTTTTCATGAAGTTTTTCAGGGCTAAAGTAAAGTGTATCACCTTGTAATCGGCTATCCTTAGTACGGAGTACTCCCCAACGCAAATCCCACCACATGCAGGGTAAGGATGCATTAGGGTTTGGACCTAGCCGGTGCTATATTATTCGAAAATTTTATGTATTCAACTTCATTTGGTTTTGTTTGGTTTCTTCTCGTCACTATTCTTGGTTTGTTGTTTCGATTTTTCGAGGGTTCTGCTATCGAATCTCCTGTAGGCTTATTTTTCTTGGTTCGCCTTCTGCGTACACCTTATGGAGATCACCTCTAGCCGAATTGCCACGTAATACTCCTCTACCTATGCACATTGTATTAAGAAATTTCTCAGTTAGTGTCAACATGTATGGTATCTATTTCTCTTAATTTCATTCATATACTGAATCCAAATGGGGTGTCTACTCGATGCTGGGCGCCATGACTTAGCTCAGCTTACGATGAGCGTTGGTCCAAATTTTTGACTTCGGCACTGGTTTTAACTATTTGTTATTTGGTGAATAACTTCGATCTCTACTCGGCCCTCTGTTCTCTTTATACCCTCTAGGGTTCGATTTGGATTTTGGGTAAATAATTTTCTCCTAATATGCCTATTCTCCTCCAGTTTTGCAGTGAGAAGGACGTGCGTTGAACTCCTCAGGTATTATTAATACATTGACTCATTCGATTTCGATTTATACTCATTTTGCTATGTGGGAATAATTCACTTTGTTTCATTTTGTTCACGCTCTGGTTTGTTTTGTTTTATTTTTTTGTAGGTACTATCTTACCGCATAACCTCATTCGATGGGGTTCTCGTCGCTTATGGTTTCGTCAAATGACTTTGGTATTGGTTTGATTTCTCAGGTCGGTACCCTCTCATTTCAGAGAATGCATCGTCTAAAAGTTAGTGTCGCCCAAATGGGTTGACGCAGGATTTCTTTGTTTACTGTTGTGGTATTTTAATTAGTTAAGTCTGATGACTCCGGATTTTCGGCTATACGCCGACCCTGTGCATATGTTGTAAACGATATATTGTGACTGTTTAACTTTGTAATAATCTTGATTATCCCTATATTCACCACTTATAGTATTTATGATTACTCTCTCTCAATTTGCAGAGGCAAGTGTAGTCATATTTAAAAATCTCCTCCTTCGTATGCCTATTTACTAGTTACTAGGTATATGATTTTCGTTTCTCTATATAAAGGTTTATATGATGGACAATAGAAGTCTGGTGTGCTTTTGGGTTAGTATAATAATCCTTTTCAAATCGTATTGATTTCTACTAAATAAATTTTTGTATTTTCATTATATGCAATCTTATGTTTATTAGCCATAAATTTTAGACTTTATTCTTCGTCTAATTGAATTCTGCTAGACATTTCTGATATATTTCAGAAGCATAATTTCAATAAATTCTTTGAATCTACCATAGTTGGAAATATACTTATGTTTATACTTATGGTGATTTTGCTAAATAATAATTCATTTCAATAGTACTTTCCTTTGGCAGTTTTTTATGGACAATGAGCCACTTCAGAATATAGATATACATTTTTGCTATTGTTATAGAAAGAATTTTTCCTTTTCATTTTCATTGTACAGTCTATATTGTCACCAGTGTGTTTGGTTTTCTTTGATAACCTTTCATTTTAACTTTCCTGTGCATAAAAATGGTATATCATAAACTATATTGGTCAATAGATATATCAATGATATCTATTGCTCTGTTAAAAAAAATCTTGACTCATTCCGGAAGGTATTGACATTCAAAGTTAAATTTTCTTATCATTTCTTTTGGTAAATTTCACTTTCCACTTTTATTTTATTTTTTTATTTAGTAGGACTCCATAATATAAATTCTAATTTACTACACCTCATTCCTCTCTGATGATTAAACTAAAGTTTCCTTGCTATAATCGTTCACAGTTTAGTAACTAGACTCATTAAATTCAGCTACTAACTGTAGATCTATAATCAATACATATGTTTCTATTCATGTAACTGTTCACACTAGAAGCAACTGTCATAAAACTTATATCTATAATGTTTGTACAACACCTAATGTTCACAGTTTCTGCAATTTCATAAATAATATTCTATATTTGGATTCCTAGATCATATATAATTAATTCCACAGCAACAGATTAAAGTTATAATCTTCATGGATCATGGGACTAGTATAAATCTCCAGATTTAAACCAGCAATAGGTTTAGAGCTTCTCGGTGTTTTTCCCCATAATTCCTATTCATACAACTCTACCGAATTGAGAGGATTAAGTTATCCTAAACAATTCTGTTAAATGTATGGAGTACCACTTTCAGCTTTGCAGTAAATTAACATCCACAATCAGTAATCACACAACACAATAACAAGTAATTCAACCATACTTAAACATTTTAGGCATACCAATTCTGAAATTGACCAGTCCTCCCAACCTTAGAGTTCCTCTGTCTCCAGAACTCACCCCCAAGCTGAGATCATCTCCCAGAACAGACCAACCTCTAATCTGTTTAGGAATAGCTTATTTAAGCTTTTGCTCCGCAAAGCCTGTTTCTATTTCTGCATCCAGAATTATAGGATGCTTTTCTTCCTGTTTGCCTAGGCTTCCCTTATTTAGGGATTTTTAAAGTTGCTTTTTTCTTTTCCCAGCTTTTTACCTCTTCCCAACTACTCTCCACCTCACCGGGGAAATTAGATTTTCCTCAAAACTTAATTTGGAAATAAATTCTTTCAAGGATTTTTGAAAGATTTTTGGGGAAAGTATCTTCCTTTTTCCATCCTCATGGATTTAGAAAGTGATATCATAATTCTCATTTGGTCAATCTGCATAGAATTATTTTATTTATTTTTTCATAATTAAATATTTAATTACATCCACAAAATACTTATCCATTGGGGTCCACTCCCGATTGGATTAAAGTTCAAATGTCTAACTTTGAAAGAAGCATAAAACTAGGGGTGTTACAGAACATGCCTCATAAAATTTGGTATTAAAACCATGTTATTATGGTTTTTATGTTTTACAATAGTTATCGTCTATTTTCAATATAATTATTTTTAGAGATGCTTTATATCTTTAAATTTTGACCATATCTATAAGAAAACTTAAAGTATGTTTGGAAAAAAATTATATTCTTGATCTCTATACTTTTGGAGATATATGCCATTAAAGCTAGGGTTTTTGAATGGTCTTAAAATTAGATTCAAATAAATTATGTTCCTACACATTATAATATTGGAGATCTAACTACTTGAAATTAGCTTCTAATGAATGGTTTTGGTCCTTTTGTTATAAATTTTATTTTGGGATACATAATATTATGAAATTTTCAAATATACCAGCAATCAAGTCAAATAACCTTTGGTAAAAATAATAAATTCATATATAAATAATTGAACATGTGGTCTGATTTACAAGTTTACTTTCTCTAAGAGCTCAAAATCTACCATAACTTTCTCTCCAATGCATATCATAGTTTTACAAGGAAATTTTTATGATTCAAGAGGGATCAAATATCAGATATATATCAAGAAAAAGTTAAGCATATAGAAATATCGAAATTAAGGCTTTAAAGTTATGTGAACATTGATTAGAGGATCAAGTTTTGTAAGTGGGAAAATTTGAATTAATGATGAGTATTTGTATTATCATTTTTTCCAAAACCTATAAAGAAAGATCTAGAATTGACTTCATGAATTATACTTATAGAAATCTCCTCCAAGGGTCATGCAGAAATGAAGATATAGACGATATTCTTCCCTAGTTACGAAAGACACTTAATCAACTTAGTGATAATTTATTAACAAGGTTGTCATTAAAAATCATATTGAAAAATTCCAAAAAAAAGATTCTTAGGATTAAGAACATTCTAGATGATAATTGGTTATACCGCTTTACGGAAAAATTAAAGAAGCCATCCAACAAGAAGTGCATTTCTTTGCTTTTACATACCTCAAACATTCATTCAACATTAAAAAAAAATTGAATGTATAATTCTCTCATGAAGATCAATTACAAGTCAAATGGTTCACTTAACTAGCACAAAGTAAGAATAATGAAAAATGGATTTTCACATAACAAAGCCATTGATAACTATTTTAATCCTAAAATAAAACTGGAACATCAAATGTACTTTATTTGTATTGGTATGATGTGGAAATAGCTCTCTTTAATGGAGACATGAAATATAATGTCTTCTTCTCTCAATTGGAAGGTTTATTCTGAAGGAAAAATGTAACTTCTTAAAATTCAAAATGGGGCATGTAAGTAGTCAATTGAATAGAATATCTTGTTTAGATGAACCTACCATGGGACATATGACTAATCATTGCAAATATGTTGAAGAGTGCAATATATCCATCCACTAGGAGATATTGACTTCTTCAACAACAATATTATAAAATTAGAATAATATTAGTGATGTCTTTTTGGCATAAGCCACATCATCATGATTTTAACATGAACCTCACCTACCATAACTAGGTGCATGACTTAAAAATGGACATGCTTTATGGTTACAGAGTTGATAATCTATTATGTATAAATTCACTTATATACCTACCATTTTAAAATCCCTACATCCATTTTAAAATCCCTACATACTTCACTTTATAGTTAATATGAACCACTCTTAAGAAGAGTGCTAGCTTCGAATTATAATATCAACAACCATTGTCCCCAACAATCACATAGTGTGCTAGCTTTGAATTATAATGTCAACAACCATCTTGATTTGTTCTCAGCAATCACGCAGTGTACAACCATATTCTATCTATATGAGGTAATGTTTCATTTACCATTTTCCACAGACTAAGCAATGGTTTTCTTTTCTAGTATAATGCGAACTAGTATTATATAGCTTGTTACACTATTTTGTTGTTATAGTACACGAAGAACAAAATATTAACAAGGAATTTTCTGATGGAAGTAGAATGAGTTGTAAAATTATGATACAGGTTTTTAGTGTTGTACATTTAATTGATAATTCCTTGTTAATATTTTGTTCTTTGTGTACTATAACAACAAACTATGTTGGATTCACTATATTATTTCCAATGATTTTTTTATAGTGAAATTCTTATTTTTATCATAGCCAAATATTAACAAGTTATTTGTTGATGGAAGTAGAATGAGTTGTAAAATTATGATACAGGTTTTTAGTGTTGTACATTTAATTGATAATCTAAATCCTTAAAACAATGTCAAAATTCATTATTTATTGACAAAGTTATAATTTTATTTATTTATTTACTCACAAATTCATGCCTAGATTGTATCTATTTAATTTATCTATTTAGAGGAGACTTGAAATAGAATGTCTTCTTGGAGGGTTTATTCACATATCTCCCTTCTTAAAATTCAAAATGGGGCATGGAAGTATTCAATTGAATGGAATATCTTATGTAGGTGAACCCACCATGGTACATATGACTAATCATTGGAAAGATGTTGAAGAGTGAAATATATCCATTCATTAGGGAATATTGATTTCAACAATAGTATTATAAAATTATAATAATATTAGTGATGTCTTATGATGATGTTGGAGAAAAGTTCTGGTACTACTATCATTTAGGGAGATCAAAGTTTTAGCTTAGAATTAAGATGTATACATGATGAGAGACAATGGAAGTATAATATAATTTTAATTAAATTATGAATAATTACTAAGAGAATGATAAACATTTAATTTCTATGAAATATTCTTTTAATAAATTTTAATATTATTTTTCATCCAAACTTGTTGGTATTATCATTACTCTTCTCCTCTAAACCAATGATATCTCTTTCTTCCTTGAAGCAATGAGGATTTGGACAAAAAATGTAGGACTCTTCATGACTATTACTCCACTTTGGGTATGACGTTAATAGTAACAAGACTAAAATCATCATAATTCAATCCAAAATGATCACCCATGGAAATTGTTTCTATGGTAACAATAGCTTGGAGCACTTCTCTTAGTCTCTTCTTATAAATAGTAGCTCATTTAAATTACTTATAAGCTCAATTCAAATTACATCATTTAGAAAAGAATTACTACAGGCTAAAAATCTTATTATCATCTTGAAAAAACTTTAAGGATGTTGACCATTGTATTTGGAGTAAGATAATGTTCCTCTTTGAGACACTCTTCACCCATGTTTTCTTATAAGGTTGCGAAGTATCTAGTTGCATTATATCCAAAGTCTCATGGAGTAAAATTGAGATGATTCCAAGTCAATTCATAACTAAAATTGAGATAATTCCAAGGCAATTCATAACCTACAATCTGAAGAAGATTGAAAATACCTCCTATGCTATCCTATTGATTGAAGTTTCCCTCTCCCCTATTGAAAGCACTATGTTTAAGTATGTGATTTATAAGAAGAAGAACTTGTACAACATGGAATCGAAGAGGCTTCCTAAAATTGCTTCTAACAGTAGTGAGAACCCCCACCTTGGCCTCAAGCCCGGGTGACTTAAGGATGTTTAGTATTGGCTCAACCATTGGAGAATAAATGACTACATCATCTTCAGAGGCAAGGATACTCTCAAAGATACTATCACCTAAAAATTTAAGGATATTATATGGAATGATAACGAATTGGAGGGTAAAAGGAAGGTTAGATATTATAAGAAGGTGATCAACCCCACCCTTCACAAGCTGAATTACCTTTCTGTTTTGACCTCTAAGAAAAAGATAAACATGGCTAACATTAGAACTAATTCTTATGAGGTAGTGTTGTCTACTCGCAAGAGTCCCTAGGACCATAGAATTTGTTAGCTTCACCGTGGAGCATTAAAAACACCATCTTTTAGATTGTCCCACCATTACCCACATCCTTTATCTTTTCCCTAACATGTGTCATACTTCCAATCTTATTGACTTGTTAAGTTATCCCAACTATAGTAATATTGGTGGGCTTCTTTCCCTTATTTTTGAGCATAGAAATAAGACTCTCAAGTATTACAATTAGATTCTTCTTCTCCTTAGGTCCATAAACCCCATTGATCTTAGTGAAAGTTAATCATCATCATGATAAATTAGTTTATTAAAGTAATTTGAGAAATTGAATATTATTTATATAAATAAGATAACTATGTTTATAAATATTTTTCTTTTCATTATAATTTTTATAATTTTAATTAAATTATTAATAATTAATAAAAAACGATAGACATTTCATTTCTGTGAAATATTATTTTAATAAATTTTAATATTATTCACAAACAAAAAATAAAAATTTATCTACAAGATAAATATGTAATTAATATATATATATATATATATATATATATATATATATATATATATGAAATGAATTAACATTGTCGGAAGGTCCCTAACAAATTCTCTTCGATTTCCGTCGGCCCTCCTAAAATTGGTTGTGTGCAAGAATTTTGCTCTGTTTGTATGAACGTGGGGATTAAATTCTGCACTATCACCGATAAAGAGGAAGTCAAACATAATCTCGCTTCTTTCCATTTCGTTCAGACGCAACATTTCAAGAGCACGCTTCTGCAGCAAGCACCATCATTACTCCTTTTCTCCATTTTATTTTGTCTACTCGTGCCTTGAAAATGGAATCCAGTCACAGTAATAATACAGGTACTGTTAGATTGATGAGCTTCGGTGGCTTCCAAGTCTCAGATTATAAAGAAGGTGATGGACGACTTCGGCACCGACAACTCTATTCCTCTGCCTCTCGTTTCGAGCAACATTTTGGAAAAGGTTATCCAATATTTCACATACCGTGCGCTTCATGAAGCTCATGATGTTAGCAACAGTAGGTGGGATTCAGAGTTCCTTGAAAGCCTCCAGGATCATGAAACCCTTTTGAAATTGTTACTGGCAGCCAATTATCTCTGTGTAAAGAGTCTGCTCGACTTGACGTGTAAAGCTATCGCTCACATGATCAGAGGTAAAACGCCCGAACAGATTCGTCGAATTCTCAATATTCAAGATGAGGATGATTTAACCTCTCAACACTAGGTATGGCCGGCAGGCAGGCCTGGAATACGGGGCTTCTGAAGAATTGTGAATTTCAAGTAGTAGTGGGAGCCAATTATCTGTTTATAACGACTCTTCTGGACTTGACATGTAAAGCTATCGCTCACATGATCAGAGGTACAATCTCCAACAGATTCGACGAATTCTTAATATTCAAGATAAAAATTATTCAACTCTAGGAAGCCATGGGAAAGACTTACTAGTTTTTTAAAAAAAGTGTCAAAAGTGCTATAAATCTTTGTTAAAATTGTGGGAACTAAAAGTAGTCCTTACAATAGTTTAGAGAAATAATTAATTGTGCCTTTGGCCGTTGAGAGCGATCCTCTAGACTCATGTTATATACTTATGGATAGCAATAGGGCAACATAAAACCACATGTACTCATTGCATGAATTGTTTTCTTACTAGAATTTACTGTTAGTGGCTAAACGATATATTATTATATTATTGAAAGAAATTAAATACATATTTTTAATGTCTAATAAATATAAAAAAATGAAAATTGGAAAAATTTTCACATATCTTTGATTCTTTGATTAAGCTTTGGAAAGGAATTGATGAGATAAATATTGAGTTGAAGTTTGTTGTGATTAGCTTCTATGAGATGGTTGTTTCCACTCTTAAGAGAAACTAAGGGTGGTGTAAAGATATTAAATGTAATATCTGGGCTAACCAAGCGTGTCCTTTTTTCTGCTACCTTTTTGGTATTTACATCCATAAGCTAGAGGAGTTTTTGGAAATCACTAGGTGCAAGGGAACCAAGCTTGTTGATATTATTATTACTCTTCTCATGTAGACCAATCATATCTTTCTTCTTCATAGAAGCCATCAGGACTTGGACAAAAAACTTAGGACTCTTCATCACTATTGCTAGAGGTTAGGTATGACAATTAATACTCACAAGAATAAAATAATGATAAATAAATTCAAAATGAAATTATGGAAATGGGGGATTTAGATGGAGTTTTTTCCCAGCTGCAACACGTGAGTATGCCCCAATAGTTGATGAAATGTGGACGGACCCTGCAATTCAGGCTAAGTATGCAAGAAGAAATGAGCTGGATGTTCTCCCTGATGTTGCTGGTCACGTCTAATGTCACAACCTTATAATGAAAACTTTGATTTTCCAACTCCAACTGTGAAGTATCAGCTTGATGAAGATAACATAAGATAACAAGAAGGCAACAAACATTCACAATTAATTATCAAGTTAATAGAAATCTACCCTAATCTACAAGCATCTTGATTTCTGGACATGGTATCAGAGCTAGGTTGAAGGAAAGGAAGATTAAAGATAACAGTTTGTTGGCTTATTTACTTATCCCTGTGGCACCTTAATCAAAGTATCATACAAATTCTATGGCATCTTTTCCTTAAAATACGAATTGAAAGAGGCACAGTATCTTTGTAATTCAAGTTGAAGAAAGACATCAATATTCCTGTGAACCGAGCTCATCAATAAAGGAAGGATCAAAATACATAAGGGCTAGAAAAAGGGACCTATAATACATGTAAAGACTCTATGGCATTATCTCTATAAATCAAGGATGAACTTCATATCTCTGTTGTCGACAAAATATTTGGCATAGTTACACATATATGAGTCTCTATGTTGATTTATGAAGTAAGTTTCCTATACTAATGTGAATTTTAGAGGCACCTTCTCCTATGATAAGCATACAAGTAATTATCTTTATAATCTACAAAGTACTCAAAGAAAAAGCAAATGGCTTATATGAAATCTTTTAAAAGAAGACAATCTACTCTCAGAATACTTTCAGTGGCAATCTGAGCATGATTGTGGGCTCCTTTCTGAATCAAAGAGACCAAGTGTATTCATGATATTTGTATAGTTTGAGTAACCAAAATGCTGTAGCTCACATCTATTACTGCTGAGTTCAAAGGCTAGTCTAAGAGTATGAACAAGTCCAAAATTTCCATAATGATTGAAGCAAGTTTGTTTGCGAAAAAACGAATATCTGAGGTACTGTTCTTTGATCAATAGAAAAAGGTTCTATGACACTTCTATGAGGTATCTGAAGCTTACTATAGCAACAAATATTTGAAGATTCAAGGCATGAATGATGACACCAACATGAAACTATACAAGGTCTATCTAACATTATATAAGGCAGCTCGACTCATTTGGGAGACTTCCATCTTTGACATCTAAAAATACCATCATCTTCGTAATCAATGCAAATCTGGGGCACTGTGAGACGGAGGATAGAAATGTTTTGTGATCTGAAGTTGAAATAAACCAAAACCATGTGGATAGTCTCGAAGGCATTGAAATGTATAAATGATGAACTTAAAGACATGCAAAACAAGTCTTATTTGTGACATAAAGGATTGAGCATCTCTATAGCTTTGTGCAAAATGAATCAAAATTATGTGATCTACTCTATGCTACAGGACCAAAATAATAAGGTACATAGTCTATAGAAGGGACCAAAATCATCAATATGAATAAAAGCCAAGATTCTGATCAATTCCAAGTCTGAAGCTACACTTAATGACAAAATTTACATTTTTGAAAAGTGTGAGCATCTCTATGAAAATAACATGTATATTTGTGATATGAACTATACAAATACATACAAAACATTTTGAATCATCAAGAATCAGAGTTTAATGGCATCATGTGCGAAAACTTGAGGGATGCTACTTCATAACACAATTTCTTATGATGATATAAGGCCCATCTCTGTGACACTAGAGTATGTAGCAGCATTATATCTCTTCATAAGGACTGTGAGGGTATAGGGAATCCGTGACACAAGTTTGTGAAAATAGCACCCTTCTCATACATAAAAGAAAGACGAATTCAGTTCTTGAAGCTGACCTATTTGATATTGAAAGATAAAGGACACTTAAAGTAGCTCAAAGATATCTATGTGGCTTATAGCCGAGCTTGAAGGACCAATAAGTGAGATCAATGTGAAGACCAAGTTGCAGAACTGTATGGACAGAGAAGTTCGAATTTAGCGTAAGCATATCTTTTGAAGCAGCCCCAAGAAGTTACAACTTACAATATAGTAGTACCATACTCTAAGAAAATAATGGAGAACATGGGAAGTTAAAAGAGGTACATGTAAACTATGCTCAATGATAATAGTAGTGGCAATCTCAGCATGACTGTGTGCTCCTTTCTGAATCAAAAAGACAAAGTGTATTCGTGATATTTGTATAGTTTGAGTAACCAAAATACTGTAGCTAACTACTGTGGAGTTCAAAGGCTAGTCTGAGAGTATGAACAATTCCAAAATTTCCATAATGACTGAAGAAAGTTTGTTTCGGAAAAAATGAATATTTGAGATACTGTTTTCGATCAATAAAAAAAGTTCTGTGACACTCCTATGAGGTATCTGAAGTTTACTATAGCAACAAATATTTGAATATTCAAGGCATCAATGATGACACCACATGAAACGATACAAGGTCTATCTAACACGATATAAAGTAGCTCCACTCATTTGGGAGACTATCCATCTTTCACATCTATAAAGACCATCATCAATGATTTTGATCATATCTATAAGTAATTTTAAAGTATGTTTGGAAAAAAGTATATTATGGTTCTCTATAGATTTGGAGATATATTCCATTAAAGCTAAGGTTTTTGAATGATCTTGAAATTAGTTTCAAATAAATTATATTCCTCCTCATTATAATGTTGGAGACCTAACTACATAAATTAGTTTCTAATGAATAAGTTTGGTACTTTTGTTATAAATTTTCTTTTGGGACACATAATATTATGAAATTTCAAATATTTGAAGAATCAAGTCAAATATCTTTAGGTAAAAATAACTTGTTACACTATTTTGTTGTTACAATACACCAAAAACAACATTTGATAAAATAAGTCTTTAGTGCTTAGGTAGTTAGATGATATGGATAACTGCATAGTTGGGATTCACTATATTATTTCCAAAGATTTTTTATCCTGAAATTTTGATTTTTATCATAGCCAAATCTTCACAAAGAATTTGTTGATGGAAGTAGACTGAGTTGTAAAATTGTGATATAGGTTTTTAGTATTGTACATTTAATTGATAATCTAAATCCTTATAAAATGTCAAAATTCATTACTTATTGACAAACTTATAATTTATTTATTTATTTATGTACTCACAAATTCATTCCTAGATTGTATTTATTTAATTTAGCTATTTAGAGGAGACTTAAATTAATTGTTCTCGAATTAATTAATTCAATAATATAATTGTTATAATATAATTCCTTGGTGTAGATTATTGATAATTGTCCTCAAATTTGTTAGCTTCCGGATGGAGGATTAAAAACACCATCTTTTAGATTGTCCCACCATTACCCACATCCTTTATCTTTTCCCTAACATGTGTCATACTTCCAGTCTTATTGACTTGTTAAGTTATCCCAACTACAGTAATATTGGTGGGCTTCTTTCCCTTATTTTTAAGCATAGAAATAAGACTCTCAAGTATTACAATTATTTTCTACCAAATGAGTCTGTATTGTATTCTAACACTCTTGCATTGCAATTCATAAACAACCAGCCAAAATTGATCCAGAAACATGCCAAATGGGTAGAATTTTTGTAGAGCTTTACTTTTGTGATAAAGAATACAAGTTGTAAGTTGAACAAAGTTGCTAATGCTTTGAGTAGAGTGAATTTAATCATGCAGTAATTACAAGTTTCTGTTGTAGGATTTGAAGGAATGGTTTTCATGTATAATGAAGATGCAGAATTTAAGGAAATTTATGCAGCTCTACAAAACCGAGTAGTTCGTAATAGGCGCGAGGGGTTGTATTATCTTATCGAAGGATATTTTCTATTCAAAAATAATAAATTGTGTATTCCTAAATGTTCTATGAGGGAAAAAATAAATTAAAGCGAAACATAGTGTAGGTTTCTCTAGAAATTTTGGACAAGACAAGACTTTTGCACAGTTAAATGCTTTTTACTACTGGCCAGAGATGCAAATTGATGTTAAGATATTTGTTGAGAAGTATGGGATCTGTCAGTATGTTAAGGAAGAAGCCAAAATACAAGATTATATCAGCCATTACCAATACCAAAACGACCATGGAATGTAGTTAGTATGGATTTTGTTTTGGGTTTCTGAAAAAATCAAAGAGAAAATGACTCCATTTATGTTGTGGTGGATAGATTTTTTAAAATTGCTCATTTTATTTCATGCAAGAAAACTAGTGATGCAACACATATTACTAATATTTTTTTTTTATAGTTTGTAAGGTTGCATGAATTGCCTATAAGTATTGTATCCCATAGGGATACAAAGTTTGTTGGCCATTTCTAGAGAACCCTTTGGAAGAAACTAAGTACCTAGTAAACAAAAGTCTCGTAAATATATTGAGGAGTTTAATGTATAAAAATCCTAAGCACTGGGATTGATCACTTTATGAGGCTAATTTTTCTTATAACGATACTCAAAATCGGAGTACTCGGATGAGTCCATTCCATATTTTTTTTGGGATGAATCCAAGAGGTGTGTATGAGCTCTGGAATTTGGGAAAACAAGAGATAAGATGTGAAAAGGCTGAAGAGTTTGTAGAGGATATGCAGAGACTACAGGAGTATTTTAAAGAAATATTGCAAGAAAGAAATGGAAAATACAAACATAGAGTTGATACTTAAAGGAAAGAAAAGGAATTCCACGTAGGAGACCTAGTCATGGTTTATTTGAGAAAAGAAAGATTTCCTCTTAAGACTTACAAGAAATTGAAGATGAAGAAGATATGACCATGGTACATATGACTAATCATTGGAAATATGTTGAAGGGTGAAATATATCCATTCATTAGGGAATATTGACTTCAACAATAGTATTATAAAATTAGAATAATATTAGTGATGTCTTATGATGATGTTGGAGAAAAGTTGTGGTAGTACTATCATTTAGGGAGACCTAAGTTTTAGCTTAGGATTTAGATGTATACATGATGATAGACAATGGAAGTATAATATAATTTTAATTAAATTATTAATAACTATTTTTTTTCCAATTAAAGTAATCTATTAACAATGAAAAATTATGTACAACAGGCCATAGCGATAACATTGCCTAGAGGTATGGCATTTTTAACAGGAAAAACCAGAGAAGGACACTGCCCTATAGGAGGGAAACCAGTGTGAAATAGATAACTACAAAAACCCCACGCAGGGGAGTCATAGAGTTCAGAAATTGGATAACCAAGTTGGCGAAAAACTATGACCTGAAAAAGAGACAACAGAGAAAAAAAGAGACAAGCCCAAAAGTAAGGGCAGAAACAGCACAAGAAAACCAGATAAGGGAAGTAGTGGTACTCATTAGGAGTTTCTTCTCTGACCCTGCACCACCATTCATCCGGCATCCCATCCTTCGTGTACAGGTCCGCAATTGATTTGACCACCTGCCTGGAGGTAGAAGGGAGCTGTTGCGCGCTCATTTGAACTTTGTCCTTCTTCTCATCGCTTGCTTGACCATCATCCTTCAACACCTCATGCGTGTGCTCCAAGCCATCCTGCGCCATAGAAAGCTCCTGCACGTCCTTGCGATCTGAAGTCTGCGTAGCTGTGCTTTCCATCCCTTGTATGCCCACATTCATAGTGGGAAGCGACCGAGGGTGCATATCCGAGGACAAAGCGGCAGTGTTGCTTTGCCCAACAAAGTCAGAGTTGGGGGTAGCCTCACGTGGTTCTTCACAGAAGGCAACAGTGATGGAGGCAGTTACTCGAGGACGATTGAGAGAACAGTCGAAGGAGAAATGCGCAGTGTGAGTCTGAGCAGGGATGGAAAGAGGGATGGGAGAATCAAGGTGACGTCCAGAGTGGAGCTAACTTCCTCGCGGGGGACTGGTATGACTGTCAGAGTGAGTAGAGGACGCAGAGGAGGAGGAGGGTGAGCGTCAGAGTTGGCGATGAGTGGAGCCTCTGCGGCAACGCATCCGATGCCGAAGATGCGGCATGATTTCTGGCGTGGGGGAGGAACCAGGATGCAAAGGAGTGGCCAAGCTTACAGAGGATTGAGGAGCATGAGAATGCAGGGAGAAGGTGGCAAGCAAACAGACACCTATGAGCGAAAGATGAAGATTTTCTCCAAGGTCAAGGCAACAATTGAGCCTGTTCCTTTTACTAGAGGAAGTGCACAAGCTGGAGAGGCCTGCATCTGGGGAGCATCTCTGAGCAATAGGCACAAGAGAATTCTTCAGGCCACAACATCTCTCTATTGTATGAATCCAAATGACAATGCAGCGGTACACCAGCAATAAATCAGCAGTGAATTGAGTTGAAGGACGAGCCATCCCGCAATGAGCAAGATCATATCGGAGATCGAAACAGAGGTTGAGACGAGCGCGAGGCATTAATGCCATTAAACTCTAAGCAATCCTGTTTAAGTGAGCTATGACAGTTTCCTTACATTTGGGCATGTGGCTTACCGTCCTGCCGCACCCCCATCCCGTCATATTAATCTCTTGCTTCGGCACCCGCATCCGGGAAAATTATTAATAACTATTAATATAATGATAAAAATTTAATTTCTATGAAATATTATTTTATTAAATTTTAATATTATTTTTGATCCAAGCTTGTTGGTATTATCATTACTCTTCTCCTCTACACCAATGATACCTTTTTCTTCCTTGAAGCCATGAGGATTTGGACAAGAAATGTAGGACTCTAGATGACTATTACTCCACTTTCGGTATGAAGTTAATAGTAACAAGACTAAAATCATGATAATTAAATCCAAAATGATAACCCATGGAAATTTTTTCTATGGTAACAATAGCTTGGAGCACTTCTCTTCATCTCTTCTTATAAAGAGTAGCTCATTTACATTACTTATAAGCTCAAACAGAATTACATCATTTACAAAAGAATTATTGGAGGCTGAAAATCTTATTATCATCTTGAAAATACTTTAAGGATGTTGACCATTGTATTTGGAGTAAAACAATGTTCCTCTTTGAGACACTCTTCACCTATGTTTTCTTATGAGGTTGTGAAGTCTCTAGTTGCATTATATCCAAAGAGTCTGGTTGCATTAGATCCAAAGAGTCGTGGATTAAAATTGAGATGATTCCAAGTCAATTCATAAGTAAAATTGAGATGATTCCAAGGCAATTCATAAGCTACAATCTGAATATGAATGAAAATACCTCCTTTGCTATCCTAGTGATTGAAGTTTTCCTCTCCCCTATTGAAAGCACTATGTTTAAGTATGTGAGGTATAAGAAGAAGAAGCTGTAGAACATGGAATCGAAGAGGCTTCCTAAAATTGCTTCTAACAGTAGTGAGAATGCCCACCTTGTCCCCAGGCCTGGGTGGCTTAAGGATGTGTAGTATTGGCTCAACCATTTGAGGATAAATGACGACATCAAAAGCTAGGATACTCTCAAAGATACTATCACCTAAAAATTGAAGGATAAGATATGGAATGATGAGGAATGGAGGGTAAAAGGAAGGTTAGATATTATACGAAGGTGATCAACCCCACCCTTTACAAGCTTCTGTTCTGACCTCCTCTAAGAAAAAGATGAACATGGCTAACATTAGAACTAATTCTTATGAGGTAGTGTTGTCTACTCGCAAGAGTCCATAGGACCATCGAAATTGTTAGCTTCGCGATGGAGGATTAAAAACACCATCTTTTATATTGTCCCACCATGTGTCATACTTCCAATATTATTGACTTGTTAAGTTATCCCAACTCTAGTAATATTGGTGGGCTTCTTTCCCTTATTTTTGAGCATAGAAATAAGACTCTCAAGTATTACAATTATTTTCTACCAAAGGAGTTTGTATTGTATTCTGACAATCTTGGATTGCAAATCATAAACAACCAACCAAAATTGATCCAGAAACATGCCAAATGGGTAGAAGTTTTGTAGAGCTTTGCTTTTGTGACAAAGCATATAAGTGCTAAGTTGAACAAAGTTGCTAATGCTTTGAGTAGAGTGAATTTAATAATGCAGGAATTACAAGTTGGTGTTGTAGGATTTGAAGGAATGGTTGACATGTATAAAGAAGATGCAGAATTTAAGGAAATTTATGCAGCTGTACAAAACCGAGTAGTTCATAATAGATGCCAGTGGTTGTATTATCTTATCCAATGATATTTTCTATTCAAAAATAATAAATTGTGTATTCCTAAATGTTCTATGAGGGAAAAAATAAATTAAAGCGAAACATAGTTGAGGTTTCTCTAGAAATTTTGGACAATACAAGACTTTTGCTGAGTTAAATGCTTTTTACTACTGGCTAGAGATGAAAATTGATGTTAAGATATTTGTTGAGAAGTACGAGATCTATCAGTATGCTAAGGGAAGAAGCCAAAATACAGGATTATATCAGCCATTACCAGTACCAAAACAACCATGAGATGCAGTTAGTATGGATTTTTTTTTTGGTTTCTGAAAAACTCAAAGAAGAAATGACACCATTTATGTTGTGGTGGATATATTTTTTAAAATCGTTCACTTCATTTCATGCAAGAAAACTAGCAATGCAACACATATTAATAATATTTTTTTTTATAGTTTGTAAGGTTGCATGAATTTCCTATAAGTATTATATCTCACAAGGACACAAATTTTGTTGACCATTTCTAGAGAACTCTTTGGAAGAAACTAAGTACCTTGTAAACAAAAGTCTGGGAAATATATTGAGGAGTTTAATGTATAAAAATCCTAAGAAGTGGGATTGAGCACTCTTTGAGGCTAAGTTTTCTTATAATGATACTCCAAATGAGAGTACTCAGATGAGTCCATTCCATATTTTTTTTGGGATGAATCCAAGAGGTATGTATGAGCTTAGGAATTTGGGAAAACAAGAGATAAGAAGTGAAAAGGCTGAAGAGTTTGTAGAGGATATGCAGAGACTACATGAAGATTTTAAAGACACATTGCAAGAAAGAAATGGAAAATACAAACATAGAGTTGATACTTAAAGGAAAGAAAAGGAATTCCAAGTAGGAGACCTAGTCATGGTTTATCTCAGAAAATAAAGATTTCCTCTTAAGACTTACAAGAAATTAAAGATGAAGAAGATAGGACCATGTAAAATTTTGAGGAAATTTTCTTCAAATGCATATGAAATAGAATTGCCAGAAGGGATTGGAATATCACCCATCTTTAATGTTTCATATTTGTACCCATACCAAGGAACAGAGGAAGAGCTACAGGAAAACTCTACAACAAAGGAAAACAAGACTTTAAATTGGGAAGAACAAATTCCAAAGAAAGTCAAGAAAGAGCTCGAAGCTATTCTAGACAAAAGAGTATCCAAAGGAACCGGAGGACAGGTTTATTTTTAGTATCTATTAAAATGGAAGGGAGAGCCAACGGAGGATGCCAGTTGGTTGACAGCTTCATAATTACAGAAGACTTATGGAGTAAGTTTTGAAAGTTTCATGAATGATTCTTTTCTTCCCCGGGAGTGTGATACAGGAGCATCGAGAGTTAGGGAACAATGTGATTGGATGTTCAGATGTTGTGGCTAAATATGAGAAGGGTAAACACTGACCATTAATTTTCTATCTTAATTTTAATCGCAGAAATTAGTTTGTTGAATTTGTTAGATTAATTAGGAAAGAAAATTAGAAATTGATTCCTCCTTGGGTGGAGATTTAGCGAAGTAGGCTAAAAACTCATTAACATGATAGAATTTAATTAAGAAATAAATTAAAAATAAATCTATTTTGATAAGGAGGACTCTTTTGGATTTTTAATATATAATATGTGAAATACGTGAAACAGTGGCAGAGAGAAAAAGTCATAAAAAAAAGGTCGCGAGCTAGAAAATTGTTGAATCAAGCCATGAAGTGCTAAATCTTTGTAATTTCTATTTCCAGAATAATAAATTGAAGTGTGGTATGGAAAAATCATGCTCTGGGTGGTAAATTTCGTTTAAAAACCTTTGAAGATCAAATCTCGTATACATTTGTAATATTCTTCTATTTTTTATGTTTGTGTTTGAATTTAGCAGTGAAGAGTTTAAGGGTTCGTTGCTGAGCTCTGAGCATTATAAATTCATTTATGATTGATTTATTTAAAATAGTGCCATTGATTCATTATATACCCTGGTTCCACATAGAATTTTGTGTGTTGGTTTGGAAAGTGGTCTTTAAAAACCATGAGTGGTATATCACATCACTCTACACAGTGGGTAATGGGAATTGCTTGAACCATGCATACACTTCCGGAGGCAAGACTTAGCGTAAGGATGGATGAAGAAACCCAATTCTATAGTAAAATTTAAAATTTAAAATTTTTATTTGTCGTGTTAGTTTATATTCCATGACCATTGGATATCCAAAGGTTTTATTGAACAATGGCGATTTTATGAAAATAAGGAATAGAACGGTCAAACAAGATTGACCACGTTTTATTATTTATGTTAATTACTCCTCTTTTAAATGAATTGTGCATACACCGTGTTTTTTTGGCTTTCATGTGCATATGGGGTTTTATGAAAGGGATTCCTCAGATTGTGTGAGTATATTGAAGCAAGAATGTTAAAAACAAAATTGTAATTGTTGTTAGGACTCTGAAATCATAATGGAGACTTGAAATATAATGTCTTCTTATCTCAATTGGAGGGTTTATTATGCACGGCATATCTCGCTTCTTAAAATTCAAAATCCAAAATGGAAGTAGTCAATTGAATGGAATACATTGTGTAGGTAAACCCACCATGGGAAATATGACTAATCACTGGAAAGATGTTGAAGAGTGAAATATATCAATCAATTAGGGAATATTGACTTCAACAATATTATCATAAAATTAGAATAACGATAGTCATGTCTTATGATGATGTTAGAGAAAACTTGTGGTAGCACTAACATTTAGGGAGATATAAGTGTTATCTTAGAATCTAGATGTATACAAGAGGATAGAAAATGGAAGTATAATATAAAGGAGAACATGATATACCTTCCTAATTTTAAAAAAGGGAGACATCTGGTTGATTCTAAAAGTAATAAGAATGAGATATTTTGGATAACATTGTAATAAAAATCACAATGAAAAATATTAGATAGCCATGTTATCACTGGAAAACTATTCTTATACAAGCAAGGTGCACAATATATGTATTTATGAAAAATGGTACTTCTAGAAAAATATCATGCTTGCTGAGATAAAGGTTAGAAAGTGTTGGCATTGGTATCCAAATGTGTTATCATTGATCTTGAAATGTTTTTTCATTCATTTTCAAGGTAGTTACTGTTTTTCTAGTCCTTTATATACCTTCGTGTTATTAGTAAGTTGTTTCTTAGTTGAGGTCAAGGATGGAACATATATTTGGAGGAGTTTTAGCTACATAATATAGGATTAGATGTTGGACGATTTCTTAATACTGAAGATGAACTAGTTTTTTAAGAAAGGGGTGTCAAAAGTGCTATACATATTTGTGTGGGAACTATAAATAGTCCTTAACCTAATAGTTTAGATAAATAATTAATTGTTTCTTTGGCCATACTACACTTGAGAGTTATCTTCTAGAGTGCATCTTTTTGATATACTCATGGGTAGCAATATGGTACATAAAATCACATGTACTCACTGCGTGAATTGTTTCCTTACTACAATTTTACTCGCTAAAGAGTAGATTATTATGTTATTGAAAGACACTAAATACATATATTTAAAAAATAACTTGCTAACCCTAAAGAGCATCTTAAAATTACACAAGATTCCAAATTTATGTCTCATAAATATAAAAAATTCAAATCCTTTGAATAAATTTTGGAAAAGAATTTATGAGATAAATATTCCTCGTGACTTGAATTTCATTTCCGATTCGCCCCTAAAAGACCATTGTTTCAAATAGTAAGACCAACTAAGGGTGGTATAAATATATTAAATTCAATATGGGTGTTAAACAAGGGTGCCCCCTTTTAGCTACCTTATTTACATCGATAAGCTTGAGGAGTGTTTCGAAATCACGAGGTGCAAGGGGACAAATCTTGTTGGTATTATCCTTACTCTTCTCCTCTACGCCGATGATATATTTCTTCTTCCTAAAAGCCATGAGGACTTGGACAAGAAACCTAGAACTCTTAATATCTATTGCTCCACGTTGGGTATGATAGTTAATATTGACAAGACTAAAATCATGATCATTAAATCCAAAATGATCACCTGTGGAAATGTTTTCTATAATAAAAATCACTTGGAGCATGTCTCATCCTATAAATATTAGGGTATTTACATTCGTTTAAAATAAACTATACCCTCTCTCATAAAAAGAATTCATTTATAGGAATATTTGTTCTAAGTCTAAGTTTTGTTCATTCTAAAAGGAAGTTTCCCTCCCAAATTGGATTGTGATTATTGGTTTATTATCATTTTCAAGGAACGCACCTCATAAAATTTGGTATTAAAACCATGTTATTATGGTTTTTATGCTTTACACTAGTCATCATGGATTTTTCACTATACTTAATTTTAGGTATGCTTTATATTTTTAGATTTTGATCATATCTATAGGCAATATTAATTTATGATTGGAAAAAAATTATATTCTAGTTCTCTATACTTTTGGAGATATATTCCATTAAAACTAGGGTTTTTGAATGGTCTTGAAATTAGTTTCAAATAAATTATATTCCTCCTCATTATAATGCTGGGATCTACCTACTCAAATTAATTTCTAATGAATCATTTTGGTACTTTTGTTATAAATTTTCTTTTGGCATACATAATATTATGAAATTTTCAAATATATGAGGAATCAAGTCAAATAACCTTAGGTAAAAATAATAAAATGATATATAAAGAATTGGACATGTGGTGTGATTTACAAGTTTACTTTTGTTAAGAGGTAAAAATTTGCCATAACTTTCACTCTAATACATAACATATTTTTACAAGCCAATGTTTTAGATTCAAGAGGGCTCAAATATGAGAGATATGGAAGTAGAATGAGTTGTAAAATTATGACTATTGTACATTTAAGTGATAATCTAAATCATTTATAAAGAAATTCAAAATTCATTATTTATAAACAAAATTATAATTTTATTTATTTTTTTAGTAACAAAGTAATTCTCCTTTTAAGTAGATTGTATTTATTTAATTTAACTATTTAGAGGTGTTTGGTTTATATCATTTATTTTTGTGAATTTACAAACAAAATTTTGAGAATATTATATCTAAATATTACAGTAGACATGGACGATTTGTAATTAGTTTTGAATTAGTTTCAAAAGATTCATTTTCTTGTTCACTATTAAAAAAAAATCTTGAAGCTTTTAGACAATGGAATTAGGTACATTAAGGTTAGAAATTATAATATAGGTGGTTAAAATTTTATATTTTTTTTCATTTCAATTTTGGGGATATAGCCTTGGAAAATATAGTTTGTGAATAATCTTAGAATTAGTTTTACTAAGAAAGGTCTTGAAATTTTCATTTAAATTTTTTTGGGTGGAGATTTATACTCTAATCCTATGGTGACAAAGTTTGTAACATGTGAGAAAGTTTTCAAATTTTCACTTATTATAGTTTATGACATGTATCTTATGGAAGTTTTAAGTGATTTTAAAAGCTTAATTTTAGTGTTTAAAATCTGATTTGTAATTTACTTCTTTTAGGGGTGTGCTTTATTGTATTTGAATAGAATAACTATATATTTCTTTGAAGTTCTATATGCAATAAGGGAACAATATGTGAAGTAATTACAGATGGTTTCACCTCATTGAAAACCCACTTAAACCTTGACAGTGCCATTTTAGGTAGTACTACAGCACATAATATCTACATATATAATTTCACTTCCACATACCTATACAAGAGGTCACCTACAAATACATTGGACAAATTTTACATAGGTTATTCAATTATCTTGCTCCTATAGTACACCAAAAACCATACTCAAGATCACTCTCTAGTTATTATGTAATTGGGTAGAATGAATAAGGACATGGTTAAGTATCTTAAATTAGTACACTAATTTATTGGGTTGAGTACTATTGTTGGGTCCCAAATGTTTATCAAATATCTATAACACTACACTCCCTAAAGTTCAAAATTTGACTTCAATAATTAATTGTTAAGGGATTAAAAAACATCTCAATATTGAGAAATCACATTTTTATGGTTATATTTTAGGAAGGCTACAACCTTTCATTATATCTTTTAATTTGATTTTTACACTCACTATCACATAAATTATATGGTATCTCATAAGAAGAATTAATTTTTAGGAGTATTTGATATTATTCTAAGTTTTCTTTATTCTAAATTGAAGTGTCCCTCTCAAATTGGATTGTCATTATTGGTTTATTATTGTTTTGAAGGAACACAATTGATAACATTTGGTATTAAAACCATGTTATTAGGGTTTTTATGTTTTACAATAGTCATGATGGACTTTCAATATAATTATTTTTAAACATTCTTTATATTTTTAGATTTTGATCCTATCTATAAGAAATATTAAAGTATGTTTGGAAAAAAATTATATTTTGGTTTTCTATACTTTTGGAGATATATGCCATTAAAGCTAGGGTTTTTTAATGCTCTTGAAATTAGATTCAAATAAATAATATTCCTACCCATTATAATATTGGAGATCTAACTACCAGAAATTAGTTTCTAATGAATGGTTTTGGTACTTTTCTTATAAATTTTCTTTTGGGATACATAATATTAGGAAATTTTCAAATATACAAGGAATCATGTCAAATAACATTAGGTAAAAATAATAAAATCATATATAAATAACTGAACATGTGGTGTGATTTACAAGTTTACTTTCTATAACAGGTGAAAATCTACCATAAATTTCTCTAGAACACATATCATCCTTTTACTAGCCAATGTTTATGATTCAAGAGGGATCAAATATCAGAGATATATCAAGATAAAGTTAAGAATATAGGTATTTAGAAATTAAGTCTTTAAATATCAGAGATATATCAAGATAAATTTAAGCATTTAGATATATGGAAATTAAGCCTTTAAAGTTATGTAAACTTTGATTAGAGGATCAAGTTTTGTAAGTGACGAAAATTTGTATTAATGATGAGTATTAATATTTTTATTTTCTCCAAAACCTCTAAATAAAGATCCATAATTGACTTCATGAATTATACTTATAGAAGTCTCCTCCACGGGTCATGCAGAAATGAATATAAAGACGATATACAAAAGAAACTTAATCAACTTAGTGATAATTTATTAACAAGGTTCTAATTAAAAATCATGTTGAAAAATTCGAAAAAGAAAATTCTAAGGCTAAAGAACGTTCTAGATGATAATTGGTTATACATCTTTATGGGAAAATCAAAGGAAGCCATCCAATATGAAGTGCATTTCTTTGCTCTTACATACCTCAAACATTCATTCAACATGGAAAAAAAGTTTGAATGGATGATTCTCTCATGAAGATCAATTACAAGTCAAATGGTTCAGTTAACAAGCACAAAGTAAGATTCATGAAAAAAGGATTTTCACATAACAAATCCATTGATTATGATAACTATTTTTATCCCAAAATAAAAATGGAACATCAGTTGTACTTTATTTGTATCGGTAATATTTTTTTTTTTTTTGTAAATCTGTCTACTTCTATATTAGTACAAAAATATGTTACAAGAGGCAAAGGCCTCAAAAGCTAGCCCAGAGAAGAGGCATTCATATCATAAGACCACAGCTGTTGACTATCTGAGAAAAAACTTGATGACCAGGACCATGTCCTATTTCCTAAACAGCTGATTCTGAAAAACAAAATGATGATTGGAGTACAAGACTCTCCACAACATGTAAGACCGAGACAGACATTGTCCATGACAAAAATTACAAGCATACAGAATGATGCTCTGAAACATTGACTTGAGCATGATAGCGTGGATAACAGTGCTTGGGAAGCAGTTATTCGACGAAGGAGATTTTCACTATAATGCCTGCAAAAACTGTGAAGAAGAAGGGAGAAGAACCCCTCCTGAGTACCTGATTGCAAAAACTGTTGAGCGAGAGCCATTTAAGCGTCGTTGGTGGGCGAGGGCGCTTCTTCCACCACGGGGCAAGCATACGGATTGAATTCAGAATCTGTAGGGGACGAAGGAGCTTGGCCCGAGAGGACGCTGCCAGAAGGAGTGCATGGCCTGGCATGTGGGAGCTCGGGCTGAGAGGCCGTGATTCCCTGAAAACTTTGCCGACTTACCCCTGGGGGGAAAAACAGTATACCATCTTCAGATTCATGAACAATGCCGGAGGGAGCCGAAGGCGGAGCTTGGGCGGTCGGGTTGATCCTGAATTTGATGGAAACCGAAGCAATGAAATCATGGATGTTGAAGGAACAGGAATAATTGAAACGTGCTGAGTGGAAGTGCTCATTGGAGGTGAGGCGAACATGTGCAGCAGAGGTAGAAGGGCGTCTGCCACGACCGCGCCCTCGACTTCTTCTGGGAGCAGCGGTTCGACCAGCATCGGAGTCAGAAGAATCCGACGAGGAGGCAGAGGAGGGGAACGTAGGTGGCATAATAACCTGCCCACGAGATGAACCCCTCCTGCTCATCATTCTTGGCCTCAGACGAGGCATAGTGAGATTGACAGGAAAGTCAGGCCGAGTAAACAAGTAAGGAAAGGAGGGCGAGCTCAGAGACGGAATTAAACCAACAGAAGGGCACCTGAAATTACAAAACTGACCAGAAGAAACATGAAAACCTTCCGAGAGCTCAATGCAGCAGCTTAAACGACATATTTTTCCATTACTGGTGCGCGAACACGGTTCGGAATCTACCTGAGAACAACAGGAACTCAACGGAGAGACATACCGCACCGAAGGATTAGGCGCCATTGCAGAGGGAATGTCGAGATAACGAGGCGGAAGGAGCTGCATTAATGCAGCATTTACTGTGTTGGCTGGCACATATGAAGTGAGCTCGGAGCGCAAAGGGGTGGCGGTGGTGGTAGAACACGTGCCCACCCGCCCCCTTGTCAGCGAATTATATCTCTTCTCGTACACCCGCATCCGGGATCGAAAGATCTTGTTGCACCAAGAGTGTGCAGTCTCTTTGAAGTTGTGGATCATTGGAACTGTTTAAAGGACCCGAGTAGAAAGGGATCTGCTGATTAGCTCCTTGATTAGCCAATCTGTCTGCAACCTTGTTTGCAGTATGTTTGACATGTCTGAAATTGATACTTCTCGGAGTTTTGAGCCATTCCTCAATTTTTTCTAATATGCTAAGTAACCTCCAACTTGAAGCGATCTTGGCAGCTGAGGTTCCGGATTGCATTCTGATTGCTGCTTCTATTAAAATTTGAGAGTCCCCCTCTATGTCCAAAGGGAAGAAATTCTCATTTACAGCAATGCTTAAACCTATCCATAAGCCTTCCATTTCTGCTTCCTTATTAGTGGCCCTGCCTAGGGATCCATGGTATATATGCACAGGAGAACCCTCTGAGTCCCTGAAGATTCCCCCATGGCCAGCAGGACCCGGATTACCTTTGGCCGCCCCATCGAAATTTAATTTGAAAGAGGGCGGGGAAGGAGGTGACCAGCTGAGAGGAGAATCCTTATTGAAGAGATTGGGACTTCCTTGAGCCCCGGAGGAAATGTTTAAGTTCCAATTTTGCATGATAAGGCGCTCCTGGGGGGAAGCAGGCATGTCCGATTCCTGCCATTTCCGTAAAGCCAGAGTTTCCTGAAGGTACTGTTTGAGTTGATTCCAAAGGGTGTCGAGCAGAGAACTGTGATTCTTGAAGATTCTACTATTGCGCTCCTTCCAAATAATCGAGTAGATGAATCCTGGAAGAAGCTTCCAAAGAGTGTTGAGGAATAGACATTGGAATGGATTGTTGGGCCAATTCCTAATGGTGTTGACTATATCTCCCACTCGACGACCTGATCTTCTGTTGCATTGCGCCATTCTTTCCCATAGATTATCCGCTAGGGGGCAAGAGTCCAAGAGATGAGTGATGGTTTCTGCCTGAAGATTGCAATTCGGACACCATGATGGGCCAATGAATCCTCTTTTTTGCAAATTGTCCCAAGTAAGGATGCGTTGTTTACCGAGCAACCAGAGAAAAATAGATACTTTAGGCCATATAAGAGGTTGCCATATCTGATCCCATATCTGATCTTTGAAGGGTTGTTCTGGTTGGTAGAGAAGGCGATAAGCTTCCTTGGTGGTAAACATACCTCTTGGGGTGTATCCCCATCTGATTTTGTCCATTTGATCAGAGAGTCTGATTTTCCTGAGATTGAGTTCTTGGTCCAGATCATTGTATGTTTCTTCCTGCCAATTGTCTTGCCAGGATCCTGCAGGACGCCAAATGTTAAATCCTTGAGAGGGCTGCTGCTGCCAAAATTTTTGAATGTGGATTTGACCAGTATCTTGCATATAGGCCTGCCATTTAGGTTTATGAAAGAGTGAGGCAAGTTTGGGGGATTTTTGCCACGAGTCCTCCCAAAACCTTGCCAAAGATCCTGAATGTATTTCCCAAAAACTGTGAGCCTGTATGAAAGAGCTATGTTGCTTGGCAGCGTTCCATATTAGTGAGCCTGGAGTGTTAGAGCTGAAGCGAATGAGAGCTTCCTTAGGACTACCTGCAGCATATTTGGCATGCCAAAGGCGCGCCCATGGGGTATGGGGTTTGGAGATCCAATTCCACCAAATCCTAGCTCCCATGGTGTTGTTGCTGTGTAGGGGATCTCGCAGCCCCAAACCTCCTGCTGTCTTTGAAAGAAAAACGTCGATCCATTTTACAAGTGCCCACTTCTTGTTAAGCCCAGAAGAGCCCCATAGAAAGTCCCTTTGGAGATTACGAATTTTTTTTAACACCCATTTAGGGGCAGCCAAAATGGAAAATAAGTATAAGGGCATAGCTTGTAACACAGATTTTATAAGGATAAGCCTGCTTGCTAAATTGAGTGAGCGATAGGTCCATAAGTATAACCTATGCTCCAATTTATCAAGGAGAGAGCGCCATGAAGTATGTTTGACAGCGGAGTCAAGGAGGGGGGCTCCAAGGTATTTCGAAGGAAGCGACGAAATGTGAAAACCGAGGATTCTGGCTATGTTCCTCTGCGTTATAGAGGGAGTGTTGAAGAAAAAAAGCTGAGACTTGGAGGCGTTGATAGTAGTACCAGAAGCTGCTGAAAAAAGATCAAGCAGGGTCTTGAAAGCAGAGGCTTCTTGAACCGAAGGATGACCAAAGAGCATGGTATCGTCAACAAACTGTTGGTGGGAGATAGGAGATTGACCATGGAGCGTGAGACCTTTGAGAGTGTGGGAAGAGATGGCTGCATGAAGAAGACGACCAAGACCTTCCGCCATAAGGACAAAGAGGAACGGGGAGAGGGGGTCTCCTTGCCGGATTCCTCTGGAGGGACGGAAGGGAGTGGAAGGGGAACCGTTGAGAAGGATGGAGAAACTGGGAGAGGTGATAAGATTCATTATCCAACGAGTCCACGTGGCACTGAAGCCAAAAGCTAAAAGAACTTGGTTGATGTAATCCCATCTGAGATTGTCAAAATCCTTTGAGAGATCAAGTTTGAGAATCATACCTGATTTTTTTAGCGCCTTGAGAGAGTGGATCACTTCATGGGAGAGAATGATACCGTCCAGAATTTGGCGACCTTCTACATACCCTGTCTGTTCTGGCGAGATGAGGCAAGGAAGGAGAGGCTTCAACCTGTTGGCTAGAACCTTAGAAATGAGCTTGTAGATTACATTACACAGCGCGATAGGTCTGAACTTATCCGGAGTGTTTGCTTCATCCGTTTTAGGAACGAGTGCTATGAAAGTGGAGTATAAGGAGGGAAGGATCCAGTGCATCGTCCTAGATTCATCCACGATCTCCCAAACTTCAGCTTTGATGATATCCCAGAAATTATGAAAGAAATTGGCAGTAAAGCCATCAGGACCAGGGGCTTTACCATCCTGAAGTTGAGCCATAGCATCGTCCACTTCTTGTTTGGTGATAGGCTGTAGTAATTTACTATTCTGATCCTCTGTGATTATCTTAGGAATATGCTGCGTAATGGATCGGATGGCTTGAGTTCTGCATCCTGGAGGCTCCTGTAGAATGTTCTGAAAGTAGTCTTTGAGTTCTTTCTCTATTTCCTCATGCTGCTCCAGGCGTTCCCCTTGTGTATTGTTGATGAAGGCTATGTTATTGTGCATACGCCTTTGAATGGTGGATCTGTGGAAGAATTTAGTGTTCTTTTCCCCCTCCTTTAGCCATTTAATTCTTGATTTTTGCCTCCACAAAATTTCCTCTTGTAGTCTCCTTGCTTCGATCTTATCTGCGAGTGCCTGCTCCTGATTAGCGAATTCCTCCGTTCTGCCCTCAGTAATTATGCATTGTTGCAATGTTTTCATTTGCTGCTCCAACATTTTCTTTTGTTCAAAGATATTGCCAAACTGATGGCGATTCCAAGCTTTGAGAGTTTGTTTGAGGTGTTTTATTTTTTGTTGAAATTGATACATTTTTGCTTCTGCAGGGGGGCTGAATGTGTTCCAAGCATCTTTAACAACCTCTTTGAAGTTCGGGTGAGAGAACCAGAAAGCTTCAAATCGAAAGGGCCTATTGCATCTGGAGCCAGGGCTTGTCCATTGTAGCATGATAGGCCAATGATCGGAGCCCATCTGGGGCATAATAGAGGCGTGGAAGGCCCCACCAAGATGGATGGCGTTATCTGACATGAGGAAACGATCCAGCCTGGAAGTGATATGCTGTGGACCCCTTCTTTTGTTGGTCCAGGTGTAAATGCCGTTGGAGGTTTGAAGATCGATTAAATGATTTCTGTGGATGAAATCCTTGAAGCCGATGCTATCTCCTTCGAGTCTCATTCTGCCACCGGTTCTCTCTTCCAGAGCTGAGATCATATTGAAGTCCCCACCGCAAATCCATAGGGGGTATCTTCGAACAGAGTTGAGCACAGAAAGAGTATCCAAAAGATCCATTTTATTTTGGAGATCTTGTGGGAAATACACGTTGGAGAGGTGACCATGGATATTGGTCCCTATAAGGTGGAAAGTAGCTTGTATGACAAAATGAGAGGCATGAAAGTCCTCCAGGTTGTAGACTTGGGGGTTCCATAGGATTGCAAGTCCTCCTGAGGCTCCAAACGCATCCACAGAAACCGATCTGCATCCTGGCCAGATTCTGTTGAGGATGTTTTCCATGACTGTACTGTTACACTTCGTTTCTTGAAGAAAGACCATTGCAGGCTTGTCTTGCTGTATCATATTTTTTAAGATTCTTTGTTTTGCAGGGCTATTGAACCCTCACACGTTCCAGGAGATGAGTTTCATGAGGAACGGTGGGGGATAGTTTTGTAAAACTTGGTCAACTTGGGGAATCTGCCTGAATCAACAAGCATTTCTCCAATGATTATAGTTCTCTGTAGATCAGTTTTGCGTCCTCTCTTTTTTGATTCTTTCATGATTTTCTTTCCGTCCCAAGGGCTACCTGCCTGTATACCTAGACACTTGTGTTGCTGCGCTCTTGCTAGGACTACTTCAAGACTTTCTAGTTGTCTGGGAGGAATGGTACTATACTCCTTCTGTAGACAGGCTATTTCTAGACCTAAGATGTCTAAATCCCCCAGATCTATACTTTCAGGTTCTTCCTCCATGTGAATGGGTTGAGCTTGATCGTCCTTCCTAGTCTGCTGCTGCACTGTAAGAGCTAGATCTGAATCTGTTTCCATGCTGGTGACTTTGTGACCTTTTTCGCTACTGGGGTTGGCCGTGGAAGTAGAGGCAGGAGAAAGGGCTAGGACGGAGTCCTTGGGAAGATCTGATGAAGTGGGAATGTTAGATGAAGCAGGGATATCAGGGGAGGAGGGGATAACCGGAGTGTTATCTTGGTTAGGTAAAGCAGACAGAGAATCAAAGCTGTTTTTGGATTCAGGAATGATGGGAGAATCATTCACCACAGGAGATTTCTTCGCATGCTTTCTTCGTCTTGAGACCTTGGTGTAGCCTTCCGCATCCTTGCTGGGCTCCATGATCGGGGCTTTAGCCTGTTGATTTAAAAGGCAATCCCTGAAAAGATGGCCATGCTCATGGCATTTCCCACAACGAAAGGGAATATGTTCGTAGTCTATAGTCTGGATCCATTCAAAGTCGTCATGGAAAAGACTTACCGAGTCCGATAGTGCTTTGGCCAAGTGCATGTGGACGCAGATTCTGGCGTAGGAAGTGTACCTTCGGTTTTTTGTCTCCTCAGCTACTTTGATGAAAACCCCCAGCCCGTTTCCGATTTCCATCAGTGTCTCCTCATCCCAGTATTCCAGAGGTAGGGAATACATGCGGATCCAGACAGGAGCCCAGTTAAAGTCTTCCTTGTCAGGATGAAATCTTTCCACCCAATCTCGAAGGTAAAGGCCTGCCGAGTTGAAGAAGTACGGGCCTCCGTCGAAGATGCGTGTTTTGTCTTCTAGGCAATGGAAAATAGCTGTAAAAAATCCTTTGGGGCCAAGTTGTAAGGTAACTTGTCCTTTAGGTTTCCATTTGGAAACGATCCAGCCTTGCAAAGCCTTTTCAATGGGCCAAAGACCTAGGAACTTTCCGATGAGGGCGTGATCCCTCATGAATTGGATTCGGCCGTTGATTCTATGACTGGGAAGGTCGATTTTTGTTCTTTCTGCGGACTTTGGAATGCATGTGGCGGAAGAGACCCTGGACCGGCTTGAAGAGGCGTTTTGCACATGTTCTTTGCCTTTATCTTTCGTGTAGCCTGGATCCGTAATGGTCTCTTTGTCGTTTGCATCCTTGGAACTTTCATTCTGAGAATCGTTTGTGTCAGTAGCTGCCGTAGAAGGCCCAATGGGGTCCGCGGCCTGAGAAGACTGAGGAGCAGCGCCCGGCCCTATAGTGGGCTTCGATGGATCGGATTTGTCAGAAGTCGCACTGAGTGGGGGAGGGGGGGCCGAGCCCACCCCTCCAGAGGCCAGAATCATGAGGAGAGAGTGCAGAAGAGGCGGCGTGTGACAGCCACCTAAGCGCTAGAATGTTCAGAGTTGCAGGGATGAGCTCAGAAACCCTCGCAGAGCTGCGGCCATCTATTTCTGGATATTGTTCGGAGCATTCAGATTGTTATAAATGACATCGTGCAACTATTTGTATCGGTAATATTGAATGGATAGAAAGTTCATCAATTTTCTTTATTTGTATTGGTAATGTTGAATGGATAGGAAGTTCCTCAATTTGATGTGAAAAGCGCTGGCTTTAATGGAGACTTGAAATATAATGTCTTCCTGTCTCAATTGGAAGGCTTATTCTAATGAAAAATGTCTCTTCTTAAAATTCAAAATGGGGCATCTAAGTAGTCAATTGAATAGAATATCTTCTGTAGGTGAACCCACTATGGGAAATATGACTAATCATTTCAAATATGTTGAAGAGTGAAATATATCCATCCATTAGGAAAGATTGGCTTCTTCAAGAATAATATTATAAAATTAGAATAGTATTAGTGATTTCTTTTTTGACTTGGCATAAGTGACATCATCATGACTTTAACATGAAGGTGACCTTCCATAACTAGGAGCATGATTTCACAATGGACATGCTTTGTGGCTAGAGAGTTGATAATATATTATGTATAAATTCACTTTTATACCTACTTGTTTATAAGCTCTACATACCACACTTTATAGTTAATATGAACCACTCTTAAGAAGAGTGCTAGCTTCGAATTATAATGTCAGCAACCATCGTGATTTTTCCCCATCAATCACATATTGCACAACCATAGTCTATGTATATGAGGTAATGTTTCATTTATCATTTTCCCCATATGAAGCAATGATTTTCTTCGCTAGTATAATGTGAATTAGTTTTAACTAACTTGTTAGACTATTTTGTTCTTATGATACGCCAAGAAAAACATTTGGTAAAATAAGTCTCTGGTGCTTAGGTAGTGTGATGATATGGGCAAGGGTATAGTTGGGACTCACTGTATTTTTTCAAATAACTTTTATCGTGAAATTTTTATTTTTATCATAAAAAAATCTAAACAATGAATTTGTTCATGGAAGTAAACTGAGTAGTAAAATTATGATACATGTTTTTAGTATTGTACATTTAATTGATAATCCAAATACTTAAAAAAAATTGTCAAAATTCATTATTTATTGATAAAGTTATAATTTATTTGTTTATTTACTCAGAAATTCATTCCTTTTTTAAGTAGATTTTATTTATTTAATTTAGCTATTTAGAGGAGACTTGAAATAGAATGTCTTCTTGTCTCAATTGGAGGGCTTATTCGCTCGTATCCATTCTTAAAATTCAAAATGGGGCATGGAAGTATTCAATTGAATGGAATATCTTATGTAGGTGAACCCAGCATGGTACATATGGCTAATCATTGGAAAGATGTTGAAGAGTGAAATATATCCATCCATTATGGAATATTGACTTCAACAATAGTATTATAAAATTAGAATAATATTAGTGATGTCTTATGATGATGTTGCAGAAATGTTGTGGTAGCACTATCATTTAGGGAGATCTAAGTTTTAGCTTAGAATTTAGATGTATACATGATGATAGACAATGGAATTATAATACAATTTTAATGAAATTATTAATAGTTATTAAGAGAATGATAAACATTTAATTTCTGTCAAATATTATTTTAATAAATTTTAATATTATCTTTGATCCAAGCTTGTTGCTATTATGATTAATGTTCTCCTCTACACCAATGATATCTTTTTCTTCTTAGAAGCCACGATGGTTTGGACAAGAAACTTAGGACTCTTCATGACTATTGCTCCACTTTGGGTACGAAGTTAATAGTCACAAGACTAAAATCATGATAATTCAATCCAAAATGATTAGCCATGGAAATTTTTTCTATGGTAACAATAGCATGGATCACGTCTCTTCCTATAAATAGTAGCTCATTTACATTACTTATAAGCTCAAATAGATTTAAAACATTCAGAAAAGAATTATTGGAGGCTAAAACTCTTATTATTATCTTGAGAAAACTTGTAAGGATGTTGATCATTGTATTTGGAGTAAAATATTGTTCCTCTTTGAGACCATCTTCACCCATGTTTTCCTATAAGATATTTAAGTCTCTGGTTGCATTATATCCAAAGAGTCATGGAGTAGAATTGAGATGATTCCAAAGGAATTCATAACCTACAATGTGAAGATGAACTGAAATACCTCCTATGCTATTCTCCTGATTGAAGTGGGTCTCTCCCCTATTGAAAGCACTATGGTTAAGTATCTAATGTATAAGAAGAAGCTTTACAACATGGAATCCAAGAGGCTTCCTAAAATTGCTTCTAACAGTATTCAAAACCCTCACCTGGGTGACTTAAGGATGTGTAGTATTGTCTCAACCATCGGAGGATAAATGAGGACATCATCTTCATAAGCAAGGATAATCTCAAAAATACTTTCCCTGAAACCTGGGTGACTTAAGGATGTGTAGTATTGTCTCAACCATTGGAGGATAAATGAGGACATCATCTTCATAAGCAAGGATACTCTCAAAAATACTTTCACCCAAAAATTTAAGGATAAGATATGGGATAATAAGGAATTGGGGGGTAAAAGGAAGGTTAGATATTTTAAGAAGGCCATCAACCCCACCCTTGAAAAGGAGAATTATGTTTCTGTTTTGACCTCCTGGAGAAAAAAGATGAACATGGCTAATATTATAACTAATTCTTATGAGGTAGTGTTGTCTACTACTAAGAGACCCTAGGACCATAGAATTTGTTAGCTTTGCGATGGAGGATGAAAAATACCATCTTTTAGATTGTCCCACCATTACCCATATCCTTTATCTTTTCCCTAACCTGTGTCATACTTCCAATCTTATTGACTTGTTAAGTCATCCCAAATATAGTAATATTGGTAGGTTTCTTTCCCTTATTTTTGACCATAGAAATAAGATTCTCAAGTATTACAATTAGATTCTTCTTCTTCTTAGGTCCATAGACCCATTGATCTTAATGGAAATTAATCATCATCATAATAAATTAGTTCGTTCGAGTAATTTGAGAAATTGAATATTATTTTATAAATGAAATAATTATATTTATAAATATTTCTGTGATGAATATGATTTTTAATTTTAATTAAATTATTAATAAAAGAATGATACACATTCAATTTATGTGAAATATTATTTTCATAAATTTTAATATTATTCACAAACCAAAACCAAAAATAAAAATTTATCTCCGCGATAATTATGTAATTAATTAAAAATAAAAAAATATATGAAACGAATTAACATTGTCGGAAGGTCCCTAACAAATTCTCTTCGATTTTGACTATAAAATGATCAAAATCAAGTATCCGTCGGCCCTCCTAAAATTGGTTGTGAGCAAGAATTTTGTTCTATTTATACGAACGTGGGATTAAATTCTGCACTATCACCGATAAAGAGGAAGTCAAACATAATCTCTCTTCTTTACATTTCGTTCAGGCGCAACAATCATTAATCCTCCTTTTCTCCATTTCATTGTGTCTGCTCGTGCCTTCAAAATGGAATCTAGTCACAGTAATAATACAGGTACTGTTAGATTGATGAGCTGCGATGGAAAAATATTCCAAGTGGACGACGCGGTGGCTTCCAAGTCTCAGATTATAAAGAAGGTGATGGACGACTTTGGCACCGACGACTCTATTCCTCTGCCTCTCGTTTCAAGCAACATTTTGGAAAAGGTGATCCAATATTGCACATAACATGCGCTTCATGACGCTCAAGATGTTAACAACAGTAGGTGGGATTCAGAGTTCCTTGAAAGCCTCCATGATCATGAAACCCTTTTGAAAGTGGTACTGGCAGCCAATTATCTCTGTATAAAGAGTCTTCTGGACTTGACGTGTAAAGCTATCACTCACATGAGTAGAGGTAAAACCCCCGAACAAATTCGTCGAATTCTCAACATTCAAGATGAAGATTATTTAAGTTCTCAACACTAGTGTGGCCGGGAGGCAGGCCTGGAATACGGGGCTTCTGAACACTTGTGAATTTCAATGATTTAACATGAAAGTCGTAGTGGCAGCCAATTAATTGTGTATAACGAGTCTTCCATGTAAAGCTATCGCTCACATGATTAGAGGTACAACCTCCCCAACAGATTCGACAAATTCTTAATATTCAAGATGAAGATTATTCAACTCTATGAAGTCATGGGAAAGACTTACTAGTTTTTTTTAGAAAAGGGTGTCAAAAGCGTTATAGATCTTTGTTAAAATTGTCGGAACTAAAAATACTCCTTAACCCAATAGTTTAGAGAAATAATTAATTGTGCCTTAGGCCATACTACAGTTGAGAGTGATCCTCTAGAGCTCATGTTATATATTCATGGATAGTACTCACTGCATGAATTGTTTCCTTACTACAATTTTATTAGCTAAAGTATAGATTATTATGTTATTGAAAGACATTAAGTACATACTTTTAAAAAAGAACAAGCTAACCCTAAAAAACACCTTAAAATTATACACACTTCATTTTTCATTAGTATTTCCCTTTGATGTTTCTATGAAATATTTATTTTCATTCAGAGGTAAATATTATTAAAAACAATTAATACAACATTATCATCAATAATCTCAGATATTAATTTTAATGATAAGGAAATTATCTAAACAACATAGTGTCTCAACTTTTCCTTGAAAATAGTACATGCATGATGTATACTTGACATCATTTCCTTGCACTCCTTTTAAACTCTAAGGATGAGATTTGTCTGATTGATATTGGTTTTGGTTTTACTCTAATTAATGTGAGTTGGCCATTTTGATCACTCAACTCAATTTTTTCTCCAAATAGTTTACTATTTCTCTAAACAATGCATGCCAGCGAATATATCATATGACCCCAAGGAAGTAATGTCTAAATCCACTTTTGTGGGGTATCCATTTAACTCCACATTAGATTATCTTATTTGATGGGTTACCTTTCTTTTGGTACCCATTCTTAACAATGTTAACCATGCATTTTGGATTTTTCATATTAAAATTTAATTTTTTCCACAATTTGGAGGCTAGTTTATCTCAATATAGCCACAAGATCAATTAAAACAGAAACAAATTCATTTAGAATAATATTTTCAATATCAATCATATTAAATTGATGGTTATCATGTTTGTCTTCTAGTGTTGCTACATTGGAATTGTAGTTTCTACTAATTGACTTACTCGCAGATTTTAAATCATTGTTTCTATCTCCGCAACCCCTCCGTCTAGTAATATATTTTCTCGTTTCTTAGAATCCACATAGTTATTCATTATTTCTTCGTCCTCTTCTTCTAATTATTTTTTCTCTTGAAATTTCCATTCCTTTAAATTTTGGGGTTCTTTATTTTTTCATTTTGGATATGTTTTTCCTATCGGCATGTATTTGTCTAGTTTGGAGAGATATAATACATTGTAATGTCATATTTTTAAAACCTCGGTGTACTAGAAATTGATAATAATAAAGTGAATGCAATGAGATAAACATTTATTAAGGTATATCTCTACACAAATTCCAATAAGAATAAATATTCCCTTTATATTTATTTCCTCTCCGGTCTTTACAAAGCACCCAAGTGTTTTCAATTCCTTCTAAAACTCGGTGATGTGGAAAAGCGATGCGGGAGATTATGTAATATGACCAAAAATGGAATTTTGGAGACCACTAATGTATTCAAATTATACCGAGAAACCATGTGGTCCAAAAATGGAATTTTGGAGACTAACAATGTATTTGAAATATACTGAGAAAACCATATGGTTATAAAAGGTCATATACTACGCCAAAACCATCATCCCTCATTAATAGTGAACTCCAAGTCTTTGAATATATGGAATTGTACAACCAAAAAAACCCCTAGAGAAAAAATGATTTTGACAATTTATGGTCCCATTTGTATATACCCATTGATGTAGACCCTCTAATTTTGGCCAGAACTAGTTGCACCTGTATATGACTTCTTATGATTAGAGGGTGCAGAGATATTGAGTAACTTCTAGAAAATTTATTTCCATTATGAGAACCTCATTAATCTTTTCGACAATGTAGGTTCAAGGGATGTTGAGGTTTGGATCATATCAAGTTTGTATTGCAACATTTATTTTTACACCATCTTTGAAAAAATCTAGTAGCTTTGGATTACTGGTACATATAAAGCCTCCACGCAATCAGAAATTAATGATGACTCATGAATTTTGTTGGATTTCATAGTCATGAAACTATAAGAAATATTGCAGTGATCTACCTGCATAAACCAGAATTTGTAATTTCATCACAATACCCATCCTATTTGTGACCTTATGCTTCATATCTTGCACCATAGTTGTTAAATCATGTCTTGTGATTTTTTTATTATCATGATGACTCATTTAGAATTAATATGATTTAGTTATGAGCGTAGCTGAAAATTGTGTCTCTTGAATTAGAAATTTGTGATAAGCTATTTTATTCTTTGGGAATAAAGTGTCATATGTATTTAACAGAAAAGTAACTATAGTAGGTATAGATACTTTCTCTCTATAGCTAGGCAGACAAGTTAAATTAAATAACCAACAAACAAAATTTCAAAAACCCAAGTAGAAGGGTTTAAATATGTTGTTAGGTTTCTATTAATTTCTATATTACATATATAAATACATCATTAAAATTAAATAAGATTCTAAGATGTTAAGAGAAACATGGTAATCCATAATAGAAATTCCTAGCCAATTATGTAAACAAGAGGAAGTAAAAATATGTACAGTGAGTTCTATTGTATTAAATCAATAAGGAAATATTCTGTACAAACTATGTACTTAAACTTAAATTGTACAAATTCATAAACTTGCAAATATATATACTTCTAACAACAATATAGTGGCTAAGAACCTTGAAAGCCATTATACATGGAGAGGTGATATGTATTAGAAACCATTATAGATTCATAATACAATATAGATTTAGAATCTATAAGCTATGAATTATTCATACATATATATACATTCTGAATATAATAAATAAATTCTAAATCATGTACAAAAATGGTTCCAGATTTAAATTCATCCAACAAAGATGACAAGAAAAACATATTAATATCCTTGAAACTATCAGTTATTAATGTCAAAGTAATCTTGACTCAAAGTCAAATATTACTCATATAAATTACAAATATATATATATATATAGATATATATATACATTGACAAAACATTAGTTAGATGGCTGAATTCTATACATGGTAGTGACCAACCTGTAGATGGATGAAATAAAAATTATGGTAAATTATTTTGTCGAAGAAATTTGAAATTATGATGGTGTAAACTATGAATATGATGTACCTTTACCAAAAACCCACACAAAAATGGGTTAGATTCAGATCAAATAGAATCTAATACAAATAGACAAAATATTAAGAATCGTCAATATAATTAAAATTATAAATATACCTTATTAGCCAAGTATGAGGTAGCGAAGTTTCTTTTGTAAAATAAATAATAAAATCAAACATACAAGTCATATGGTGAACTCGGAATGAAATTATAATTTTGTAATAGTATGGAAAATATACCAGCCTAGATCCAACTTAACTCCGGATCTATCAAGCGCCGAGAGGGATCAAATCTCTCGAGGTGAAAACCTCTTTTTTGAGTGCAAAACTTGAGGAAAGGTTTTCACCTCGAGAGATTTGATCCCTCTCGGCGCTTGATAGATCCTGAGTTAAGATGGATCTAGGCTGGTTTCACTCATGTGAGACCAAGGAAAATCTATCGATAATATGAGGAACATATCCTTAGTTTTATCAGTAATATGTAAAAACATCTAATATTAACATAACCATTTTAAATATGTTAAATATGTTCCTCATATTAGTTACCTCAGTTTGTTGAGATGATAAATATTGTAAAATAGCTTTAATGATGAAATAAAATTTTGAATGCAAAGTGACAATGTAATAATATTGAATCATAGAAACCGTGAATAATAATAATGTAGTCAATTACGAATAGTCTTCATTGTGATCGATTTCAAACTATTTTCTTCTATTATTCTTATTTTCACCCATGTTAGTTTTGTCATATTTTCATATTCATTATTTGAAAATGATAGTTGGAATCTTAAACCATTTAAATATTTAGCTCGAGTTGTTGTATTAAACATTATCCCTTGTCTCTCTTGCTCTCGAATATTAATAGGTTGAATTACTATAACACAAAAATCAATGTACATTGTCAATAATTTCTTGTGCTTACACTGAAATCATTGCACACACAATATTAATCCAATGACTTTAAAATTAATGTACCATCATACATCCAATAACATCAAATTATAAATCAACATATACAGTGAAATCAATGCAACTAATGCAAGAAATCAAATAATAATAGAAAACAACATCTACACTAAAATCAATGCATCTAATGCAAGTAATGAAATATGATTAGAAATCAACATCTACACTCAAATGAGTCTAGTGCAAGTAGGAAAATAGGATTTAAAGCCAACATTTACACTGAAATCAATGCATCTAGTGCATGCAATCAAATAGGATTAGAAATCACCATCTACACCGAAATAAATGCAATTAGTGCAAGGAATCAAATAGGATTATAAATCAGCTACATTTAAATCAATGCATTTAGTTAAATCATCTACATTTAAATCAATGCATTTAGTGCAAGCAATCAAATATAACTATAAATCAACACCTACATTGAAATTAATGCATCTAGTGCAGTAATGAAATATGATTAGAAATCAACATCTACACTCAAATGAGTCTAGTGCAAGTAGGAAAAGAGGATTTAAAGCCAACATTTACACTGAAATCAATGCATCTAATGCATGCAATCAAATAGGATTATAAATCACCATCTACACCGAAATAAATGGATTTAGTGCAAGGAATCAAATAGGATTATAAATCATCTACATTTAAATCAATGCATTTAGTTAAATCATCTACATTTAAATCAAGGCATTTAGTGCAAGCAATCAAATATAATTATAAATCAACATCTACATTGAAATTAATGCATCTAGTGCAAGTAATCAAATAAGATTAGAAATCACCATCTACACTGAAATCAAAGAATTTAGTGAAAGCAGTCAAATAGGATTAGAAATCACCATCTACATTGAGATCAATCCATTCAGTGCAAGCAATCAAATAGGATTAAAAATAATCTACATTGAAATCAATTCATCTAGTGAAATAAATCAAATATAACCAAAAATCTAAATCTAAATTAAAATTAATACATCGAGTGAAATCAATCAAATAGGATTAGAAAGCATCATCTACGCTGAAATTAATGCATTTAGTGCAAGAAATCAAATAGGATTAGAAATCATCTACATTAAAATCAATCCATCTAGTGTAAGTAATCAAATATCATTAGAAATCAACATCGACACCAAAATCAATTCATCTAGTGCAAGAAATCAAATAGTATTAGAAATCACCATCTAAACTTAGATCAATGCATCTACTGCAGGAAACCTTCTCCCCTCTCTCCCATATATATATCTATATATCCATCCATCTCTCCTTCTTTTTCTCTTTATCTCACCCCACCATACACACACTCTCTCTCACTCCATATCTATCAATTTCCTTTTCCCTCCCTCCTTCTCTCCATCTATATTTTTTTCTCCTCACCTTACATCTCTATCTATATCTCACTCTATCTCTCTCTATATCAACTCCAAAACATAAAATCTCTTTCTCCAATCTATCTATCTATCTATCACTCTCTCCTCCTCCTCCTCCTCCTCTCTCTCTCTCCCTCTCTCTCTCTCTCTTGCTTCTATCTCTCTTCCTTCCTTCTACCCTTTATCCCTCTCTCTCCATCTTCTTTACCACTCCCTCTCTCTCTCTCTCCACCTTTCACCCTCTATGTCTTTATTCTTCCCTCCCCCTCTCTCCCTCTCCATCCTCATATCTCTTTCCCTACCTCTATTCACTCTCTCTCTTCCTTTCTCTCCCCCCCCTCTCTCTCTATCTTCACCTTCCAACTTTGTTACCATATGCCTCTCTTTCTCCTTCTCTCCCCCCTTCTCTCCATATCTCCTTATTTGTCTCTTTATCTCACCCCAAAACATACACACTCCCTCTTCATCTCTCCCTCGTCACTACCCCTCTCTCTCCACTACTCACTTTCTATGTATTTATTCTTCCCTCCCTCTCCCCTCATCCAGCTCCATCTCTCAATCCCTCCATCTCTCCCCCTCTAGATCCATATTTCTATCCCTCCCTCTCTCCTCCTCTCTTTCAAGTCCCCTCTCCTTTCCTTCCTCTCTATCCCTTTCTCTCCTACCTCCCTTTCTCTTCCCCCATCTCTCTCTCTCTCCATCTCTCAATCCCTCCCTCTCTCCCCCTCCAAATCCATATTTCTATCCTTCTCTCTCTGCTCCTCTCTTTCAAGTCCCCTCTCTTTTCCTTCCTCTCTCTCCCTTTATCTCCTACCTCCCATTATCTTCCCCCATCTCTCTCTCGCTCTCTCTCTCTCTCTCTGCCTCCTCCCTACAATCCTCTCTTCCCCCATCACTCTATTCCTCTCTCACCTCCTTCTATATGACCCCCCAACTCTCTCTCTCTCTCTCCCTGTGTCCTCCAATCCTTTCTCTTCCCCCATCACTCTATCTCACTCTCCAACTATCTTACAATTTCTATCCCTTTATCCTTCTCTCCCCCCTTGTCTCCATCACTCCTCCTTTCTCCTTCTCTCCCCCTTGTCTCCATCACTCCTATGTATCTTTATCCCACCCATAAGCATACACACTCTCTCTCCATCTCTCCCTTGTCACTCCCTCTCTATGTATTTCATCTTCCTTTCCTCGCTCTGCCTCTAGCTCCATATCTATATCCCTCCTTCTCTCCTCCAACTCTCATCCTTTCTCTCTCTCCCTTTCTCTCCTACCTCCCTCTCCCTTCCCCCTTCTTTCTCTCTCTCTCTCACTCTCTACCCTCCAATCCTCTCTTATTCTCCCTCCCTCTCTCCTTATCTCTCTTCCACCTCCATCTTTATGTCTCCCTCTCCCTCTCTTACCCTTCTCTAACTCTCTCACTCTTCTCACTCTCCCTCTCTTCATTCCTCTTCTCCCTTCTCCTTCAATTTATCTCCATATCTCCCTTGTAACTCCCCCTATTTCTCCACCTCTATCATATATCATATATCATGATATATTAATATATATTACAATATAATAAATTTAATATTCTATTAATCTAAACATATTAATTTAATAATATTAATTTTTTAATATTAATGTTAGGGTTAATAATGTTTTTTTTTCATGGTATTAATAATAATTTGGTCCATCGTATTTGACCCTTATACTTCATATATAATCAAATCTTGATTTCTTATCGTATTTAATATATTTTTATTTATTTACCTTAGCTCTTTATACCTCTTTTATATTTACTTATTTACCATACCTATTTTATAAATATATTATTTGGCCCATGCTATTATTAATAATTTGTCCCATGGTATTTGGCCCATGGTATTAATAATAATTTTTCCCATTGGCTTCACCTAAATAAAACCTGTTTTTGAGTTTTTGTAAATATAAAGTGGTTTATTGAGTAAATATAAAAACCGGTTTTATTTATTTACCATATCTCTAGTTTATTTATATTTTTATTTATTTACCATACCTCTTGTGTAATATAAAAAGAGGTTTTATTTATTTACCATAATTATGGTTTGTTTATATTTTTAAGTATTTACCATATTTTATTTATTTATCATATCTCTTTTCTGAATGTTAGTAAACTCTTCATATTTTAAGTTTATATCATTTAAATTTATTTTTAATAAATGTTTAAATGCTCATTTATATGTTTATGTAAGCTATTGTTCAAACCGACATTTTTTTTGGCTTCCCACATACTTACACATCGGGGTCATACTGGGCTGTAGAATGCGCCTCTCGACGCAATAAAATGTATTACCTACGTTTTGGGTTGGAAACCATATACTGGGTATTTGATGTCAATTCATGACTTGTACGGAATCATGAAAAGAGGGGGCTTTATTGTGTAATAAAACATTTTGTTAATATTTGAAATTAACAAATGACCATAAACATCATGAACAAGTTAAATAAAGGAAACCTCAATGATTCCTATAAATATTATGTTCATTAAACCAAATTTAAAGGAAAATGAAACTATGAAAGTATGTGACCTCTGTGATGTTCCAAAAAAAGGCACGAAAATGGATGTAGGTCATTTACGTTGCAAACGAAGTGGAAATTCACCAAAGATGAACACACAGTGAAGAAGTTGCCCAAAAATGAAACGATGGAAAAAAATGAAACCCTAGCTAAGATCAATTGGTGGTAACCAAATACGATGTGATCTTAACCATTAATCCACCAAATAAATCCACCATACAGCTATCTAGTGAAGTTAATAAGCCCATGTGATGATACAAGTCAGACTCACTGCTAATAAATGGGACTACAGTAAAGTTGGTTGTCATTTAATAGAATAAAGAAATATCTCGGTAAAAACTATATAAAATATAAGATCATCAAATCAGTCTTAAAAGATGAATCATTGAGTATCAATTCGCATATGAAAACACTGACATATATGATATTGTCACATCTGAGTTCAATACAATTCATAATGTGGAAATACGATAAGGGTATGAGGTACATAATTTGAATTCAATGGTTGTGAAAGAAATTTTAGGACATTAAATATGTGTTGAACCAAGTATAAAAACAAAAGGGTTAATATCTTATTCAAATCATAATAATAGAGATTACTATATAAAATCATAGGCATGAGTTAAGTTGAATTGAAATGCTCTGTTGAATAAATATACATATGAAATCTCGAAAATAGTCTTATAGACTTAGAGATAAAAAAATGTAGATACATACAATATAGGAAATTAAAATATATGTTAAAATCATATATGAGTGTAATATATGATAAAAAATATATATATGAGGAAACTCTTAATGGTTAATTACAGTTAAATTTGATGTATGTATATAGTGACATACTTAAATGTTTAGAGAGACGTAGGAATCTCTAACTATAAGTGTTAGTTTAGTATGAGCATTTTGAAATTTTATACATTAAAATAAGTATAAAGATACCATGTATATGAGAATAATTTCAAATCATATTAAAGGAATGAGTGTTTACGAAAATATTCATAGAGATGAATAAAGAGACGACATCATTAAATTTGAAAAGATGGAAATAAAATCCTTGAATTAATTTCTATAAGAGAATATACATTAACAAAATAAAATAATTAAATGAGAGAAGAAGAACTAAGAAAGTGAAAATAGAAGTAATATAATGATATAAATAAATAAATAATGGTATCAGAGCCCATGTTGAAAAAAATGGGCCTATGTGTTCCCACACAGAAAAACCCAAAAATATGTTGTTGTGAAATAGAAGAGAATAAAAGTTCTTTCCTTTACACAATATGATTTACTATTTAATTTTTGTGTACAATGATTGAAGTTTAGAACTTTTACAATTTTTATTATGAATGAAGAAGGAGAGTTGTACATGGATCTAGGCGGTGCAAAAAACCCACCAGATCAAAATGCTCAATTGCTGGACATGATAAGAGATATGCAACGAGAAATGGTTCAACTAAGGACTAACAATGAATGATTTTTGCAAGCCAGTGAAGATAAATAGAGGCTGCTCAGATAGTTAACCTCTCGGTATAGTCATGAAAGTGAAGACCATGGAAGAAAGAGGAAAGAGGCTGAAACCAACTCAGAAGGGTCTGAGGGTGGGGAAGCATTTGGAATATGAGAATCTAGAACAATTGTGGTGGCTGAAAACCTTGAGAGTTCTGTTTTTGAATGGCCAAAATATACTCTTCGAAAGTGAGGCTACGCGGAATTATAGGGGTAGTCGAAGTCATACTAGATGTAGATGGGGCTGCAGGAGGTTGAGTATCCAGAGAAGGAGCATATAGTCGATGAATTTCCAACATTTTCTTATCAAAAGTATAGGTAGAAACCATAGGCATAGTCTTAACTGTACTAGCAGGTGCAGACTCGAGAGCGTCAGTTTTTGATCTACTCAGACCCTGATTGACAGGCCATGTCAGATTAATTATGATAGACTGAAGATTGTGAAAAGACTCTGGTGACTGTGTCATAACAACCGGTGTAGACAAAGCTACACATACGGTAGGGAAAACTGGGACAGATGTAACAATAACTGATGAACTCGGTGTCAAAGGTGACAGTCCTAATGAAGGCAGGACTAAACTAGTGGGAGGAGTTGATGTACTGGATTGTGTTATAAGTGTAACACTGGACATAATCTAACTCAAAGTTCGACAACCAGGTGGAAGTGACACTTATTGTGGAGAATATTGAAAGAAACATGCGGGAGATCTTGAGGGAAAATTTGATATTCACCTGTAGAAACAGGCATTCCTTCACTGTCAATAGGACTTGAAGAATCCATATCTGGCGAAGTTGTAAAATTGTCGAAAAGATGACGAGGACTAGGAAGTATAGCATCAACTATAAATGGTGATCCTAAATTAATAAGAGGGAATTCTTCCTCGTCCCCAAAAACATACCAACCACCTAAATGAGGCCAATTGAACTCAACGGGCTCTTAAGGAGGAGATCGAGTAGCAAGAGGTAAAAAAGTTGGGAGAATAAGTTGCGAAAACTCGATAGACGTAGTGGGCTGAGGGGTTTTGTAAGACATGTCAAGAAAAGAACTACCACTAGGAGGTAGTGACGAAGATGACGAGACTGGTAGTTCTGCCACTGTGACCATATTTCAAAAATAGAAAAGGAAAAAGAGAGAGCTGAAATAAGGTTTCAAGACCAACGCCTAAGGAAAAACAAAACAAGTCAAGTAACAAACTCTAAATGTGCATGTAATTGTGGGAATTTTATTTTATGACATTGAAACTAGACTTTGTTGTTTCATTTTTTAAGAGTCGAGAAATAGGAAAAAGATGACTCTAGTCACTTTCAATTTTAAACGAGCGTGAAAGGGCGAGTGCTCGATGATCTCTTCTAAAAAAAGATCAAAATGACTACTCTGGTATTCTAATAAAGAGGGTGTACCAAGTTTTCGTGAACTGCAATATACTCCTTGGTGATCAAATGAAAGAGAAATGACCATGGACTTTCCGTACATGCAAGTGGTCTCCCCGAATGTTGTGTTCAGTGTATCACGCTTACACGACAACAGACTCGACTTCCTATGGATAAAGGATTTAAACATATAGGGGTCTACCTTAATATACTCGACAGTACAGGGAGCAGATGTTCATAGTAGCCGTGTCTAAAGCCAAAAACGCGAACGACAACTACTAGGTTTTAAGACGTTGGAACACGTCTCTAACCTAGACCACTAAAATTTTTTTGTTACGTTCCAATGTTTCCTTAGGTTAATTCAATTGATTTTATAGCTGATCTTGAATTATGTTTCAATTTCAAGGCCTTACCGAATGTCAATCTCAAATTTCCTAAATGCAAACTATGTGCAACTGAACACCATTTTCCATTCAATGAATGCTAATTACAAGAAGGATAGAGATCTTTCAAACAATAGCAATCAAATGAAATCAAACGAAGAAATCCGCTAATGCATCTAATTTGATCGAGCGAAAAATTAAAAATTCTTTCTTAGTTAATGAAGAACTAGTTATGCGAAAGAAATTTCCTTTGTCATGCAAATGAAAAGAATGCAATTTTTTTATTTTTCAACGAAATGAAGCACACAATGCACTAATTATATGGAAAAACAAGACAAAAACTAGTTTGAGTATTGCGAATGTAAATAGATAAATCCACTAATGGATGAAAGCAACACAAACACAAAGATGCACTCAAACCAATGGTGCACTCTTCCAATCAAAGAGAAAGTTTTGAAACAATCTCGACAAACAATGTGATCTATGCTCGGAGTAGCAAGAAGAAATTCAAACAAAACCGGAAATGATCATTGAAGCAGAACAAACGCTCAAAGGATCAAAAAGTACTTAAATACAATTGATCAAGAGGTGTGACTAACAAGAATAAAAATGAATCGACTTCCAATTAGAAGCCTCAGTGAGCTAGGACACTGAGAATCCCTAAGGACATAAACTACACTGATAAGTAAACATACGTACAACTGAGAAAAACAAGCCTATGAAAGTAAAAAAATCTCAACAAAACAATTGCAAATCATAAATCGACCTAGAGGCAAGTACAACTCACCAAAAACTCAAAAGGATAGTCAATCCAAACCCTATAGGATTCGAGGGAACTGTAAGGCTGTAATCTGCACCAAAGAGGGGTTGGCGCTAGTGCAACATAAGAAACATGCGCCAATCGGTGCGACTGTTTAACTGAAAAATTCACCAAGTGAGATATCTATGGGAGAATGAGAAATCGAATGAGAAGAGGTCAATTATGACACTCTAGAGCTGAACAAGTGGACTCTAAATGGGCAACCAAGAAGGACACAAAAATCAGCAACATCTCACTGATTAGGCAACCAAGAAAAAGCATACTATTTCATTGGAAACATCCAAGAATAGAAAAGAGGGAAACATCTGAAAAAATAGGAAAAAGGAAACATCTAAAATATATTGGCTTTATCTAATTATGCATTTTGATTTTATCTTTTGTAATAAAGAGAATGATTGCATTGTTTATAAAATGCTCATCTCTTCTTCATAAAAAAGTTAGTGGTATTGTTTCCAAAGCTGTGTTATTCCAGTTTTTGTGTCTATAGTCTGTTCTGTGATTCCCTACCTTAATTTTTAGATCTGCAAGTAGATCAATTGGTATCAGAGCGTAAGATCTTGGAAGCCATCCACCTGTTCAAAGATTTTTTTTTTTAAAAGGGTCATACATTTCACTCCATTCGGTGGATGAAAATAATGCCGCCCCGTCAAGAGCCCTCCCATGCAGACTCGCCAGTGAATGATTTAGCTAGGGCTCTACAAGAGCTAATTACGCTGCACCAACAACAACGTCCTCCAAGGCAAATGCAGCTTGATACACGCTTTCAACTGCCCAAATTCTCAGGGAAAATGAATGGTGAGACTGTTGATTCTTGGATCTGCAGCCTCTCCAACTATTTTAGAACCTGTCCAACGATGGAAGAGGAGATGAAACTTCAGATTGCCGGTCTACAATTGGAAGGCCTAGCACAAACATGGTGGGATACTCATCTTGAGAATATGTCCTTGGTTGTGGAACTTGGAGAACAAGCCGAGACCAGATCGATGCCTATCACATCTTGGAAACTATTTTGCGAGGCCTTACGTGAACGCTTCTATCCTCTAGGATATATGCAAAATCTCCTTGCCAAATGGTTGCAGCTTCGACAACTACCCAATCAATCAGTGCAAGCCTACCTTGATGTCTTCTGCAAGTTGCGCATTCAACTCCATATATCCGATCAGGAAGAGGTACTAATTATCAAATTTAATTCTGGTTTGCTAATGCTTCTTCGTCGTGAAGTTGAGTTGTTTGATAGTGCTTCATTAGACAAGGCCTTTATTCGGGCCCTGGCAGTGGAACGCAAAGTGGGTACTCGAATCCGATATCCTCAAGCCATAAATGGTCCATCTCCCTTTGGTTCTTCTAATGTCGCCTCTGCCTCATCCCCAACACCTCACCGCACCCCCTAGTGCACATTTCACAAGACCAACTCACATGCTTCTACAGATTGTCGAGTATTGAAAAATCTTCACCCCCAGAAAACTCTTTTTACAGAGGTCGAACAACCAAAGGCCACTACCCCACTTCTAGCTGTTTCTCTCGAAAATCCGATAGAAGTGGACCCCTCTCTCATCCTCATGACTACTAATGCAACAAACACCTCTGTTACACCTTTTTTTACCCATAATTGTCAAATCAAACATGAGTTGGCCACGCTTATTCTTGACAATGGGAGTCAAAATAATCTTGTGTCACAAGACTTAGTTGAATGACTTTGCCTTCCCACCACTCCTCACCCACACTCGTATCATCTCGGTTGGGTTAGAAAGGACGGTCCTCGTCTTACCATCTCACAATGTTGTGCTGTCACCTTTCCTATTGGACCTTCTCGTGATATTGTGGTCTGTGATGTTTCTCCTCTAGATTGTGCTGATTTATTGCTAGGAATTCCATACCAAGAGGCTCGACATGCTGTTTATCATGCTATAGATAACCAATACCACTTGCAGTATGATGGGCGCACCTATGTGCTCACATCCTCAGCTAGCACATCAACCCAACCTTCCATTGGCAAAGCTCCCATTATGAGAGTCAATTTAAACCAAGATGTTTCTTTGTGCTTGGTTCGCCCTGTTAAGCCACACAACCTCACCAATCCAGTCCCTCCTTCAACGACTCCTCTACTCCACGAATTTGCAGATGTCTTCACCCAACCCACAGGGCTGCCTCCAGCACGCTCTGTTGAACACCACATTGATCTTATTCCTGGTGCTTCCTTACCCAATACCCCATCTTATCGCCTTGCTCCTCGAGAGGCGGCTGAGATAGAACGCCAAATTGAAGAATTGTTGACATCTGGTCATATTCAGACTTCATCCTCGCCATGTGCATCTCCACCTTTTATTATTCCCAAAAAAGATACTTCTGAATGGCGCCTCGTGACGGACTATCGAGCCCTTAATAAAGCCATTGTTAAAAACCGCTACCCCCTTCCCCGCATTGAGGATTTGTTGGACCATTTAGACAGGGCTTGTTTCTTCACAAAGATGGATTTAACTGCAGGCTACCATCAAGTTCGCATGCATGCAGCCGACACATGGAAAACTACTTTTAAAACAAAGTTTGGGCTATGTGAATGGTTGGTCATGCCATTTGGACTGACCAACGCACCAGCCACCTTTATGAGATTCATTAATGATGTTTTCAGGGCACATTTGGGTAAGTTTGTGGTCATCTACCTTGATGACATTTTAGTATTCAGTAAATCTTGGGAAGACCATCTTCAGCATGTTCGCACCATACTTGAGTTATTGCGAGCACATCACCTTCAGGTCAAAGAAAATAAATCCTATTTTGGACAAAAATCAGTTCAATATTTGGGATTTATTATTGACAACAAAGGGGTTTGCCCAGATCCCTCTCATGTACAAGCCTTGGCGCAATGGCCAGCCCCCTCCAATGCACATGACCTCAAGAGCTTCATGGGAGGTATTAATTTCTACAGAAAGTTTGTCTCTCATTTTTCACAGTTGGCTTGCCCTTTGCACCAGTTGTCTCATCAGGAAAAGTTTATTTGGGATGCCGAATCTGAGCAACATTTTGCTCAACTCAAGAGTGCCTTATGTTCTGCTCCTGTTCTTTTCTTGCCAGATATGAATCAACCATTTGAGATGGAAACTGATGCCTCTCAATTCGCCATTGAAGCTGCTCTTAAACAGGGAGGCCACCCTGTGGCATACCATTCTGAGGCACTTGCGGATGTTAAGCTCATGTACAGCACCTATGACAAGGAATTCTACAGTTTAGTGCAACATTTGAAGCAATGGCACCAATACATTCTTGGCAAAGAGACCATCCTCCATACATATCATCATCTGCTAATCTTCATCAACTCACAACGAAAGATTCAAGAGCAATGCAATTCAAAGTGGGCTTCTTACATTCAACAATTCCATCTGGTGATTAAATACAAGAAGGGGACAAGTAATAAGATGGCTGATTTGTTAAGTCGGCCGCCTGCTTGGGTCCTACACATTCTAGAGGTGCGTTGTGCTGCATATGATGCTTGGAAAGATATGTATGCAATAGATCCGGTCTTTGGTGAGATATGGGAAGCTTTGCAACACCCTACAGTCATCAACCAAACTCCCTTTCTTGATTATACCATTCGTGATGGTTGGTTGTATAAATTGAACCAACTATGTGTGCCACAATCTGATGATCGTCTCCTTCTCATCCGTGAAGCACATGCCTCTTCATGCGGAGGGCATTTTGGCACAGCCAAGACCATTCTCAATCTTCAACACCACTTCTATTGGCCTGCCTTACCAAAGCAAGTGGAAAGATTCATTCGTGCATGTTCTCTTTGTTCACAAAGCAAGCCCTCAAATCGTAAGCATGGTTTGTATCAGCCATTACCAATTCCCTCTCGTCCTTGGGAATCCATTTCCATGGAATTTTTAAGTGGCCTTCCTACTAATTTTCGTAAACATGATGCTATCTGGGTAGTGGTATGTCGTTTCTCCAAGATGGCTATATTTCTTCCTTGTCATAAGACTACTTCTGCTGCTCAGACCGCGGATCTCTTCTTCCATCATGTGTGGCCACTCTTTGGTTTGCCAAGTAGCAATATTTCAGATCGTGATTCTCGCTTTCTCAGTATCTTTTGGCGTACTCTTTGGTCTTTGTTGGGTTTCCAACTTCGTTTCTCCACTCCCTTCCACCCACAAACATATGGACAAACCGAAGTTGTCAATCTTACTTTGGATCACTCACTTCGCAGCTAATTTTCCAAAAACAAACAATGGGATACATATTTGCACATCATTCAACATAGTTACAATCGGGCAACACACTCCTCAAATGGTTTCTCACCTTTTGAGGTTTGCTTTGGTTTTCAGCCAAGTGCACCCTCTGAGATGCCATTGACAATCATCCCTTCTGGGTCTGCACATCAACAACAGGAACAAAAATCAGCTCATCATTTTATACACTCCATTTCTCAACGCCAAGCTCAAGTAACTGCTACTTTGCAAGCAGCCCAAGATCGTGCCAAATAGAGACATGACAAGTAGCGAACACACTTGTCTTTTCAACCTAGAGATCGTGTGTGGCTCTTGTTGGACAAGCAACGCTTCAGGGGACAACATCATAAGCTGCACCCTGTGAGATATGGCCCATATACTGTTCTGGAACGTATTGGAGAAAATGCATATCTCTTGGACTTGCCTTCCCAGCTTGGCATCCACTATGTTCTTAATGTTAATAATCTCAAATTATTTGAATCGCCTCTCCTTGAGGAATCTGTTACAATTCATCATCCGGTTGATAATATTCCAGATTTTCAGCCTCCTCTGCTCAAAGATACAATTCTGGACTTCAAGAAATGCAATACATGACATCATCCATACTTCTCATATTTGGTTGGTCGGAAGGGACACACACCAGCACAGGAAAAATGGATCAATGCAGAAACATTGCAACACACTTTCCCTCAGTTGGTGGAGGAAGCTGGGACGCTTCCTGATCTAAACAGGGAGGAATTGGGCAACCAAGAAGGACACAAAAATCAGAAACATCTCACTAATTGGGAAACCAAGAAAAAGCGTACTATTTCATTGGAAACATCCAAGAATAGAAAAGAGGGAAACATCTGAAAAACTAGGAAAAAGGAAACATCTAAAATATATTGGCTTTATCTAATTATGCATTTTGATTTTATCTTTTGTAATAAAGAGAATGATTGCATTGTTTATAAAATGCTCATCTCTTCTTCATAAAAAAGTTGTGGTATTGTTCCCAGAGTTGTGTTATTCCAGTTTTTGTGTCTATAGTATGTTCTATGATTCTCTGCCTTAATTTTTAGATCTGCAAGTAGATCACTAAACAAGCAAATAGACCATAAAAGATACACAAACCAACAGACGACCAAAGTCGACTTGACAAGGGAAAAAAGAAAAACTCACACTAATCCCTAGTGGAGTCGCCAAATTTTTATGAAGGTAAATCCTCTCTGCGGAGAGAGATGATCCCTCTAGCACGAGAGTGGGTCTAGAAATAATTAGGACAAAGTAGATGTAGGTTCCTAATTACTAAATGAAATAGATGCGATAGATGGACCTACCTGGAGTCCAACATCGTCGTCGTAGCTATTGTAGTGGCCGCGTCTCGATTCCTTCCTCGGAAAATCACGATACGTTCACAGCGATGCTTGGATAACTGCACAAGATCAAAAAACACGAGCAGCATACAAAACAACCAACTCATTCATAATTACGAACCATTCAAGGAGGGTTAATCATATTGCATCAAATAGAACACATCAATGCAAAATGGGAACCAGAAAATAGTTATACATATGTATTAAATAGAAATACATATGTATTAAATAGAATAAAGAGTTACAACAAAGCCTTGGCATCGCAACCTCCTTCAGCAGGGTTATGTTGAAGCATGTCTTGATGAGTGTTAGGGAATTCAGACGGGATGAAGGCACAAGTATAATCTCTCTCAATAAGGGACTCTCCCATTCTATCTCGAATAGAAATCTCTCTAGCATTTATGCTATATAATCTTCAGTTCAGCTAGCTCCATCAATGGAGGATGGCTATATTTATAGAGTGAGAGGAGGAGGTTGGGATCACTACTATAGTGGAAGGGAGGCCTTATCCCTTGGGAGGTTTCCTCAAAAGGTGGAAACAAGAGGCCAAAGGAGGAAGGTCATGGTTATTTAGTCGAACCACTCTCTATGACTCATCCCCGAAGTTGTTGTGATCGAAAGCCAAAGTTACGCCCCTGGGAAGTTGAAACACCAATTTACCCAAACGGGGCCCATAGTTTTGGCGCTTCATCTCCTAGGGTTAGGGTTTTGGCTGTTTAGGATTTCCCATTGTTTCTAAATGATAAATAGGCTCCCGAGCCTCATTGTAACATAGTTCAGAGGCCTGTAGCCGCCACATCTCTTCTCAGAGATAGCTACCAGCGCCCTAGCTAGTAGTTTTATTTCCATTCTGTCTGCAAGCAAATTTCAGTTCTTTGATATTAATGAAATGAAGTGTTATTTCCACTGCATCTCTGTATTTATGTTTATATGTTTATTCTGTTGCGTTCCTGCATAAATCTGGATCACTTCACCTCTATTTAAAAAAAAATTCCATAAATAGATTGGCACGAGCATCTAACTGAGACAGAGCACCAGCTAACATGGTATTGGAATAAAGAAGATTGAAAAATTGAAGCAGTAGCTGAGTTTGTTGGTGGAAATAATTCAGATTTCCTACAAAAATTTCTTGGTCCGAGAGTTGAGTAAACATCGAAATGGACTTCAATGGTTTGCGGCTGGAGTATGCACTTGAGGGAAACTTGAACTACATTGCATGGAAGGATAGGATGGAGGCAGTGCTTGAAGAGAATGGCTTGAAGGATTTCATTGACAATGGTGTTCCTAAGCCCACTTCGACAGATGCTGCATTACTTGACGCGTGGCAAAATAAAGTAGCGAAGACAAGAAGAAATATGTTGGAAGGTGTCAGAGACCATATTGTCTGAAGCCTTCATGGGAAAGGCACTCCATTCGATATGTGGAAATGTCTGACATATATTTTCCAAATTAGAAGCAACCATAGGAAATTGGAACTGAAGGATAAACTCAGAAAGATCAAAATGGAGAAAGGCGAAAATATTCCCAAGTATCTCACAAATGTTTTCCAGTGTGGGGATGACCTGGGGAGTGTGGGAATCATAGTCGCTGATGATGATTTGGTGAGCTTGGCTCTATTGGTACTTCCTAATAGTTGGCACAATTATCAAGACCCTGTCAACAGAGGGGAAAAATTGTCGAATCAGGGACGATTGTGCTCAGATCTAGTGCAGGAGGAGTTCAGGCGCAACACTAGAGATGGATCTTCATCAAAGCATGATGATGGAGAGGATTGTGCATTGGATGCCAAGGTAAGGAAAGGGAATGGGAACAAATTCCACTCAAAATCTGAGGCTAAAGGAAAGAATCTGGATTTTTCCAAAGTGAAGTGTTTTCAGTGTCACAAACATGGGCATCTTACCACTAACTACCCACAAGAAAAGAAGACCAAGAAGGATGTTGGAGCTGTAGCTGGTGAGGCCCTTGCCTCGCAATTTGAACTTGATTTTTCCTTGACCATATGCTTGGTTTCAAGCAGAATGGGGTTGGTGTGGTATCTTGATAGTGGTGCTTCCTTCCACGTGACGGGAGACAAGGAGATTTTCACCGACTTGGAGGAGAAAAATATCCAAATGCATATAGAGATGGGCGATGATGGACAATACAATGCGACCAAAATTGGCACCATTACCTTTGAGATGGATTTAGGTAAACCATATTTTTTGAAATATGTTATGCATGTTCCAAGTCTAAATAAAAACTTGGTCTCAGTCGCAACATTGGAGGATAGAGGTTATGACGTTGTTTTCAGCGATGGAAAAGATTTCCTGCGACATACAAAAATGGGTCAAACCAAGAGAATAGGGATTCGAGTTAAGAATATCTACAAGTTTGAGGTATATGGCTGAGCTACAATGATGGGCATGGAAAAAAAAGTGGTGAGCCGGGACGAAGGAGAGTTATGGCACAGAAGATTGGGCCATCTTCATTATGGAGCTTTGAAATTCATGCAACAAATATCTACTAGAATTCCAATGGGAACACTTGCTCAGTTAGATCAATGCACGGGTTACACCATGGGGAAGTATGAAAAATATACCTTTCATGAAAAGGAGAACCATGCTTCAGTGATCCTTGAGAGAGTTCACATATACGTGTGTGGACCATTCTTGGTTGCTTCAACAACAAAACAAGTGTATTATGTTATTTTTATTGATGACTTTTTCTCGTAATGTTGGATCTACTTCATGCAAAATAAGGATCAAACATTCTCAAAGTTTTGTGAGTTTAAATCATTGGTGGAGAAAGATTTGGGGAAGCAAGTGAAGGCTCTGCGAGGCGATAATGGTGGAGAATATATCTCAAAAAAATTCAAATATTTCTATAGAAAAGAAGGAATTGGTAGAGAACTCATAGTGCCTCATAACCCATAGAAATTTAATGGGGTGATAGAGAGGAATAATAGAACGATTGTGGGTGTTGCACGAGCGATGCTCTATCATCAGGGCCTACCAATGATTTTGTGGTCGAAATCATGCAACACTGCGGTTTATGTGCAAAATCGTTGTCCTCATATGGTACTTGGCATGAGTACACATGAAGAATATTTATTGGGAAGAAGCCAGATGTTTCTCATTTAAATATTTTTGGCTCATCTATTTATGTGCATGCGAACAAGAACGTGAGGAAGAAGCTGGAGCCGACTGCTGAATTTGGGATATTTGTGTGGTACATACAAACACCCCATAATTATCATGTGTATTTTCCAAACAATCAAATGACTATGATACGATGGGATATAAAATTCAATGAGGAGAAAGCCATGAAGTTGTCACTTGAGAGGGATCTAGACTTGCATGTAGAAGAGGAACTAATTGTTCCTAAATATGATTCTCTAGATGTGGAATAGCCACAGGAGGAGGTTCATGGAGTGGAGGAGTCCAGTCATGCAAAGAAAAACATCACAACTAGCAGATGGTGTACCACAGAAGCTGAGAGGCTAAAGATTGACACGATACAGAATGTAGGAGTTCCTATTTCACAGTGTAGAAAGAGATAGTCTCCTAACCGATTCACTAGATACATGGCTCTCATAATAAAATGTATTATGACTGAGCCATATTCCTTTCAGAAACCAGTGCAGGAGCCCGCATGGGTATATGTAATGGTGGAGGAGTATGAATCCATTGTCAGAAACAATGCTTGGGAAATTGTTCCAAGGCTGGTTGATAAATAAATGGTAGGTTCAAGATGGATCTACAAGGTAAATAAAGTTGATGATGGGAGTTTTGAGAAGTATAAGAAAAGATTTCTGGCCCGAGGATTCTCACAGATCGAGGGGATTAATTAGGAAGAAAAATTTTCACCTATCGCAAGGTAGTCTTCCATACGGACCATCCATGCCCTCTCAGCACAGATGGGTTAGCACATGCATTGGATGTGAATACTACGTTCCTTAATGGGATCATTGAGGAAGATGTGTACATTGAGCATCCTGAAGGATTTGAGATCTTCAGCAATGAGTCACATGCGTGCAGACTCAAAATACCAACTGGTGATGAGCAGTTGATATACTCATGCAAGGAGGACCTTGCAAAGGAGTTTGAGATGAAGGATATGGGCTTCCTTCAGTATTTCCTTGGATTGGAAATATGGCAGCGTCAAGGTGAAATTTTTGTGTCTCAAGGAATATATGCAAGGGAGATACTCAGTAAGTTTCAAATGGAGGGCTCCAAACCGATGGATACTCCTATTCTAGGAAACTGGATGAAAGAGGAAGCTACAACTTGAGAGGTAGTGGATGCTACTGTCTATCGACAATTGGTGGGTTCGCCCATTTATTTAGTTAATACAAGACCGAACATATGCTATGTGGTGAACCAACTTAGTTAAGCGATGGTTAAGCCCAAGCTCTTTTGGAAGGGGGGAAAGCATGTCGTAAGATATCTCAAGGCCACATCTAAGTATGGCTTATGGTATAGACAGATGGATGAGGTGAAGTTGCATGGCTTCACGGATGAAGATTGGGTGGGTAGCCCAACAGACAGAAAGAGCATATCAGGAGCGGTCTTCGGTACCATATCTATAGATGTTTCTTGGTACAGCATGAAACATAGATCCGTAGCACTCAGTTCAATTGAAAAAAATACATGGCAGCAATTCAAGGTACATGTGAGGCTATCTAGATGAGAAATATCCTAGTTGGTTTGTTTGGTTCTCATTTAGATCCTATAGTGATTCATTTTGATAACCAGAGTTGAATTAAAATCTCGTTTAATCCTGTATTTACTAATAGACCTAAGCATATAGATATCTGGTACCATCATATCAGAGATTTTGTGGAGCAGAATATCATGTTGTTTCAGTACATTCCTATAGAAGATCAGGATGCAGATATATTGACGAAGGCGCTCACAAGGAGCAAATTCAAATATCATAGAGACAGGATCGGGGTGAAGGATAATCCCTTTCTTCTTGAGAGGGAGTTTTGAGATTCAACAAGATGGTGATCCTAATGAAAACTAAACACCTACTCTAGGTGGGGCCCACATGCCATTTGTAGATGTATGTATATTTCTAGAACGTTGATCATCTTCTATTTATAGCGGGAGTCTATTTATAGATGGTTGACAAAAGTCTATTTATAGATGAGATTCTCTTTTTAGATGCATGGGTGAATTCTATTTATAGATCGCGTGTCTCTTGAAGCACTTGATTTCAGTTAACAGATGCGGAAAAACAGTTGAGTGAAGGAATTTTGAGTTATAAGGTTGTTTGGTGGCACATGCAGAGTGACTGAGTCATAACTAAGTGATTCGAAGTTGTGACAGAGTTGTATGAGTAGTTATGTGAGTTGTTATTTATTTTAACTTAGTTAAGTGAGTTAAACTCAACTGTGCTAGTTGTAACTAGTTGTAACTAAAGATATAGTACTGAGAGATCAACGAATTGATTATTTAATTAAACCACACGCAGCGATCTCACATGCCACTGAAAAAATACTATTGTTAACTACATGCATGTCATATCCAGTGGAGACCCAGTTGAGAGGTAGATGAAAGGGTTTTTTTTAATATCAGTTCCGACATTAGTGAGTGATAAGTTGCAGCCACACACGTAATGGAGATGCCAATGAGGATTGTGTAGTGAAGGCAAGGCATGTTCGAATTCATTGAGGGATTGTGATCAACAGGGACTGCACAATGCAGGCAGGCTATCAGGAGGCAGTAAATTGGCGCATGTTTATGCCATTTTTTGTATGATAGTGTGAGACGATTATATATTGTACAAAGAGCTCTTGGATTAGATTTTTGCATGAGATTGTTTCATGATCCATGATATATACATAATATATGATAGTTGGGTTTTTAGCTTTATGCTATCCCAGTAAAGATGTAATGTCTCTCACTCAACAATTTTCTTTTCTTTTCTTTTACTAAATTCCATTAATACCTCAAGTCTCTTAAACACAATGTTAAAGATTCCCAGGTAAAAATATTCATCAACATTACTAGTCCAAAATATACTAGTTCATAATTAAATTTAACTAATTCCCTCTAATGAATTAACTATAGTGACTATACATTACTCTTATCTTCTCATATTACATTTTGTAAGGTTTAATAGTATATGCATATGTTGCTTAACCCCTTCACAGTGTTTTCACATAACATCTTACCTTATTTAGTCGATCCTCCTTTATAGATTTATTAACTTAACTCATCCTCTCTGTTCTTTTTTTTTAAACTACGTTTATATATATCAACAAATTTTCATTACTTTTTTTCTCTAACAATTTACTTTACTAACTATACCTAACGCAACCATGGTACTTTACCTTTGTAATAACCTTACTTCATGAATGGCTTGAACAATAACCCCTACTCAAGGTTTTAACACCCATACAAATAACAAATCTTGGCTTTCCTAAGTTATAACGCTCACTTATTGTTATAACTTTATACTGTACCCAACTTAGAATTTTAGATTCAAATTGGAAATGATTAAATATTATAAGGTTCATTTTCGAATTCCTTTAATACCATACTGATGCATCGTAGGTAGGGAAGTGACCTCTCATTTACTTGGGGCCTGAGATGATTTCACTTGTTGTACTTGGCCTTCCAAGTGTTATTTCCATATTATGAAACTTATTTCATGACCTAACATTTCTTACGGAAAATTGGGTTATTAGTATCTTCAGAATACATTTCTTAGCTTTTTCTTTTCGGTCAATCATGTAAACTATTTTAATAGTACTCTGTGACTGCACTTCGGATTTAATCATCCAGACATTATTAAATTTTGTATGGTGAGAGAGTACCTGTCTCTTTTGGACTTCGATCTCTAGTCATTGATCTTGGTTATGTGCCTCGAGATGATGCCACGTTGATGGATGAGATTTACTAGGGTTTCTGTCAATGGAATATGTTTAAAATCCTGAATTTCATTCATGGGAATCCATCCACTGCTCCGCTCGGTTATTCAGAAGTCCATCCTTCTTCTGATGCAAATATTTTCACGATGACACACAATTCAACGACCTGTGACAGTCCAGAATTCCACTTATTTCCACCTCGCGCATTGACAACTTTGGTAAGTTGAAGAATTTACTAACATAGTATTTTTCTACCATATTCTTCATTTTTTGCTCTCCATTTTATTTAAAACTTGCAGGTATTCATTTAGATTCTAAGTTTTTATTTTCTGGTTCTTTGTTCCGAACAGGAAAATGGTGTTTCATTTTTGAAATTCTTAACGAGCACCTAGGTATTCATTTATCCCACCATAACTGCCCAAGCTTACTTGTTAGCTCAACTAATGAAATTTTTCCACCGTTTTCGCTTATAAAATTTTTCGTTTTCTGGGAACAGAGTTTTCGCTTATAAAATATCTTTAGGTAAAAATAACTTGTTACACTATTTTGTTGTTAGAATACACCAAAAACAACATTTGGTAAAATAAGTCTTTAGTGCTTAGGTAGTTAGATGATATGGATAACTGCATAGTTGGGATTCACTATATTATTTCCAAAGATTTTTTATCCCAAAATTTTGATTTTTATCATAGCCAAATCTTCACAAAGAATTTGTTGATGGAAGTAGACTGAGTTGTAAAATTATGATATAGGTTTTTAGTATTGTAAGTTTAATTGATAATCTAAATCCTTATAAAATGTCAAAACTCATTACTTATTGACAAACTTATAATTTATTTATTTATTTATTTATTTACTCACAAATTCATTCCTAGATTGTATTTATTTAATTTAGCTATTTAGAGGAGACTTAAATTAATTGTTCTCGAATTAATTAATTCAATAATATAATTGTTATAATATAATTCCTTGGTGTAGATTATTGATAATTGTCGTCGAATTTGTTAGCTTCGGGATGGAGGATTAAAAACACCATCTTTTAGATTGTCCCACCATTACCCACATCCTTTATCTTTTCCCTAACATGTGTCATACTTCCAATCTTATTGACTTGTTAAGTTATCCCAACTATAGTATTATTGGTGGGCTTCTTTCCCTTATTTTTAAGCATAGAAATAAGACTCTCAAGTATTACAATTATTTTCTACCAAATGAGTTTGTATTATATTCTGACACTCTTGCATTGCAATTCATAAAAAACCAGCCAAAATTGATCCAGAAACATGCCAAATGGGTAGAAGTTTTGTAGAGCTTTACTTTTCTGATAAAGAATACAAGTTGTAAGTTGAAAAAAGTTGCTAATGCTTTGAGTAGAGTGAATTTAATCATGCAGGAATTACAAGTTTGTGTTGTAGGATTTGAAGGAATGGTTGACATGTATAAAGGAGATGCATAATTTAAGGAAATTTATGCATCTCTACAAAACCGAGTAGTTCGTAATAGGCGCGAGTGGTTGTATTATCTTATCGAAGGATATTTTATATTTAAAAATAATAAATTGTGTATTCCTAAATGTTCTATGAGGGAAAAAATAAATTAAAGCGAAACATAGTGGAGGTTTCTCTAGAAATTTTGGACAAGACAAGACTTTTTCACAGTTAAATGCTTTTTACTACTGGCCAGAGATGCAAATTGATGTTAAGATATTTGTTGAGAAATATGAGATCTGTTAGTATGTTAAGGAAGAAGCCAAAATACAAGATTATATCAGCCATTACCAATACCAAAACGACCATGGGATGTAGTTAGTATGGATTTTGTTTTGGGTTTCTGAAAAAGTCAAGGAGGAAATGACTCCATTTATGTTGTGGTGGATATATTTTTTAAAATCGCTCATTTCATTTCATGCAAGAAAACTAGTGATGCAACACATATTACTAATATTTTTTTTTATAGTTTGTAAGGTTGGATGAATTGCCTATAAGTATTGTATCCCATAGGGATACAAATTTTGTTGGCCATTTCTAGAGTACTCTTTGGAAGAAACTAAGTACCTAGTAAACAAAAGTCTGGGAAATATATTGAGGAGCTTAATGTATAAAAATCCTAAGCAGTGGGATTGAGCACTTTCTGAGGCTAATTTTTCTTATAACGATACTCAAAATCGGAGTACTCAGATGAGTCCATTCCATATTTTTTTTGGGATGAATCCAAGAGGTGTGTATGAGCTCTGGAATTTGGGAAAACAAGAGATAAGAAGTGAAAAGGCTGAAGAGTTTGTAGAGGATATGAAGAGACTACAGGAAGATTTTAAAGAAAGATTGCAAGAAAGAAATGGAAAATACAAACATAGAGTTGATACTTAAAGGAAAGAAAAGGAATTCCACGTAGGAGACCTAGTCATGGTTTATTTGAGAAAAGAAAGATTTCCTCTTAAGACTTACAAGAAATTGAAGATGAAGAAGATAGGACCATGGTACATATGACTAATCATTGGAGATATGTTTAAGGGTGAAACATATCCATTCATTAGGGAATATTGACTTCAATAACAATATTATAAAATTAGAATAATATTAGTGATGTCTTATGATGATGTTGGAGAAAAGTTGTGGTAGTACTATGATTTAGAGAGATCTAAGTTTTAGCTTAGGATTTAGATGTATACATGATGATAGACAATGGAAGTATAATATAATTTTAATTAAATTATTAATAACTATTTTTTTTTCTAATTAAAAGTAATCTACTAACAATGAAAAATTATGTACAACAGGCCATAGCGATAACATTGCCTAGAGGTGTGGCATTTTTAACAGGAAAACACAGAGAATAACACTGCCCTATAGGAGGGAAACCAGTGTGAAATAGATAACTACAAAAAACCCACGCAGGGGAGTCATAGAGTTCAGAAATTGGATAGCCAAGTTGGCAAAAAACTGTGACCTGAAAACAGAGACAACAGAGAAAAAAAGAGACAAGCCCAAAAGTAAGGGCAGAAACAGCACAAGAAAACCAGATAAGGGAAGTAGTGCTACTCATTAGGAGTTTCTTCTCTGACCCTGCACCACCATTCATCCGGCATCCCATCCTTCATGTACAGGTCCGCAATTGATTTGACCACCTCCCTGGAGGTAGAACGGAGCTGCTGCACGCTCATTTGAACTTTGTCCTTCTTCTCATCGCTTGCTTGACCATCATCCTTCAACACCTCGCGCATGTGCTCCAAGACATCCTGCACCATAGAAAGCTCTTGCACGTCCTTGCGATCTGAAGTCTGTGTAGCTGTGCTTTCCATCCCCTGTAAGCCCACATTCACAGTGGGAAGCGACCGAGGGTGCATATCCGAGGACAAAGCGGCAGTGTTTCTTTGCCGAGTAAAGTCAGAGTTGGGGGCAGCCTCACGTGGTTCTTCGCAGAAGGAAACAGTGATGGAGGCAGTTACTCAAGGACGATTGAGAGAACAGTCGAAGGAGAAACGCACAGTGTGAGTCTGATCAAGGATGGAAAGAGGGATGGGAGAATCAAGGCGACGTCCAGAGCGGAGTCGAATTCCTCGTGGGGGACTGGTATGACTGTTAGAGTGAGTAGAGGACACAGAGGAGGAGGAGGGTGAGCGTTAGAGTTGGCGATGAGTGGAGCCTCTGCGGCAACGCATCTGATGCCGAAGACACGGCATGTTTTCCGGTGCGGGGGAGGAACCAGGATGCAAAGGAGTGGCGAAGCTTACAGAGGATTGAGGAGCATGAGAATGCAGGGAGAAGGTGGCAAGAAAACAGACACCTATGAGCGAAAGATGAAGATTTTCTCCAAGGTCAAGGCAACAATTGAGCCTGCACCTTTTACCAGAGGAAGTGCACAAGCTGGAGAGGCCTGCATCCAGGGAGCATCTCTGAGCAATAGGCACAGGAGAATTCTTCACGCCACAACATCTCTCTATTTTATGAATCCAAATCACAATGCATCGGTACACCAACAGTAAACCAACAGTGAATTGAGTTGAAGAATGAGCCATCCCGCAATGAGCAGGATCATATCGGAGATCGAAACGGAGGTTGAGACGAGCGCCAGGCATTAATGCCATTAAACTCCAAGCAATCATGTTTAAGTGAGCTATGACAGTTTCCTTGCAGTTGGGCATGTGGCTTACCATCGTGCCGCACCCCCATCCCGTCATATTAATCTCTTGCTTCAACACCCGCATCCGGGAAAATTATTAATAACTATTAGGATAATGATAAAAATTTAATTTCTATGAAATATTATTTTAATAAATTTTAATATTATTTTTGATCCAAGCTTGTTGGTATTATCATTACTCTTCTCCTCTACACCAATGATACCTTTTTATTCCTTGAAGCCATGAGGATTTGGACAAGAAATGTAGGACTCTTGATGACTATTACTCCACTTTGGGTATGAAGTTAATAGTAACAAGACTAAAATCATGATAATTCAATCCAAAATGATAACCCATGGAATTTTTTTCTATGGTAACAATAGCTTGGAGCACTTCTCTTCATCTCTTCTTATAAAGAGTAGCTCATTTACATTACTTATAAGCTCAAACATAATTACATCATTTAGAAAAGAATTATTGGAGGCTGAAAATCTTATTATCATCTTGAAAAGACTTTAAGGACGTTGACCATTGTATTTGGAGTAAAATAATGTTCCTCTTTGAGACACTCTTCACCCATGTTTTCTTATGAGGTTGTGAAGTCTCTAGTTGCATTATATCCAAAGAGTCTGGTTGCATTAGACCAAAGAGTCGTGGATTAAAATTGAGATGATTCCAAGTCAATTCATAAGTAAAATTGAGATGATTCCAAGGAAATTCATAAGCTACAATCTGAATATGAATGAAAATACCTCCTTTGCTATCCTAGTGATTGAAGTTTTCCTCTCCCCTATGAAAGCACTATGTTTAAGTATGTGAGGTATAAGAAGAAGAAGATGTAGAACATGGAATCGAAAGCCTTCCTAAAATTGATTCTAACAGTAGTGAGAACCCCCACCTTGTCCCCACGCCTGGGTGACTTAAGGATGTGTAGTATTGGCTCAACCATTTGAGGATAAATGATGACATCAAAAGCTAGGATACTCTCAAAGATACTATCACATAAAAATTAAAGGATAAGATATGGAATGATGAGGAATGGAGGGTAAAAGGAAGGTTATATATTATACGAAGGTGATCAACCCCACCCTTTACAAGCTTCTATTCTGACCTCCTCTAAGTAAAAGATGAACATGGCTAACATTAGAACTAATTATTATGAGGTAGTGTTGTCTACTCGCAAAAGTCCATAGGACCATCGAAATTTTTAGCTTCGCGATGGAGGATTAAAAACACCATCTTTTATATTGTCCCACCATGTGTCATACTTCCAATATTATTGACTTGTTAAGTTATCCCAACTATAGTAATATTGGTGGGCTTCTTTCCCTTATTTTTGAGCATAGAAATAAGACTCTCAAGTATTACAATTATTTTCTACCAAAGGAGTTTGTATTGTATTATGAAAATCTTGGATTGCAATTCATAAACAACCAACCAAAATTGATCCAGAAACATGCCAAATGGGTAGAAGTTTTGTAGAGCTTTGCTTTTGTGACAAAGCATACAAGTGCTGAGTTGAACAAAGTTGCTAATGCTTTGAGTAGAGTGAATTTAATAATGTAGGAATTACAAGTTGGTGTTGTAGGATTTGAAGGAATGGTTGACATGTATAAAGAAGTTGCGGAATTTAAGGAAATTTATGCAGCTGTACAAAACCGAGTAGTTAATAATAGGCGCGAGTGGTTGTATTATGTTATCCAAGGATATTTTCTATTCAAAAATAATAAATTGCGTATTCCTAAATGTTTTATGAGGGAAAAAATAAATTAAAGCGAAACATAGTGGAGGTTTCTCTAGAAATTTTGGACAAGACAAGACTTTTGCTCAGTTAAATGCTTTTTACTACTCGCTAGAGATGCAAATTGATGTTAATATATTTGTTGAGAAGTACAGGATATATCAGTATGCTAAGGGAAGAAGCGAAAATACAGGATTATATTAGCCATTACCATACCAAAACAACCATGAGATGCAGTTAGTATGGATTTTTTTTTTGGTTTCTGAAAAACTCAAAGAAGAAATGACTCCATTTATGTTGTGGTGGATAGATTTTTTAAAATCGTTCATTTAATTTCATGCAAGAAAACTAGCGATGCAACACATATCACTAATATTTTTTTTGATAGTTTGTAAGGTTGCATGAATTGCCTATAAGTATCGTATCTCACAAGGAAACAAATTTTGTTGGCCCTTTCTAGAGAACTCTTTGGAAGAAACTAAGTACCTTGTAAACAAAAGTTTGGGAAATATATTGGGGTGTTTAATGTATAAAAATCCTAAGAAGTGGGGTTGAGCACTCTCTGAGGCTAAGTTTTCTTATAATGATACTCCAAATGAGAGTACTCGGATGATTCCATTCCATATTTTTTTTGGGATGAATCCAAGAGGTGTGTATGAGCTTAGGAATGTGGGAAAACAAGAGATAAGAAGTGAAAAGGCTGAAGAGTTTGTAGAGGATATGCAGATACTACATGAAGATTTTAAAGACATATTGCAAGAAAGCAATGGAAAATACAAACATACAGTTGATACTTAAAGGAAAGAAAATGAATTCCAAGTAGGAGACCTAGTCATGGTTTATCTGAGAAAATAAATATTTCCTCTTAAGACTTACAAGAAATTAAAGATGAAGAAGATAAGACCATGTAAAATTTTGAGGAAATTTTCTTCAAATGCATATGAAATAGAATTGCTAGAAGGGATTGGAATATCACCCCTCTTTAATGTTTCATATTTTTACCCATACCAAGGAACAGAGGAAGAGCTACAGGAAAACTCTACAACAAAGGAAAACAAGACTTTAAATTGGGAAGAACAAATTCCAAAGAAAGTCAAGAAAGAGTTGGAAGCTATTCTAGACAAAAGAGTATCCAAAGGAACCGAAGGACATGTTTATTTTCAGTATATATTAAAATGGAAGGGAGAGCCAACGGAGGATGCCAGTTGGTTGACAGCTTCAGAATTACAGAAGACTTATGGAGTAAATCCTGAAAGTTTGATGAATGATTCTTTTCTTCCCCAGGAGTCTATACAGGAGCATCGAGAGTTAGGGAACAATGTGATTGGATGTTCAGATGTTGTGGCTAAATATGAGAAGGATAAACACTGGCCATTAATTTTCTATCTTAATTTTAATTGCAGAAATTAGTTTGTTGAATTTGTTAGATTAATTAGGAAAGAAAATTAGAAATTGATTCCTTCCTGGGTGGAGATTTAGCCAAGTAGGCTAACTGATTAACATGATAAAATTTAATTAAGAAATAAATTAAAAATAAATCTATTTTGATAATAAGGATTCTTTTGGATTTTTAATATATAATATGTGAAATAGGTGAAACAGTGGCAGAGAGAAAAATTTATAAAAAAAAGGTCGAGAGCTAGAAAATTGTTGAATCAATCCATGAAGTGCTAAATCTTTGTAATTTCTATTTCCAGAATAATAGATTGAAGTGTGGTATGGAAATGGTAAATTTCGTTTAAAAACCTTTGAAGATCAAATCTCGTATACATTTGTAATATTCTTCTATTTTTTAAGTTTGTGTTTGAATTTAGCAGTGAAGAGTTTAAGAGTTCGTTGCAGAGCTCTGAGCATTATAAATTCATTTATGATTGATTTATTTAAAATAGTGCCATTGATTCATTATATAACCTGGTTCCACATAGAATTTTGTGTGTTCGTTTGGAAAGTGGTCTTTAAAAACCATGAGTGGTATATCACATCACTCTACACAGTGGGTAATGGAAATTGCTTAAACCATGCATACACTTCCGGAGGCAAGACTTAGTGTAAGGATGGACGAAAAAACCCAGTTCTATAGTAAAATTTAAAATTTTTATTTGTCGTGTTAGTTTATATTCCATGACCATTGGATATCCAAAGTTTTTATTGAACAATGGCGATTTTATGAAAATAAGGAATAGAACGGTCAAACGGGATTGACCACGTTTTATTATTTATGTTAATTACTCCTCTTTTAAATGAATTGTGCATACACCGTGTTTTTTTGGCTTTCATGTGCATATGGGGTTTTATGAAGGGGATTCCTCAGATTGTGTGAGTATATTGAAGCAAGAATGTTAAAAACAAAATTGTAATTGTTGTTAGGACTCTGTCATCATAATGGAGAGTTGAAATATAATGTCTTCTTATCTCAATTGGAGGGTTTATTATGCAGGGCATATCTCCCTTCTTAAAATTAAAAATCCTAAATGGAAGTAGTCAATTGAATGGAATACATTGTGTAGGTAAATCCACCATGGGAAATATGACTAATCACTCGAAAGATGTTGAAGAGTGAAATATATCAATCAATTAGGGAATATTGACTTCAACAATATTATCATAAAATTAGAATAACGATTGTCATGTCTTATGATGATGTTAGAGAAAATTTGTCGTAGCACTAACATTTAGGGAGATATAAGTCTTACCTTAGAATCTAGATGTATACAAGAGGATAGAAAATGGAAGTATAATATAAAGGAGAACATGATATACCTTTCTAATTTAAAAAAAAAGAGACATCTGGTTGATTCTAAAAGTAATAAGAATGAGATATTTTGGATAACATTGTAATAAAAATCACAATGAAAAATATTATATAGCCATGTTATCACTGGAAAATTGTTCTTATACAAGCAAGGTGCACACTATATGTATTTATGAAAAATGGTACTTCTAGAAAAATATCATGCTTGCTGAGATAAAGGTTAGAAAGTGTTGGCATTGGTGTCCAAATGTGTTGTCATTGATCTTGAAATGTTTTTTCATTCATTTTCAAGGTAGTTATTGTTTTTCTAGTCCTTTATATACCTTCGTGTTATTAGTAAGTTGTTTCTTAGTTGAAGTCAAGGATGGAACATATATTTGGAGGAGTTTTAGATACATAATATAGGATTAGATGTTGGACGATTTCTTAATACTGAAGATGAACTAGTTTTTTAAGAAAGGGGTGTCAAAAGCGCTATACATATTTGTTAAAAGTGTGGGAACTATAAATAGTCCTTAACCTAATAGTTTAGAGAAATAATTAATTGTTTTTTTGGCCATACGACACTTGAGAGTTATCTTCTAGAGTGCATCTTTTTGATATACTCATGGGTAGCAATAGGGTACATAAAATCACATGTACTCACTGCATGAATTGTTTCCTTACTACAATTTTACTGGCTAAAGAATAGACTACTATGTTATTGAAAGACACTAAATACATATATTTAAAAAATAACTTGCTAACCCTAAAGAGCATCTTAAAATTACACAAAATTCCAAATTTATGTCTCATAAATATAAAAAATTTAAAATTCGAAAAAAATCGACATATATTTGATCCTTTGAATAAAGTTTGGAAAATAATTTATGAGATAAATATTCCTCGTGAGTTGAATTTTTTTTCTGATTCACCCCTAAAATACCATTGTTTCAAATAGTAAGACCAACTAAGGGTGGTATAAATATATTAAATTCAATATGGGTGTTAAACAAGGGTGCCCCCTTTTCGCTACCTTATTACATCGATAAGCTAGAGGAGTGTTTCGAAATCACGAGGTCCAAGGGGACAAATCTTGTTGGTATTATCCTTACTCTTCTCCTCTAAGCGGATGATATATTTCTTCTTCCTAAAAGCCATGAGGACTTGGACAAGAAACCTAGAACTCTTAATGTCTATTGCTCCACTTTGGGTATGATAGTTAATACTGACAAGACTAAAATCATGATAATTAAATCCAAAATGATCACATGTGCAAATGTTTTCTATAATAAAAATCACTTGGAGCATGTCTCATCCTATAAATATTAGGGTATTTACATTCGTTTCAAATAAACTATACCCTCTCTCATAAAAATAATTCATTTGTAGGAATATTTGTTCTAAGTCTAAGTTTTGTTCATTCTAAAAGGAAGTTTCCCTCCCAAATTGGATTGTGATTATTGGTTTATTATCATTTTGAAGGAACACACCTCATAAAATTTGGTATTAGAACCATGTTATTATGGTTTTTATGCTTTACACTAGTCATCATGGATTTTTCACTATACTTAATTTTAGGTATGCTTTATATTTTTAGATTTTGATCATATCTATAGGTAATATTAAAGTATGTTTGGAAAAAAAATATATTCTAGTTCTCTATACTTTTGGAGATATATTCCATTAAAACTAGGGTTTTTTAATGGTCTTGAAATTAGTTTCAAATAAATTATATTCCTCCTCATTATAATGCTGGGATCTACCTACTCAAATTAATTTCTAATGAATCATTTTGCTACTTTTGTTATAAATTTTCTTTTGGCATACATAATATTATGAAATTTTCAATTATATGAGGAATCAAGTCAAATAAACTTAGGTAAAAATAATAAAATGATATATAAAGAATTGGACATGTGCTGTGATTTACAAGTTTACTTTTGTTAAGAGGTAAACATTTGCCATAACTTTCACTCTAATACATAACATATTTTTACAAGCCAATGTTTTAGATTCAAGAGGGCTGAAATATGAGAGATATGGAAGTAGAATGAGTTGTAAAATTATGACTATTGTACATTTAAGTGATAATCTAAATCATTTATAAAAAAAATTCAAAATTCATTATTTATTGACAAATTTATAATTTTATTTATTTATTTAGTAACAAAGTAATTCTCCTTTTAAGTAGATTGTATTTATTTAATTTAACTATTTAGAGGTGTTTGGTTCATATCATTTATTTTTGTGAATTTACAAACAAAATTTTGAGAATATTAGATCTAAATATTACAGTAGACATGGAAGATTTGAAATTAGTTTCAAAAGATTCATTTTCTTGTTCACTATAAAAAAAAAATATTGAAGCTTTTAGACAATGGAATTAGCTACATTAAGGTTAGAAATTATAATATAGGTGGTTAAAATTTTAGATTTTTTTTCATTTCAATTTTGGGGATATAGCCTTGGAAAATATAGTTTGTGACTAATCTTAGAATTAGTTTTACTAAGAAAGGTCTTGAAATTTTCATTTAAATTTTTTTTGGGTGGAGATTTATACTCTAATCCTATGGTGACAAAGTTTGTAACATGTGAGAAAGTTTTCAAATTTTCACTTATTATAGTTTATGACATGTATCTTATGGAAGTTCTAAGTGATTTTAAAAGCTTAATTTTAGTGTTTAAAATCTCATTTGTAATTTACTTCTTTTATGGGTGTGCTTTATTGTATTTGAATAGAATAACTATATATTTCTTTGAAGTTCTATATGCAATAAGGGAACAATATGTGAAGTAATTACAGATGGTTTCACCTCATTGAAAACCCACTTAAACCTTGACAAGTGCCATTTTAGGTAGTACTACAGACACATAATATCTACATATATAATTTCACTTCCACATACCTATACAAGAAGTCACCTACAAATACATTGGACAAATTTTACATAGGTTATTCAATTATCTTGCTCCTATAGTACACCAAAAACAATACTCAAGATCACTCTCTAGTTATAATATGTATCTGGGTAGAATGACTAAGGACATGGTTAAGTATCTTAAATTAGTACACTAATTTATTGGGTTGAGTACTATTCTTGGGTCCCAAATGTTTATCAAATATCTATAACACTACACCCCCTAAAATTCAAAATTTGACTTCAATAATTAATTGTTAAGGGATTATAAAACATCTCAATATTGAGAAATCACATTTCTATGGTTATATTTTAGGAAGACTACAACCTTTCATTATATATTTTAATTTGATTTTTACACTCACTATCACATAAATTATACCGTATCTCATAAGAAGAATTAATTTTTAGGAGTATTTGATATTATTCTAAGTTTACTTTATTCTAAATTGAAGTGTCCTCTCAAATTGGATTGTGATTATTGGTTTATTACTGTTTTGAAGGAACACACTTGATAACATTTGGTATTAAAGCCATGTTATTAGGGTTTTTATGTTTTACAATAGTCATCATGGACTTTCAATATAATTAATTTTAAACATTATTTATATTTTTAGATTTTCATCCTATCTATAAGAAATATTAAAGTATGTTTGGAAAAAAAAATATTTTGGTTCTCTATAATTTTGGAGATATATGCCATTAAAGCTAGGGTTTTTTAATGCTCTTGAAATTAGATTCAAATAAATAATATTCCTACCCATTATAATATTGGAGATCTAACTACTAGAAATTAGTTTCTAATGAATGGTTTTGGTACTTTTGTTATAAATTTTCTTTTGGGATACATAATATTAGGAAATTTTCAAATATACAAGGAATCATGTCAAATAACATTAGGTAAAAATAATAAAATCATATATAAAGAACTGAACATGTGGTGTGATTTACAAGTTTACTTTCTATAATAGGTGAAAATCTACCATAAATTTCTCTAGAACACATATCATCCTTTTACAAGCCAATGTTTATGATTCAAGAGGGATCAAATATCAGAGATATATCAAGATAAAGTTAAGAATATAGATATATGTAAATTAAGTCTTTAAATATCAGAGATATATCAAGATAAAGTTAAGCATATAGATATATGGAAATTAACTCTTTAAAGTTATGTAAACTTTGATTAGAGGATCAAGTTTTGTAAGTGACAAAAATTTGTATTAATGATGAGTATTAATATTTTTGTTTTTTCCAAAACCTCTAAATAAAGATCCATAATTGACTTCATGAATTATACTTATAGAAGTCTCCTCCACGGGTCATGCAGAAATGAATATAAAGACGATATACAAAAGAAACTTAATCAACTTAGTGATAATTTATTAACAAGGTTCTAATTAAAAATCATGTTGAAAAATTCGAAAAAGAAAATTGGGAAAATCAAAGGAAGCCATCCAATATGAAGTGCATTTCATTGCTCTTACATATCTCAAACATTCATTCAACATGGAAAAAAAGTTTGAGTGGATGATTCTCTCATGAAGATCAATTACAAGTCAAATGGTTCAGTTAACAAGCACAAAGTAACAATCATGAAAAAGGATTTTCACATAACAAATCCATTGATTATGATAACTATTTTTATCCCAAAATAAAAATGGAACATCAGTTGTACTTTATTTGTATTGGTAATATCTAATGGATAGAAAGCTCATCAATTTTCTTTATTTGTATTGGTAATGTTGAATGGATAGGAAGTTCATCAATTTGATGTGAAAAGTGCTCGCTTTAATGGAGACTTGAAATATAATGTCTTCCTGTCTCAATTGGAAGGTTTATTCTAATGGAAAATGTCTCTTCTTAAAATTCAAAATGGGGCATCTAAGTAGTCAATTGAATAGAATATCTTCTGTAGATGAACCTACTATGGGAAATATGACTAATTATTTCAAATATATTGAAAAGTGAAATATATCCATCCATTAGGAAAGATTGGCTTCTTCAAGAATAATATTATAAAATTAGAATAGTATTAGTGATTTCTTTTTTGACTTGGCATAAGTGACATCATCATGACTTTAACATGAAGCTGACCTTCCATAACTAGGAGCATGATTTCACAATGGACATGCTTTGTGGCTAGAGAGTTGATAATCTATTATGTATAAATTCACTTTTATACCTACTTGTTTATAAGCTCTACATACCACACTTTATAGTTAATATGAACCACTCTTAAGAAGAGTGCTAGCTTCAAATTATAATGTCAACAACCATCGTGATTTTTCGACAGCAATCACATAGTGCACAACCATAGTCTATGTATATGAGGTAATGTTTCATTTATCATTTTCCCCATATGAAGCAATGATTTTCTTTGCTAGTATAATGTGAATTAGTTTTAACTAACTTGTTCGCCTATTTTGTTCTTATGATACACCAAGAAAAACATTTGGTAAAATAAGTCTCTGGTGCTTAGGTAATGTGATGATATGGGTAAGGGTATAGTTGGGACTCACTGTATTTTTTCAAATAACTTTGATCGTGAAATTTTTTATTTTTATCATAAAAAAAATATGAACAAAGAATTTGTTCATGGAAGTAAACTGAGTAGTAAAATTATGATACATGTTTTTAGTATTGTACATTTAATTAATAATCTAAATACTTAAAAAAATTGTCAAAATTCATTATTTATTGATAAAGTTATAATTTATTTGTTTATTTACTCACAAATTCATTCCTTTTTTAAGTAGATTTTATTTATTTAATTTAGCTATTTAGAGGAGACTTGAAATAGAATGTCTTCTTGTCTCAATTGGAGGGCTTATTCGCTAGTATCCCTTCTTAAAATTCAAAATGGGGCATGGAAGTATTCAATTGAATGGAATATCTTATGTAGGTGAACCCATCATGGTACATATGGCTAATCATTGGAAAGATGTTGAAGAGTGAAATATATCCATCTATTAGGGAATATTGACTTCAACAATAGTATTATAAAATTAGAATAATATTAGTGATGTCTTATGATGATGTTATCATTTAGGGAGATCTAAGTTTTAGCTTAGAATTTAGATGTATACATGATGATAGACAATGGAATTATAATAAAATTTTAATGAAATTATTAATAATTATTAAGAGAATGATAAACATTTAATTTCTGTCAAATATTATTTTAATAAATTTTAATATTATCTTTGATCCAAGCTTGTTGGTATTATCATTACTTTTCTCCTCTACACAATGATATCTTTTTCTTCCTAGAAGCCACGAGGATTTGGACAAGAAAATTAGGACTCTTCATGACTATTGCTCCACTTTGGGTATGAAGTTAATAGTCACAAGGCTAAAATCATGATAATTCAATCCAAAATGATTAGCCATGGAAATTTTTTCTATGGTAACAATAGCATGGATCACGTCTCTTCCTATAAATAGTAGCTCATTTACATTACTTATAAGCTCAAACAGATTTAAAACATTAAAAGAATTATTGGAGGCTAAAAATCTTATTATTATCTTGAGAAAACGTGTAAGGATGTTGATCATTGTATTTGGAGTAAAATATTGTTCCTCTTTGAGACCATCTTCACCCATGTTTTCCTATAAGATATTTAAGTCTCTGGTTGCATTATATCCAAAGAGTCATGGAGTAGAATTGAGATGATTCCAAAGGAATTCATAACCTACAATGTGAATATGAACTAAAATACCTCCTATGCTATCCTCCTGATTGAAGTGGGCCTCTCCCCTATTGAAAGCACTATGGTTAAGTATCTAATGTATAAGAAGAAGCTTTACAACATGGAATCCAAGAGGCTTCCTAAAATTGCTTCTAACAGTATTCAAAACCCTCACCTTGACCTGAAACCTGGGTGACTTAAGGATGTGTAGTATTGTCTCAACCATTGGAGGATAAATGAGGGCATCATCTTCATAAGCAAGGATACTCTCAAAAATACTTTCACCCAAAAATTTAAGGATAAGATATGGGATAATAAGGAATTGGGGGGTAAAAGGAAGGTTAGATATTTTAAAAAGGCCATCAACCCCACCCTTCCTTGAGAAAAAAGATGAACATGGCTAATATTATAACTAATTCTTATGAGGTAGTGTTGTCTACTACTAAGAGACCCTAGGACCATAGAATTTGTTAGCTTTGCGATGGAGGATGAAAAATACCATCTTTTAGATTGTCCCACCATTACCCATATCCTTTATCTTTTTTCCCTAACATGTGTCATACTTCCAATCTTATTGACTTGTTAAGTCATCCCAAATATAGTAATATTGGTAGGCTTCTTTCCCTTATTTTTGACCATAGAAATAAGATTCTCAAGTATTACAATTAGATTCTTCTTCTTCTTAGGTCCATAGACCCATTAATCTTAATCGAAATTAATCATCATGATAATAAATTAGTTTGTTAGAGTAATTTGAGAAATTGAATATCATTTTATAAATGAGATAATTATATTTATAAATATTTCTGTTATAAATATGAATTTTAATTTTAATTAAATTATTAATAAAAGAATGATACACATTCAATTTATGTGAAATATTATTTTAATAAATTTTAATATTTTTCCCAAACCAAAACCAAAAATAAAAATTTATCTCCACGATAATTATGTAATTAATTAAAAATAAAAAAAATATGAAAGGAATTAACATTGTCGGAAGGTCCCTAACAAATTCTCTTCGATTTTGACCATAAAATGATCAAAATCAAGTATCCGTCGGCCCTCCTAAAATTGGTTGTGAGCAAGAATTTTGTTCTATTTATATGAACGTGGGGATTAAAATCTGCACTATCACCGATAAAGAGGAAGTCAAACATAATCTCTCTTCTTTACATTTCGTTCAGGCGCAACATTCCCAGAGCACGCTTTCTGCGTCAAGCACCATCATTAATCCTTTTCTCCATTTCATTGTGTCTGCTCGTGCCTTCAAAATGGAATCTAGTCACAGTAATAATACAGGTACTGTTAGATTGATGAGCTGCGATGGAAAAATATTCCAAGTGGAGGACAAGGTGGCTTCCGAGTCTCAGATTATAAAGAAGGTGATGGACGACTTTGGCACCGACGACTCTATTCCTCTGCCTCTCGTTTCAAGCAACATTTTGGAAAAGGTGATCCAATATTGCACATACCATGCGCTTCATGACGCTCATGATGTTAACAACAGTAGGTGGGATTCAGAGTTCCTTGAAAGCCTCCATGATCATGAAACCCTTTTGAAAGTGGTACTGGCAGCCAATTATCTCTGTATAAAGAGTCTTCTGGACTTGACGTGTAAAGCTATCGCTCACATGATTAGCGGTAAAACCCCCGAACAAATTCGTCGAATTCTCAATATTCAAGATGAAGATTATTTAAGTTCTCAACACTACTGTTGCCGGGAGGCAGGCCTGGAATACGGGGCTTCTGAACACTTGTGAATTTCAATGATTTAACATGAAAGTCGTAGTGGCAGCCAATTAATTGTGTATAACGAGTCTTCTGGACATGTAAAGCTATCGCTCACATGATCAGAGGTACAACCTCCCCAACAGATTCGACAAATTCTTAATATTCAAGATGCATATTATTCAACTCTATGAAGTCATGGGAAAGACTTAGTAGTTTTTTAGAAAAGGGTGTCAAAAGTGTTATAGATCTTTGTTAAAATTGTGCGAACTAAAAATACTCCTTAACCCAATAGTTTAGAGAAATAATTAATTGTGCCTTAGGTCATACTACAGTTGAGAGTGATCCTCTAAAGCTCGTGTTATATATTCATGGATATCACTGCATGAATTGTTTCCTTACTACAATTTTATTAGCTAAAGTATAGATTATTATGTTATTGAAAGACATTAAGTAGATACTTTTAAAAAAGAACTTGCTAACCCTAAAAAACATCTTAAAATTATACACACTTCATTTTTCATATATGATTAATAGTTTCTAGGTCTATATGTAGATGAGTATTTCCCTTTGATGTTTCTATAAAATATTTCTTTTCATTTAGGGGTAAATATTATGAAAAACAATTAATACAACATTATCATCAATAATCTCAGATATTAATTTTAATGATAAGGAACTTCTCTAAATAACATAGTGTGTCAGCTTTTCCTTCAAAATAGTGCATACATGATGTATATTTGACATCATTTCCTTGCACTCCTTTTAAACTCTAAGGATGAGATTTGTCTGATTGATGTTGGTTTTGGTTTTACTCTAAGTAATGTGAGTTAGCCATTTTGATCCACTCAACTCAATGTTTTCTCCAAATAGTTTACTATTTATCCAACCAATGCATGCCAGCTAATATATCATATGACCGTAACGAAGTAATGTCTAAATCCACTTTTGTGGGGTATCAATTTAATTCCACATTAGATTATCTTATTTGATGGGTTACCTTTAGTTTGGTACCCATTCTTAACAATGCTAACCATGCATTTTGGATTTTTTATATTACAGTTTAAATTTTTCGACAATTTGGGGGCTACTTTATCTCAATATAGCCACAAGATCAATTAAAACAAAAACAAATTCATTTAGAATAATATTTTCAATATCAATCATATTAGATTGATGCTTATCATGTTTGTCTTCTAGTGTTGCTACATTGGAATTGTAGTTTCTACTAATTGACTTATTAGCAGATTTTAAATCATTGTTTCTATCTCCGCAACCCCTCCATCTAGTAATATATTTTCTCGTTTCTTAGAATCCACATAGTTCTCCATAATTTCCTCGTCCTGTTTTTCTAATTATTTTTTCTCTTGAAATTCTTTATATTTTCATTTTCGATCTTTTTTTTCCTATCGGCATGTATTTGGTAGTGTCTAGTTTGGAGAGATATAATACATTGTAATGTCATATTTTTAAAACCTTCGTGCACTAGAAATTGATAATAATCAAGTGAATGCAAGGAGATAAACATTTAGTAAGATATGTCTCTACACAAATCCCAATAAGAATAAATATTTACTGGTACATAGGAAGCCTCCACACAACTAGAAATTAACGATCACTCATGAATTTTGTTGGATTAAATAGTCATGAAACTATAAGAAATATTGCAGTGATCTACTTGCATAAATCAGAATATGTAGAAGGGTTTAAATATGTTGTTAGGTTTCTATTAATTTCTATATTACATATATAAATACATCATTAAAATGAAATAAGATTCTAAGATGTTAAGAGAAACATGGTAATCCATAATAGAAATTCCTAGCCAATTATGTAAACAAGAGGAAGTAAAAATATGTACAGTGAGTTCTATTGTATTAAATCAATAAGGAAATATTCTGTACAAACTATGTACTTAAACTTAAATTGTACAAATTCATAAACTTGCAAATATATATACTTCTAACAACAATATAGTGGCTAAGAACCTTGAAAGCCATTATACATGGAGAGGTGATATGTATTAGAAACCATTATAGATTCATAATACAATATAGATTTAGAATCTATAAGCTATGAATTATTCATACATATATATACATTCTGAATATAATAAATAAATTCTAAATCATGTACAAAAATGGTTCCAGATTTAAATTCATCCAACAAAGATGACAAGAAAAACATATTAATATCCTTGAAACTATCAGTTATTAATGTCAAAGTAATCTTGACTCAAAGTCAAATATTACTGATATAAATTACAAATATATATATATATATAGATATATATATACATTGACAAAACATTAGTTAGATGGCTGAATTCTATACATGGTAGTGACCAACCTGTAGATGGATGAAATAAAAATTATGGTAAATTATTTTGTCGAAGAAATTTGAAATTATGATGGTGTAAACTATGAATATGATGTACCTTTACCAAAAACCCACACAAAAATGGGTTAGATTCAGATCAAATAGAATCTAAAACAAACAGACAAAATATTAAGAATCGTCAATATAATTAAAATTATAAATATACCTTATTGTTAGCCTAAGTATGAGGTAGTGAAGTTCAAACATACATGTCAGTATGGTGAACTAGGAATGAAATTATAATTTTGTAATAGTATGGAAACTGTATAAAATGTATTACCTACTTTTTGGGTTGGAAACCATATACTGAGTATTTGATGTAAATTCATGAATTGTACGAAAGCATGAAAAGAGGGGGCTTTCCTGTGTAATAAAAATTTTTGTTAATATGTGAAATTAACAAATGACCATAAACAAAGAAAGGAAACCTCAATGATTCCTATAAATCTTATGTTCATTAAACCAAATTTAAAGGAAAATGAAACTCTGAAAGTATGTGACCTCTGTGATGTTCCAGAAAAAGGCACGAAAATGGATGTAGGCCATTCACGTTCGAAGTGGAAATTCACCAAAGACGAACACACAGTGAAGAAGTTGCCCAAAAATGAAACGATGGAAAAAAATGAAACCCTAGCTAAGATCAATTGGTGGTAATAAAATACGATGTGATCTTAACCATTAATCCACAAAATAAATCCACCATACAGCTATCTAGCGAAGTTAATAAGCCCATGTGATGATACAGGTCAAACTCACTGGTAATAAATGGGACTATAGTAAAATCGTTTGTCATTTAATAGAATAAAGAAATATCTCGGTAAAAACTATATAAAATATAAGATCATCAAATCAATCTTAAAAGACGAATCATTGAGTATCAATTTGTATTTGAAAACACTGACATAGATGATATTGTCACATCCTAGTTTAATACAATTCAAAATGTGGAAATACGATAAGGGTATGAGGTACATAATTTGAATTCAACGTGAAAGAAATTTTAGGACATTAAATATGTGTTGAACCAAGAATAAAAACAAAAGGGTTAATATCTTATTCGAATCATAATAATAGAGATTACTATATAAATCATAGGCATGAGTTAAGTTGAATTGAAATGCTCTGTTGAATAAATATACATATGAAATCTCGAAAATAGTCTTATAGACTTAGAGATAAAACATTGTAGATATATACAATATAGGAAATTAAAATATATGTCAAAATCATATATGAGTGTAATATATGATAGAAAATATATATATGAGGAAACTCTTAATGCTTACTTACAGTTAAGTTGGATGTATGTATATAGTGACATACGTAAATGTTTAGAGAGAGGCACGAATCTCTAACTATAAGTGTTAAATTAGTATGAGCATTTTGAAATTTTATACATTAAAATAAGTATAAAGATACCATGTATATGAGAATAATTTCAAATCATATTCAAGGAATGAGTGTTTATGAAAATATTCATAGAGATGAATTAAGAGACGACATCATTAAATTTGAAAAGATGGAAATAATATCCTTGAATTAATTTCTATAAGAGGATATACATTAAGAAAATAAAATAATTAAATGAAAGAAGAAGAACTAAGAAAGTGAAAATAGAAGCAATATAATGATATCAATAAACAAATAATGGTATCAGAGCCCATGTTGAAAAAAATGGGCCTATGTGTTCCCACACAGAAAAACCCAAAAATATGTTGTTGTGAAATATAAGAGAATAAAAGTTCTTTCCTTTACAGAATATGATTTACTATTTAATTTTTGTGTACAGTGATTGAAGTTTAGAACTTGTACATTTTTTATTATGAATGAAGAAGGAGAGTTGTACGTGGATCTAGGCGGTGCAGAAAACCCACCAGATCAAAATGCTCAATTGCTGGACATGATAAGAGATATGCAACGAGAAATGGTTCAGCTAAGGACTAACAATGAATGATTGTTGCAAGCCAGTGAAGATAAATAGAGGTTGCTAAAAGAGTTAACCTCTCGGTCTAGTCATGAAAGTGAAGACCATGGAAGAAAGAGTAAAGAGTCTACAACACTTGTGGTGGCCGGAAACCTGGAGAGTTCTGTTGCTGAATGGCCAAAAGATACTCTTTGAAAGTGAGGCTACGTGGAATTATAGGGGTAGTCAAAGTCATACTAGATGTAGATGGGGCTGCAGGAGGTTGAGTATCCGGAGAAGAAGCATATAGTCGATGAATTTCCAACATGTGCTTATCAAAAGTATAGGTAGAAACCATAGGCATAGTCGTAATTGTACTAGCAGGTGCAGACTCGAGAGCGTGAGTTTGTGATCTACTCAGACCCTGATTGACAGGCCATGTCGGATTAATTATGATAGACTGAAGATTGTGAAAAGACTTTGGTGTAACTGTGATAGATGTAACAACAACTGATGAACTCGGTGTCAAAGGTGACAGTCCTAATGAAGGTAGGACTAAACTACTGGGAGGCGTTGATGTACTGGATTGTGCTATAAATGTAACACTAGACAAAATCTAACTCAAAGTTCGATAACCAGGTGGAAGTGACACTTATTGCGGAGAATATTGAACAGAAACATGCGGGAGATCTTCAGGGAAAATTTGATATTCACCTGTAGAAACAGGCATTCCTTTACTGTCAATAGGACTTGAAGAATCCATATCTGGTGAAGTTGTAAAATTTTCGAAAAGATGACGATGACTAGGAAGTATAGCATCAACTATAAATGGTGATCCCAAATTAAGAATAGGGAATTCTTCCTTGTCCCCAAAAATAGACCAACCACCTAAATGAGGCCAATTGAACTCAATGGGCTCTTGAGGAGGAGATCGAGTAGCGAGAGGTAAAACAGCCGGGAGAATAAGTTGCGAAAAATCGATAGACGTAGCGGGCTGAGGGGTTTCGTAAGACATGTCAAGAAAAGAACTACCACTAGGAGGTAGTGACGAGGTTGACGAGACTGGTAGTTCTGCCACTGTGACCATATTTCAAAAATAGAAAAGGAAAAGGAGAGAGCTGAAATAAGGTTTCAAGACCAACGCCTAAGGAAAAACAAAACAAGTCAAGTAACAAACTCTAAATGCGCATGTAATTGTGGGAATTTTATTTTATGACATTGAAACTAGACTTTGTTGTTTCATTTTTTAAGAGTCGAGAAACAGGAAAAAGCTGACTCTAGTCACTTTCAATTTTAAACGAGCGTGAAAGGACAAGTGCTCGATGATCTCTTCTCTTTTTAATGAGTCACAAAAAGATCGAAATGACTACTCTAGTATTCTAATAAAGAGGGTGTACCAAGTTTTCGTGAACTGCAATATACTCCTTGGTGATCAAATGAAAGAGAAATGACCATGGACTTTCCGTACATGCAAGTGGTCTCCCCGAATGTTGTGTTCAGTGTATCACGCTTACACGACAGCAGACTCGACTTCCTATGGATAAAGGATTTAAACCTATAGGGGTATACCTTAATATACTCGATGGTAGCCTAGACCACTAAAATTTTTGTGTTAGGTTCCAATGTTTCCTTAGGATAATTCAATTGATTTCATAGTTGATCTCGAATTATGTTTCAATTTCAATGCCTTACCGAATGTCAATCTCAAATTCCCTAAATGCAAACTATGTGCAACTGAACACCATTTTCCATTCAATGAATGCTAATTACAAGAAGGATAGAGATATTTCAAACAATAGCAATCAAATGAAATCAAACGAAGAAATCCGCTAATGCACCTAATTTGATCGAGCGAAAAATTAAAAATTCTTTCCTAGTTAATGAAGAGCTAGTTATGCGAAAGAAATTTCCTTTTTCATGCAAACGAAAAGAATGCAATTTTTTGATTTTTCAACGAAATGAAGCACACAATGCACTAATTATACAAAAAAAAAAAGACAAACACTAGTTTGAGTATTGCGAATGTAAATAGATAAATCCACTAATGGATGAAAGCAACACAAACACAAAGATGCACTCAAACCAATGGTGCACTCTTCCAATCAAAGAGAATGTTTTGAAACAATCTCGACAAGCAATGTGATCTATGCTCGGAGCAGCAAGAAGAAATTCAAACGAAACCGGAAATGATCATTCAACCAGAACAAACGCTCAAAGGATCAAAAAGTACTTAAATGCAATTGATCAAGAGGTGTGACTAACAAGAATAAAAATGAATCGACTTCCAATTAGAAGCCTCAGTGAGCTAGGACACTGAGAATCCCTAAGGACATAAACTACACTGATAAGTAAACATACGTACAACTGAGAAAAACAAGCCTATGAAAGTAAAACAATCTCAACAAAAGAATTGCAAATCAGAAATCAACCCAGAGGCAAGTACAACTCACCAAAAAATCAAAAGGAAAGTCAATCCAAACCCTATAGGATTCGAGGGGACTGTAAGGCTGTAATCTGCACCAAAGAGGGGTTGGCGCTAGTGCAACACAAGAAACATGCGCCAATCGGTGCGACTGTTCAACTGAAAAATTCACCAAGCCAGATATCTATGGGAGAATGAGAAATCGAATGAGAAGAGGTCAATTATGACACTCTAGAGCTGAACAAGTGGACTCTAAACAAGCAAATAGACCATAAAAGATAGACAAACAAACAGATGACCAAAGTCGACTTGACAAGGGAAAAAAGACAAACTCACACTGATCCCTAGTGGAGTCGCCAAATTTTTATGAAGGTGAATCCTCTCTGCGGAGAGAGATGATCCCTATAGCACGAGAGTGGGTCTAGAAATAATTAGGACAAAGTAGATGTAGGTTCCTAATTACTAAATGAAATAGATGTGATAGATGGACCTACTTGGAGTCCAACGTCGTCGTCGTAGCTATTGTAGTGGCCGCGTCTCGATTCCTTCCTCAGAAAATCACGATATGTTCACAGCGATGCTTGGATAACTGCACAAGATCAAAAAACATGAGCAGCATGCAAAAAAACCAAGTCATTCATAATTACGAACCATTCAAGGAGGGTTAATCATATTGCATCAAATAGAACACATCAACGCAAAATGGGAACCAGAAAATAGTTATACATATGTATTAAATATAAATACATATGTATTAAATAGAATAAAGAGTTAAAACAAATCCTTGACATCGCAACCTCCTTCAGCAGGGTTCTGTTGAAGCACGTCTTGATGAGTGTTAGGTAATTCAGACGGGATGAAGGCACAAGTATAATCTCTCTCAATAAGGGAATCCCCATTCTATCTCAAATAGAAATCTCTCTAGCATTTCTGCTATATAATCTTCAGTTCAGCGAGCTCCATCAATGGATGATGGCTATATTTATAGAGGGAGAGGAGAAGGTTGGGATCACTACTATAGTGGAAGGGAGGCCTTATCCCTTGGGAGGTTTCCCCAAAAGGTGGAAACAAGAGGCCAAAGGAGGAAGGTCATGGTTATTTAGTCGAACCACTCGCTATGACTCATCCACGAAGTTTTTGTGATCGAAACTTCACCTCTATTTTTTTTTTAAATCCATAAATAGATAAGCACGAGCATATAACTGAGACAGAGCACCAGCTAACATGATATTGGGCAAAGAAGATTGCAAAATTGAAGCAGTAGCCGAGTTTATTTGTGGAAATAATTCAGATTTCCTGCAAGAATTTTTGGTGTGAGAGTTGAGTAAACATCGAAATGGATTTCAATGGTTTGTGGCTGGAGTATGCACTTGAGGGAAACTTGAACTACGTTGCATGGAAGGATAGGATGGAGGCAGTGCTTGAAGAAAATGGCTTGAAGGATTTCATTGACAATGGTGTTCCTAAGCCCACTTCGACAGATGCTACATTACTTGACGCATTGAAAAATAAAGTAGTGAAGACAAGAAGAAATATGTTGGAAGGTGTGAGAGACCATATTGTCTGAAGCCTTCATGGGAAAGGCACTCCATTCGGTATGTGGAAGCCTTTGACATATATTTTCCAAATTAGCAGCGATTGAACTGAAGGATAAACTCAGAAAGATCAAAATGGAGAAAGGCGACAATATTCCCAAGTATCTCACAAATTTTGTCCAGTGTGGGGATGACCTAGGGAGTGTGGGAATCACAGTTGCTGATGATGATTTGGTGAGCTTGGCTCTATCGGTACTTCCTAAGAGTTGGCACAATTATCAAGACTCTATTAATAGAGGGGAAAAACTGTCGAATCAGGAACGACTGTGCTCAAATCTAGTGCACGAGGAGTTCAGGTGCAACACTAGAGATGGTTCTTCATCAAAGCATGATGATGAAGAGGATTATGCTTTAGAAGCTAAGGCAAGGAAAGGGAAGGGGAACAAATTCCACTCAAAATCCGATGCTAAAGGAAAGAATCTGGATTTTTCCAAAGTGAAGTGTTTTCAGTGTCACGAACATGGGAAATCTTACCACTAACTACCCACAAAAAAAAAGAACAAGAAGGATGCTGGAGCTATAGCTGGTGAGGCCCTTGCCTCGAAATTTGAAATTTATTTCTCCTTGACCATATTCTTGGTTTCAAGCAGAATGGGGTTGGTGTGGTATCTTGATAGTGGTGCTTCCTTCCACGTGACGGGAGACAAGGAAATTTTCACTAACTTGGAGGAGAAAAATATCCAAATGCATATAGAGATGGGCAACGATGGATAATACAATGTGACCATCATTGGTACCATTACCTTTGAGAGGCAGTCAGGTAAACCATATCTTTTGAAATATGTTATGCATGTTCCAAGTCTAAAGAAAAACTTGGTCTCAGTCACGACGTTGGAGGATAGAGGTTATGATGTTGTTTTGAGCGATGGAAAAGATTGCCTGCGACATAAAAAAATGGGTCAAACCAAGAAAATAGGGATTCGAGTTAAGAATATCTACAAGTTTGAGGTAGATGGCTGAGCTGCAATGATGGGCAAGGAAAAAAAAGCGGTTAGCCGGGACGAAGGAGAGTTATGGCATAGGAGATTGGGCCATCGTCCTTATGGAGCTTTGAAATTCATGCAACAAATATCTATTGGACTTCCAATGGGAACACTTGCTCAATTAGATCAATCCACGGGTTGCACGATGGGGAAGTATAAAAAATATACCTTTCATGAAAAGGAGAACCGTGCTTCAGTGATCCTCGAGAGAGTTCACATAGACGTGTGTGGACCATTCTTGGTTGCTTCAACAACAAAACATGTGTATTATGTTATTTTTATTCATGAATTTTTGTCGTAAATGTTGGATATACTTCATGCAGAATAAGGATCAAACATTCTCAAAGGTTTGTGAGTTTAAATCATTGGTGGAGAAAGATTTGGGGAAACAAGTGAAGGCTCTGTGAGGTGATAATGGTGGAGAATATATCTCGAAAAAATTCAAATATTTCTGTAGAAAAGAAGGAATTGGTAGAGAACTCATAGTGCCTCATAACCCAGAGAAAAATGGGGTGATAGAGAGGAATAATGGAATGATCGTGGGTGTTGCACGAGCGGTGCTCTATGATCAGGGCCTACCAATGCTTTTGTGGGCAGAAGCATGCAACACTGCAGTTTATGTGCAAAATTGTTGTCCTCATAGGGTACTTGGCATGAGTACACCTGAAGAAGCTTTATTGGGAAGAAGCCAGATGTTTCTCATTTAAAGATTTTTGGCTCATCTGTTTATGTGCATGTGACCAAGAACGTGAGGAAGAAGCTGGAGCCGACTGCTGAAGTTGGGATATTTGTGTGGTACATACAAACACCCCACAATTATCGTGTGTATTTTCCAGACAGTTGAATGACTATGATACACCGGGATATAAAATTCAATGAGGAGAAAGCCATGAAGTTGTCGCTTCAGAGGGATCTAGACTTGCATGTAGAAGAGGAAATACTTGTTCCTAAATATGATTCTCTAGATGTGGAATAGCCACAGGAGGAGGTTCACGGAGTGGAGGAGTCCACTCATGTAGAGAAAAACATCATAACTAGAAGATGGTGTACCACAGAAGCTGAGAGGCTGAAGCTTGACGCGGTACAGAATGTAGGAGTCCCTACTTCATAGTGCAGAAAGAGATAGTCTCCTAACTGATTCACTGGATACATGGCTCTCATGATCAAATGTATTATGACTGAGCCATCTTCCTTTCAGGAAGCAGTGTAGGAGCCTGCATGGGTAGATGCAATGGTGGAGGAGTATGAATCCATTGTCAGAAACAATGCTTGGGAAATTGTTCCAAGGCTGGTTCATAAATCAATGGTAGGTTCAAGATGGATCTACAAGGTAAATAAAGTTGATGATGGGAGTTTTGAGAAGTATAAGGCAAAATTTTTGGCTCGAGGATTCGCACAGATCGAGGGGATTAATTAGCCATAAAACTTTTCACCTATCGCACGGTAGTCTTCCATACGGACCATCCATGCCCTCTCAGCACAGATGGGTTGGCACATTCATCAAATGGATGTGAAGACTGTGTTCCTTAACGAGATCATTGAGGAAGAACTGTACATTGAGCATCTTGAAGGATTTGAGATCTTCAGCAGTGAGTCACATGCGTGCAGACTCAAAATACCACTATATGGACTCAAGTGAGCACCCCGTGATTGGTACCTTCAGATCAATAGCTATTTCACTAGACTTGGCTTCACTAAGAGTGAGGAAGATGCAAACCTATACCAAATTGTGGTGGAGGGTAACCTTTTAATCATTTTTATTTATGTTGATGATATAATACTAACTGGTGATGAGCAGTTGATATACTCATGCAAGGAGGACCTTGAAAAGGAGTTTGAGATGAAGGATATGGGCTTCCTTCACTATTTACTTGGATTGGAAATATGGCAGCAACAAGGTGAAATTTTTGTGTGTCAAGGAATGTATGCAAGGGAGATACTCAGTAAGTTTCAATTGGAGCGCTCCAAACCCATGGATACTCCTCTTCTAGGAAACTGGATGAATGAGGAAGCTACATCTTGAGAGGTACTGGATGCTACTGTCTATCGACAGTTGGTGGGTTTCCCCATGTATTTAGTTAATACAAGACCGATCATATGCTATGTGGTGAACCAACTTAGTTAAGCGATGGTTAATCCCAAGCTCTTTTGGAAGGCGGGAAAGCATGTCATAAGATATCTCAAGGCCACATCTAAGTATGGCTTATGGTACAAACATATGGATGAGGTGAAGTTGCATGGCTTCACGGATGAAGATTGGGTGGGTAGCCCAACGGACAGAAAGAACATATCAGGAGGGGTCTTCAGTATCATATATATAGTTATTTCTTGGCACAACATGAAACATAGATCCGTAGCACTCAGTTCAGTGGAAGAAAAATACATGGCTTCAATTCAAGCTACATGTGAGGCTATCTGGATGAGAAATATCCTATTTGGTTTGTTTGTTTCTCATTTAGATCCTATAGTCATTCATTTTGATAACCAGAGTTGAATTAAAATCTCGTTTAATCCTGTATTTACTGATAGAACTAAGCATATAGATATCTGGTATCATCATATCAGAGATTTTGTGGAGCGGAAGATCATGCTGTTTCAATACATTCCTATAGAAGATCAGGATGCAGATATACTGATGAAGGCGCTCATGAGGAGAAAATTCAAATATCATAGAGACAGGATCGGGGTGAAGGATAATCCCTTTCTTCTTGAGAGGGAGTGTTGAGATTCAACAAGATGGTGATCCTAATGAAAAATAGACACCTACATTAGGTGGGGCCCACATGCTATGTTTAGATGTATGTATATTTCTAGAACGTTGATCATCTTCTATTTATAGAAGGAGTCTATTTATAGATAATTGACAAAAGTCTATTTATAGATGAGATTCTCTTTTTAGATGCATGGGCGAAGTCTATTTATAGATCGCATGTCTAAAAATAGATCGCATGTCTCTTAAAGCTCTTGATATCAGTTAACAGATGTGGAAAACCAGTTGAGTGAAGGAATTTTGAGTTCTAAGGTTGGTTGGTGGCACATGCAGAGTGACTGAGTCATAAATAAGTGATTCGAAGTTGTAACAGAGTTGTATGAGTAGTTATGTGAGTTGTTATTTATTTTAACTCAGTTAAGTGAGTTCAACTCAGCTGTGCTAGTTGTAACTAGTTGTAACTAAAGATATAGTACTGAGAGATCAATGAATTGATTATTTAATTAATTCACACACAGCGGTCTCACATGCCACTAAAAAAATACTATTGTTAACTACATGCATGTCATATCAAGTGGAGACCCAGTTGAGAGGTAGATGAAAGGGTTTGTTTTACTATCAGTTGCGACATTAGTGAGTGATCAGTTGCAGCCACACATGCATTGGAGATTCGAATGAGGATTGTGCAATGAAGGCAAGGCAAGTTCGAATTCATTCAGGGATTGTAATTAGCAGGGATTGCACAATGTAGGCAGGCTGTCAGGAGGCAGTAAATTGGCATATGTTTATGCCATTTTTTGTATAAAATTAGAATAATATTACTGTTGTATTTTTGGCATAGGCGAGGTCATCATGACTTTAACAGGAAGCTGACCTACCAAAACTAGGGGCACGAATTCACAATGGACATGCTTTATGGTTACAGAATTGATAATCTATTATGTATAAATTAACTTTTATACCGACCTTTTTGTAATCCCTACATACTACACTTTATAGTTAATATGAACAACTCTTAAGAAGAGTGCTACATTCTAATTATAATGTCAACAACCATAGTGATTTGACCCCAGCAATAATGTAGTGTACAACCATAGTATCTCTATATGAGGTAATGTTTCATTTAGCATTTTCCCCATACTAATAAATGGTTTTCTTTTCTAGTATAATGCAAACTAGTTTTAAATAACTTGTTACACTATTTTGTTGTTATAATACACCAAGAACAACATTGGGTAAAATAAGGCTCTAGTGCTTAGGTAGTTGGATGATATGGGTAATGGCATAGTTGAGATTCACTATATTATTTCCAATGATTTTGTATCCTGAAATTTTGATTTTTATCATAGCCAAATCTTAACAAAGAATTTGTTGATGGAAGTAGACTCAGATGTAAAATTATGCTACATATTTTTCAGTATTGTACATTTAATTGATAATCTAAATCATTAAAAAAAATGTCAAAATTCATTATTTATTGACACAGTTACAATTTTAGTTATTTATTTACTCACAAATTCATTCCTAGATTGCATTTATTTAATTTAGCTATTTAGAGGAGAATAGAAATAGAATGTCTTCTTGTCTCAATTGGAGGGTTTATTAGCATATATCCCTTCTTAAAATTCAAAAAGGGGTATGGAAGTATTTAATTGAATGGAATATCTTATGTAGGTGAACCCACCATGGTACATATGAATAATCATTGGAAAGATGTTGAAGAGTGAAATATATCCATTCATCAGAGAATATTGACTTCAACAATAGTATTATAAAATTAGAATAATATTAGTGATGTCTTATGATGATGTTGGACGAAAGTTCTAGTACTACTATCATTTAGGGAGCTCAAAGTTTTAGCTTAGAATTAAGATGTATACATGATGATAGACAATGGAAGTATAATATAATTTTAATTAAATTATTAATAATTACTAAGAGAATGATAAACATTTAATTTCTATGAAATATTATTTTAATAAATTTTAATATTATTTTTCATCCAAACTTGTTGGTGTTATCATTACTCTTCTCCCCTACACCAATGATATCTCTTTCTTCCTTGAAGCAATGAGGATTTGGACAAAAAATGTAGGACTCTTCATGACTATTACTCCACTTTGGGTATGAAGTTAATAGTAACAAGACTAAAATCATCATAACTCAATCCAAAATGATCACCCATGGAAATTTTTTCTATGGTAACAATAGCTTGGAGCACTTCTCTTAGTCTCTTCTTATAAATAGTAGCTCATTTAAATTACTTATAAGCTCGAATCAAATTACATCATTTAGAAAAGAACTACTGGAGGCTAAAAATCTTATTATCATCTTGAAAAAACTTTAAGGATGTTGACCATTGTATTTGGAGTAAGACAATGTTCCTCTTTGAGACACTCTTCACCCATGTTTTCCCATAAGCTTGTGAAGTCTCTGGTTGCATTATATCCAAAGAGTCATGGAGTAAAATTGAGTCATGTTTCCCTCTCCCCTATTTAAAGCACTATGTTTAAGTATCTAATGTATAAGAAGAAGCTTTACAACATGGAATCCAAGAGACTTCCTAAAATTTCTTCTAACATTAGCAAGAATCCCCACCTTGGCCTGAAGGGTGGGTGGCATAAGGATGTGTAGTATTGGCTCAACCATTAGAGGATAAATGAGGATATCATGTTCAGAAGTAAGGATACTCTCAAAGATACTATCACCTAAAAATTTAAGGATAAGATATGGAATGATAAGGAATTGGAGGGTAAAAGGAAGGTTAGATATTATAAGAAGGTGATCAACCCCACCCTTGAGAAGCTGAATTATTTTCTGTTTTGACTTCATCTAAGAAAAAAATGAACATGGCTAACATTATAACTAATTCTTATGAGGTAGTGTTGTCTACTGGCAAGAGTCCCTAGGACCATAAAATTTGTTAGCTTTGGGATGGAGGATTAAAAAAACCATCGTTTAGATTGTCCCATCATTACCCATATCCTTTATCTGTTCCTTAACATGTATCATACTTCCAATCTTATTGACTTGTTAAGTCATCCCAACTATAGTAATATTGGTGTGCTTCTTTCCCTTATTTTTGAGCATAGAAATAAGATTCTCAAGTATTTCAATTAGATTCTTTTTCTCCTTAGGTCCATAGACCCCATTGATCTTAGTGGAAGTTAGTCATCATCATGATAAATTATTTTGTTAAAGTAATTTGAGAAATTGCATATTATTTATATAAAAAAGATAATTATGTTTATAAATATTTGTATTTTCAATATAATTATTATAATTTTAATTAAATTATTAATAATTAATAAAAGAATGATAAACTTTAATTTCTGTGAAATATTACTTAAAAATTTTTAACATTATTCACAAACCACAAATAAAAATTTATCTCCAATATAATTATGTAATTAATTAAAAAAAAATGAAATGAATTAACATTGTCGGAAGGTCCCTGACAAATTCTCTTCGATTTTGACTATAAAATGATCAAAATCAAGTATCCGTCGGCCCTCCTAAAATTGGTTGTGTGCAAGAATTTTGTTCTATTTTGTGTGGGGATTAAATTCTGCACTATCACCGATAAAGAGGAAGTGAAACATAATCTCTCTTCTTTTCATTTCGTTCAGACGCAACATTCCAAGACCACGCTTCTGCAGCGAGCACCATCATTAATCCTTTTCTCCATTTCATTGTGTGTGGTCGTGCCTTGAAAACGGAATCCACTCACAGTAATAATACAGGTACTGTTAGATTGATGAGCTGCGATGGAAAAATATCCCAAGTGGAGGACGCGCTGGCTTCCAAGTCTCAGATTATAAAGAAGGGTGATTGACCACTTCAGCAGCGACGACTCTATTTCTGCGCCTCTCGTTTCGAACAACATTTTGGAAAAGTTGATCCAATATTGCACATACGTCTAGATGTTACATTATATACGACTGAAACCATTTCTCTAGATGTTACAATATATATGACCAGACATAGCTATTGAAACATCTCAATGTTGAGCAATCACATTTTTATGGTAATATTATTAGGAAGGCTATACCCTTTTATTGTATCTTTTAATTTGAGTTGTACACTCTCTCCGAAATAAATTAACCCTCTCTTATAACCCTCTCTTATAAGAAGAATTAATTTTTAGGAGTATTTGATCTTAGTCTAAGTTTTGTTCATTGTAAAAGGAAGTTTCCCTCCGAAATTGAATTGTGATATGTGATTATTGGTTTATTATCATTTTGAAGAAACATGCTTCATAAAATTTGGTATTAAAACCATGTTATTATGGTTTTTGTGCTTTACACTAGTCATCATGGAATTTTCACTATACTTATTTTTAGGTATGCATTTATATTTTTAGATTTTGATCATATCTATAAGTAATCTTAAAGTATGTTTGGAGAAATGATATTATGGTTCTCTATACTTTTGGAGATATATTCCATTAAAGCTAGGGTTTTTGAATGATCTTGAAATTAGTTTCAAATAAATTATATTCCTCTAACTACTCAAATTAGTTTCTAATGAATCATTTTGGTACTTTTGAGATAAATTTTCTTTTGGGATACATAATATTATGAAATTTCAAATATATGAGGAATCAAGTCAAATAACTTTAGGTAAAAATAATAAAATAGTATATAAAGAATTGGACAAGTGGTGTGATTTACATGTTTAATTTTGCTAAGAGGTAAAAATATACCATAACTTTCACTCAAATACATATCATATTTTTACAAGCCAATGTTTCAGATTGAAGAGGGCTCAAATATGAGAGATATTGAAGTAGAATGAGTAGTAAAATTATGACACAGATTTTCAGTAGTGTACATTTAATTGGTAATCTAAATCCTTTATAAAAAATGTCAAAATTAATTATTTATTGATTTTAAAAGCTTATTTTTAGGGTTTAAAATCTCATTTGTAATTTTCTTGTTTTATGAATGTTCTTTATTGTATTTGAATATAATAACAATATATTTCTTTCAAGTTCTAGTTGCAATAAGGAAACAATATGTGAAGTAACTAGGATGGTTTCACCTCATTAAAAACCCAATTAACCCTTGACAGTGCCATTTTATGTAGTACTACAATAGATAATATCTAAATATATAATTTCACTTCCACATACCTATACAGGAAGTCACCTACATATAAATTGAACAAATTTTACATAGGTTATGCAATTATCTTGCTCCCATAGTACACCAAAAACAATACTCAAGATCACTCTCTAGTTATTATGCAATCGGGTAGAATGATTAAGGACATGGTTAAGTATCTTAAATTAGTACATTAATTTATTGGGTTGATTGCTATTGCTGGGTCCCAAATGTTTATCAAAGATCCATAACACTACACTCCCTAAAGCTCAAAATTTCACTTCAATAATTAACTTTTAAGGGATTAAAATACATCTCAATATTGAGAAATCATATTTGTATGGTTATATTATTACTAAGGCTAAAATCTTTCATTATATATTTTAATTTGAGTTTTATACTCACTCTCACATAAATTATACCCTCTCTCATAAGAAGAATTAATTCTTAGAAGTATTTGATCTTATTCTAAGTTTTTTTTTTTTGTAAACTGAAGTGTCCCTCTCAAATTGGATTGTGATTATTGGTTTATTATCATTTTGAGGGAACATGTAATGTCTCTCTACACAACATTATTTTTTATTTTATTTTTCTTATTTCTCAACTTAAGAATAATTGTGATCCATTATATCTATAGTCATTAACAAGGTACGTTGACTCAAATTTGTTTTATAATTTCATTGTTAACTCTGTGCTTGAAGTTTACACTTCTACTACGAAGCCAATTAACAATTTGAGTTGTTACCTATGTAACGAGATTTTTAACTTGTCTTTAGACTATATTTATACTTTAGATTTGGAGTTTCTAACTCCCATTGTTTAACTTCTATTAAAATTTCTCTATGATTATTAACCTTATTAATATCCTCGCGGTCCTTATTATGCTATTACCCTATACTCAACTTATCGAATTATATTAGATCACAACTCATTCTATGAGTCTCTTTATAGCCCTTACATATTTCACCCTGCAACATTTCGATTTATATGTTATGTACCACATATGCATCGATTTGTCTTATAAAAATTTTTGAGGCGTTTATATATATATATCATTGGTCATGTATGCGTCAATTTAATTGATCTTTCCGTATGAAGAATCACATGCTTATTAATGGATGCTTAGTACTTCCTTACGTGAGATAATCCTCCAGCTGATTTCCAAATTATTTAACACTCAATCGTATTTTCTCGAGGCAGATTTGGGTACCATTGCGTCGTATCACATTTAAAAGGGTAGATTTATTTTCATGAAGTGTTTCAGGGATACATTAAAGTGTACCACCTTCTATTCCGCTATCCTTAGTACCCAGTACTCCCCTAGGCAGATCCCGCCACGTGTAGGGTAAGGATGCGTTAGGGTTTAGACCTAGCCGGTGCTATATTATTTGAAAAGTTTATGTATTCAACTTCATTTGGTTTCGTTTGGTTTCTTCTCATCACTGTTCCTGGTTTGTTGTTTTCAGTTGTCTAGGGTTCCACTATCAAATCTCCTGTAGGCTTCATTTGCTTGGTTCACCTTCTGCGTACTCCTTGTGGAGATCACCTCTAGCCGAATTGCCAGGTAATACTCCTCTACCTATGTGCATTGTATTAAGAAATTTCTCAGTTAGTGTCAACATGTATGGTATCTAGTTCTCTTAATTTCATTCATATACTGAATCCAAATGGGGTGTCTACTCGACGCTCGGTGCCATGACTTAGCTCAAATTACGGTGAGCGTTGGTCCGAAGTTTCAACTTCAACACTGGTTTTAACTATTCGTTCTTTGTTAAATAACTCCGATCTCTACTCGGCCCTCTGTTCTCTTTATACCCTCTAGGGTTCGATTTGGATTTTGGGTAAATAATTTTCTCATAATACGCCTATTCTCCTCAAGTTTTGCTATGAGAAGGACGTGTGTTGAACTCCTCAGGTATTTTTAATACATTGACTCATTCGATTTCGATTTATACTCATTTTTCTATGTGGGAATAATTCACTCTGTGTCATTTTGTTCACGCTCTGGTTCATTTTGTTTTATTGTTTTGTAGGTACTATCTTATTGCATAACGTCATTCGATGCGGTTCTCGTCGCTTATGGTTTCATCAAATGACTTTGGTATTGGCTTGATTTCTCAGTTCGGTACCCTCTCATTTCAGAGAATGTGTCGTCTGAAACTTAGTGTCTCCCATATGGGTTGACTCTGGATTTTCGGCTATACGCCAACGCTGTGCATATGTTTTAAATGATATATTGGGACTGTTTAACTTTGTAATAATTTCGATTATACCTATATTCACCACTTACAGTATTTATGAGTACTCTCTCTCAATTTGCAGAGGCCAGTGTAGTCATATTTAAAAATCTCCTCCTCTGTACTGGGTATATGATTTTTGTTTCTCTATATAAAGGTTTATATGATGGACAATAGAAGTCTGGTGTGCTTCTAGGTTGGTATAATAATCCTTTTCAAGTCGTATTAATTTCTACTAGATACTTTCTCAGATTTTCAGTATATGCACTCTTATGTTTATTAGACAGAAATTTTAGACTCTATTCTTCGTCTAATTGAATTCTGCTAGACATTTCTGATATATTTCAGAAGCATAATTTCAATAACTTCTTTCAATCTTCCACAGTTGGAAATATACTTGTGTTTATACTTATGGTTATTTTGCTAAATAATAATTCATTTCAATAGTACTTTCTTTTGGAAGTTGTCTATGGACATCAAGCCAGTTCAGAATATAGATATACATTTTTCCTATTGTTATAGAAAGAATTTGTCCTTTTCATTTTCATTGTATAGTCTATATTGTCAGCAGTGTGTTTGGTTTTCTTTGATAACCTTTCATTTTAACTTTTCTGTGCATAAAAATGAGGTATCATAAACTATATTGGTCAATAGATATATCAATGATATCTACTGCTCTGTTAAAAAAAGTCCTCACTCATTCTGGAAGGTATTGACATTCAGAGTTAAATTTTCTTATCATTTCTTTCGGTAAATTTCATTTTCCCCTTTTTTATTTTCTTTGATTTAGTAGGACTCCAGAATATAAATTCTGATTTACTACACCTCATTCCTCTCTAATGATTAAACTAATGCTTCCTTGCTATAATCGTTCACAGTTTAGTAACTAGACTCATTAAATTCAGCTACTAATTGTAGATCTACAATTAATACATATGTTTATGTTCATGTAACTCTTCACACTAGAAGCAACTATCAGAAAAATTATATCTATAATTTTTGCGGAGCACCTTATGTTCACAGTTTCTACAATTTCATAAATAATATTCTATATATGGATTCCTAGATCGTATATAATTAATTCCACAGAAGGAGATTAAATTTATAATCTTAATGGATCATGGGACTAGTATAAATCTCCGGATTTAAACCAACAATAGGTTTAGAGCTTCTGGGTGATTTTCCCCATAATTCCTATTCCTATAACTCTACCGAATTGAGAGGATTAAGTTCTTCTAAACAATTCTGTTAAATGTATGGAGTACCACTTTCAGCTTTGCAGTAAATTAACATCCACAATCAATAATCGCGCAACACAATAACAAGTAATTCAACCATACTTAAACATTTTAGGCATACCAATTCTGAAATTGACCAGTCCTCCCAAACTTAGAGTTCCTCTGTCTCTACAACTCACCCCCGAGCTGAGATCATCTCCCAGAAAATACCAACCTCTAATCTATTAAGGAATAGCTTATTTAAGCTTTTGCTCCCCAAATCCTGTTTCTAATTCTGCGTCCAGAATTACAGGATGCTTTTCTTCCTGTTTTCCTAGGCTTCCCTTATTTAGGGATTTTTAAAGATGCTTTCTGCTTTTCCCAGCTTTTTAACTCTTCCCAACTACTTTGCACCTCATTGGGGAAACTAGATTTTCCTCAAAATCTAATTTGGAAATAAATTCTTTCAAGGATTTTTGAAAGATTTTTGGGGAAAGTATCTGCCTTTTTCCGTCCTCATGGATTTAGCAAGTGATCTCATAATTCTCATTTGGTCAATTTGCACAATTTTTTTTTTTTCATAATTAAATATTTAATTACATCCACAAAATACTTATCCATTGGGGTCCACTCTCCTTTGGATTAAAGTTCAAATGTCTAACTTTGAAAGAAGCATAAAGCTAGGGGTGTTACATATTCCCCCTCTGAAAGAAAACACCGTCCTCGGTGTTGATATCTAGCTACTAGAGTTCATTTTTCAAAAAAAAAAGGATATTTTTCCATCATTTCAGCTTCTCTTGCCCACGTAGCTTCTTTAGCAGTAAAGTGCTTCCACTGCACCTTTACTTTTTCTACCATTCAATTCCTCAATTTAATTTCTTCCCGCTCCAATATTTGAAGCGGCTCTTGAAGGAACTCCCCTTCTGGTTCCACCTATATCACATTCCAATAAACAATGTGAGAAGCATCATGTACATATATTTTTAATAAGGAAACATGAAACACATCATGCACTTTAAAATGGGGCGGTAAGGCCAGTTTATAAGCCACCGGTCCCACCCGTTCTAACACCTCAAAAGGCCCACAATATCTAGGAGCCAATTTTGCACAACTTCTAGCATAGAGTGTGCTCTTTTTGGGTTTAATGCGTAAATATACGTGATCGCCCACTTTGAATTCTCGATGCACCCTCTTCTTATCAGCATAGTTTTTCTGTCTATCTTGTGCTGTCTTGATGTTTCTTTGGTTTTGTTTAACAATTCTTTCCATCTCTTGTAAACCCTCTGGTCCCAACATTAGTTTATCCTCAGGTTGACTCCAACTCAAAGGAGTACGACACTTCCTTCCATAGAGTGCCTCAAACGGGCTCATTATGATGGAGGATTGATAGTTGTTATTATAAGAAAATTCAGCTAAATGCAAGTAGGCTTCCAATTTTGATGGCCTATCCATCACACACATCCTCAACATATCCTCCAAAATCTGATTTGTTCTCTCTGTCTGAGCATCTGTCTGAGGGTGGTAGGCAATGCTAAAATTCATCTTAGTTCCCATGCCCCCAAATAGACCTTCCCAAAAGGCTGATGTGAACTTAGCATCTCTGTCTGAAACAATCATCTTTGGGACCCCATGGAGCCTTACTACTTCCCTCAAGAATACATCTCCTACTTGGGCTGTCCCAAAAGTAGATTTCATAGGTATGAAGTGTGCAGCTTTTGTTAAAGTGTCTACTACCACCATCACTGAGTCATGTTGGTATTTGGTTTTGGGTAGCCCTATTATGAAATCCATAGAATCTGTTTCCCATTTCAATTCTGCAATTGGCAAAGGGTTTAAAATACCAACAGGATGCTGATGCTTAACTTTAACTAGTTGACACTCCATGCACCTAGCTAAATATTTTGCTACATCTCTTTTCATTCCTGGCCAAAACAACTTCTTTTTCAAAGCTATTAACATTTTCTGATATCCAGGATGCCCTGCATACGGCTGTTTGTGATATTCATCTAGGATTTCTTTTTTCAAAGTTTCCACATTGGGGACACACAATCTATTTTTGTAGCAGATCGACCCTTTTTGGTTTTGAGTGTAGTCAGACATCTCTTTCTTTAGTAGTTTCACCTATAGATTCTCATAATTTGGATCCTGGTCTGCTACCTTTTTCACTAGATCTTCTAAATCAAAATTATCACTACTTCCAATACTATTTATATTTTGACAAGCATTTCTGCTCAAGGCATCAGAAATTTTATTTTATTTCCCTCTGATATGTTTTATGTACATATCAAATTCACTCAGAAAATACAGCCATCTCGCCTGTCTAGCATTCAAATCAGTTTGGGAAAAGAAATATTTAAGACTAATATGATCAGTCATCAATGTAAATTTTTTCCCATGATGATAGCGTCGCCAGATCTTCAAGGCATGAATCACAGCAGCCAATTCCAAATCATATGCACTATAGTTTTGTTCATGTGTCTTAAGTTTCCTAGACTCATATGCAATAGCTGAGTTTTCCTGCAACATGACTCCTCCTAACCCCTCTCTACAGGCATCCGTACATACAATAAATTCTTTATCAGGATCTGAAATTTTCAGTATAGGGGCGGTAGTGAGTTTTAATTTTAATTGTTCAAAACTGTTTTGGCATTTTTCGGTCCACTCAAATTTGACCCCTTTTCTTTGTAGTGAAGTTATGGGATATGCTATTGTAGAAAATCTTTCCACAAATCTGTGATAATAACCTACAATCCCCATGAATGATCTCACTGTTGAAACATGAGTTGGCACCGACCATTCTCTAATAGCCTTTATCTTTTCAGGGTCAACAGCCAACCCTTGCTCATAAATGATATGACCTAAGTATTGGATCTTGTCCTTATAGAATTCACATTTACTGAATTTGGCATATAATTGGTTTTCTTTCAGAGTTTGCAACACTATCCTCAAGTGCTCTTGGTGCTCCTCCTCACTTTTTGAGTAAACCAAAATATCATCTATGAACACTAGTACGAATTTATCCAAGTACTTGTTTAACACATTGTTCATTAAGCACATCAAGGTGGCAGGGGAATTTGTCAAACCGAATGGTAGGACTACAAGTTTGTAGTATCCATACCGGGTTCAAAAAGCAGTTTTACTAATGTCTTCCTCCTTGATTCTGAGCTGGTGATAACGAGTCCTTAAGTCAATCTTAGAAAATATTGAAGCTCCTCTTACTTGATCAAAAGATCATCAATTCGGGGCAAAGGGTATCTGTTTTTAATTGTCAACTTATTCAGTTGACGATATTCAATGCACATTCTAAAGGTTCCATCCTTCTTTTTCACGAACAACATCGGTGCTTCGCAAGGAGACACACTCAGTCTGATATAACCCTCATCCAGCAATTCTTGCAATTTCATTTTTAGTTCCATGAGTTCAGGGGGACTCATTCGATAAGGGGCTTGGGAAACAAGTGTTGCCCCCGGCACCAAATCGATTGAAAATTCAATCTCTCTTTTGGGGGGGAAGATGAGGAATCTCATCTGGAAAAACTTCCTTAAACTCTCTCACTACTGGCAAGGTATCTAACAGATTTTCTCTCGGTTGCTGTTCAAATTCTTCAATATGTACTGCATATACTTGATATCCTTTCCTAGCTATTCTTTTTAATTACAGTGTTGATATTTTTCTTACAGAGATGGGTTTTGGTTTTCCCTTAAGAATAAAAGGGTTCCCTTTTTCATCTATGCAATGCAGAGTTTTATCCCAACAATTCATCATCGCCTTTCTCTTTTCCAGCCAGTCCATTCCTATCAGCAAGTCATATGAGCCTAAGGGAAGAATATTTAAATTCACTTCTGTTTGGAAATCATTTAATTTAATTGTTGTTTGAGGTAACTTATGTGTTACCTTCCTCTTGGTTCTAGTGGCTAACTGGACCAACCAAGACTGTTGAAATTTTTCAGTCTTGAGATTGCATTTTTCTACCAAGTGTGGACTAATGTAACTCAAAGAAGCACCTAGATCAATTAAAATAGTAATAGATTGGTCAGCAATCTTACCTTCCATTTCAACCATGGTAGCTTGGTGTTCTGCTTGTCGATTCTCCAAGGCTGCACTGATAGTGGGTATATTTATTTCTATATCATTTACTGTGGTAGCTTCTCGATCTCTCATAATTATCTGAATGTTTCAGTGGGGATAATCCCTCAAGAGATGGGGTTCTTCACATCCCCAGAATTTCAAAGGTTCCCTCATTTCAACTGTGCCTTCCTTCTTATTTCCTTCATCTAGTTGTTTGGAACCAACTTGAGACTGAGCTGTTTGGCTTTCTTTTGGTTTATTAAACTTTTTCCTATGATGATCCCTACCAAAATTCTTTAAGTAAGCTGGTTTCTGTTTCTTTCCATGGATTTCACCTTTTTTTATCTAGCCTTTTCCATGCTCACCCTTTCCTTTAAACTGCTGGTAGCATAATCTAGATTTTCTCACTGCTTCGTCGATAGTTTTCGGGTTATCAAACTCGATCTTCTCTTTGTACACTGCAGGCAAACAATTCAAAAACCTTTGTACCTTGGCCTTCTCTTCCCTAATGTAAGGGACATATCTCAATAGATTTGTAAACTTGGTGACAAACTCATCAATAGTAAGTTGTCCCAGTCTAAGTTCATGGAATTCCTTTGCTTTATCATCATAATAATGTTCATTCAAATAGCAATTTTTAAACTTGACTTGGAAATCTTCCCAAGTAACTGTATTTTCATCAATGGCATGAACCATTTTCGTCTCCTCCCAGCACAAGGTAGCCTTACCTTGTAGCTGGTAGATAGCTAATCTGGCTTTCAGATTTCTTTCATATTCATAGACTTGGAAATATTTAATCATGTTCAACAACCAGGCTTCAGCATCTTCCTCCTTCTCCCCATCATAGGAGGGAGGTTTGATCTTTCAGAATTCCCCCTGTAATTCCTTTTTCTGCTTATACTGATGCCTAACAACATCATCTTCCTCAGAATCATCATTCTTCCTCTTTTCAGAACCTTCACCTTCTTTGCCATTCCGCGAAGTTAATTCTCTGATGAGCTTTTCCTGCTCCCCACTGGCTAATGACAATCTGTCATTCTGGCTTCTTAGCTCAGGCATCTCTTGTTGCAAACTGTGCAACATAGCCATCACTGGAGCGTTGGGATCTGGTGTATTATCGTCATCATGCAGATCAACATAAATTTCCTCACCTTCTAGCATTCAACTTTTCTGTTTCAGCACCACTCTACACTAAACAACACAGATTAGTAATAATTTTTTTTTTTTTCAACAATAAATAATTTATACAGTGAGCACACAACAAAAGTGAGCACCAAAACAACAGCCCAGTTTATGTAACTTGGGCTCTGATACCATTTGTAATGTCTCTCTTCCACACAACATAAATTTTATTTTATTTTTCTTATGTCTCAACTTAAGAATAACTGCGATCCATTATCTCTATAGTCATTAACAAGGTACGTTGACCCAGCTTTGTTTTATAATTTCGTTGTTAACTCTGTCCTTGAAGTTTACACTTCTACTAGGATTCCAATTAACAATTTGAGTTGTTACCTATGTAACGATATTTTTAACTTGTCTTTAGACTATATTTATACTTTAGATTTGGAGTTTCTAACTCCCATTGTTTAGCTTCTATTAAAATTTCTCTATGATTATTAACCTTATTAATATCCTCGCGGTCCTTATTATGCTCTTACCCTATACTTAACTTGTCGAATTATATTAGATCACAACTCATTCTATGAGTCTCTTTAGAGCCCTTACGTATTTCACCCTACAACATTTCGATTTATATGTTATGTACCCTACATGCATCGATTTGTCTTATAACAAATTTCGAGGCATTTATATATATATCACTGGGTCATTTACGCGTCAATTCCATTGATTTTTCCGTATGAATAATCACATTCTTATTAATGGATGCTCAGTACTTCCTTACATGAGATAATCCTCCAGCTAATTTCCACATTATTTAACACTCAATCGTATTTTCTCGAGGCGGATTTGGGTACCATTATGTCGTATCACATTTAAAAGGGTAAATATTTTCTCATGAAGTGTTTCAGGGCTACATTAAAGTGTATCACCTTCTACTCGGCTATCCTTAGTACGCAGTACTCCCTTACATAGATCCCGCCACCTGTAGGGTAAGGATGCGTTAGGGTTTAGACCTAGCCGGTGCTATATTATTCGAAAATTTTCTGTATTCAAATTCATTTGGTTTCGTTTGGTTTCTTCCCGTCACTATTCTTGGTTTGTTTTTTTGAGTTGTCGAGGGTTCCACTATCAAATCTCCTGTAGGCTTCGTTTGCCTGGTTCACCTTATGTGTACGCCTTATGGAGACCACCTCTAGCCGAATTACCAAGTAATACTCCTCTACCTATGCGCATTGTATTAATAAATTTCTCGGTTAGTGTCAACATGTATGGTATCTATTTCTCTTAATTTCATTCATATATTGAATCCAAATGGGGTGTCTACTCGACGCTGGGCGCCATGACTTAGCTCAGCTTACGGTGAGCGTTGGTCTAAATTTTCGACTTCAGCACTAGTTTTAACTATTCGTTATTTGGTAAATAACTCTAATATCTACTCGGCCCTCTGTTCTCCTTATACCCTCTAGGGTTCGATTTGAATTTTTTCTAAATAATTTTCTCCTAATACGCCTATTCTCCTCCAGTTTTGCAGTGAGAAGGACGTGTGTTGAACTCCTCAGGTATTATTAATACATTGACTCATTTGATTTCGATTTATACTCATTTTTCTATGTGGGAATAATTCACTCAGTGTCATTTTGTTCACGCTCTGGTTTGTTTTGTTTTATTTTTTTGTAGGTACTATCTTACCGCATAACCTCATTCGATGCGGTTCTTGTTGCTTATGGTTTCGTCCAATGACTTTGGTATTGGCTTGATTTCTTAGGTCGGTACCCTCTCATTTCAGAGAATGCATCATTTGAAAGTTAGTGTCTCCCATATGGGTTGATGGAAGATTTATTTGTTTACTACTGTGGTATTTTAATTAGTTAAGTCTGATGACTCCGGATTTTCGTCTATACGCCGACCCTGTGCATATGTTGTAAACGATATATTGGGGCTGTTTAACTTTGTAATAATTTTGATTATACCTATATTCACCACTTACAGTATTTATGAGTACTCTCTCTCAATTTGCAGAGGCCAGTGTAGTCATATTTAAAAATATCCTCCTCCGTATGCCTATTTACTAGTTGCTAGGTATATGATTTTTGTTTCTCTATATAAAGGTTTATATGATGGAAAATAGAAGTCTGGTGTACTTCTGGGTTGGTATAATAATCATTTTCAAGTCGTATTAATTTTTACTAAATACTTTTTCAGATTTTCAGTATATGCACTCGTATGTTTATTAGCCAGAAATTTTAGAATTTATTTTTGTCTAATTGAATTCTGCTAGACATTTCTGATATATTTCAGAAGCATAATTTCAATAACTTCTTTCAATCTACCACAGTTGGAAATATACTTCTGTTTATACTTATGGTGATTTTGCTAAATAATAATTCATTTCAATAGTACTTTCCTTCGGCAGTTGTCTATCGACACAGAGCCATTTCAGAATATAGATATACATTTTTCCTATTGTTACAGAAAGAACTTGTCCTTTTCATTTTCATTGTACACTCTATATTGTGAGTAGTGTGTTTGGTTTTCTTTGATAACCTTTCATTTTAACTTTCCTGTGCATAAAAATGATATATCATAAACTATATTAGTCAATATATATATCAATGATATCTACTGCTCTGTTAAAAAAAATCCTAACTCATTCCGGAAGTTATTGACATTTAGAGTTAAATTTTCTTATCATTTCTTTTGGTAAATTTCATTTTCCCCTTCTTCTTCTTTTTTTTGGATTTAGTAGGACTCCAGAATATAAATTCTGATTTACTACACCTCATTCCTCTCTCATGATTAAACTAAAGTTTCCTTGCTATAATTGTTCACATTTTAGTAACTAGACTCATTAAATTCAGCTACTAACTTTAGATCTAGAATCAATACATATGTTTCTGTTTATGTAACTGTTCACACTAGAAGAAACTGTCAGAAAAATTATATCTATAATGTTTGTGCAGCACCTAATGTTCACAGTTTCTGCAATTTCATAAATAATATTCTATATCTAGATTCCTAGATCATATATAATTAATTCCACAGAAGCAGATTAAATTTATAATCTTAATGGATCATGGGACTAGTATAAATCTCCAGATTTAAACCAGCAATAGGTTTAGAGCTTCTCGGTGATTTTCCCCATAATTCCCATTCCTACAACTCTACTGAATTCAGAGGATTAAGTTCTTCTAAACAATTCTGTTAAATGTATGGAGTACCACTTTCAGCTTTGCAGTAAATTAACATCCACAATGAGTAATCACACAACACAATAACAAGTAATTCAACAATACTTAAACATTTTAGGCATACCACTTCTGAAATTGAGCAGTCCTCCCAACCTTAGAGTTCTTCTGTCTCCAGAACTCACCCCGAGTTCAGATCATCTCCCAGAACAGACCAACCTCTAATCTGTTCAGGAATAGCTTATTTAAGCTTTTTCTCCCCAAAGCCTATTTCTAATTCTGTGTCCAGAATTACACGATGCCTTTCCTCCTGTTTTCCTAGGCTTCCCTTATTTAGGGATTTTTAAAGCTGCTTTCTACTTTTCCTAGCTTTTTACCTCTTCCCAACTACTCTCCACCTCATTGGGGAAACTAGATTTTCCTCAAAATCTAATTTGGAAATAAATTCTTTCAAGGATTTCTGAAAGATTTTTGGGGAAACTATCTTTTTTTTTCCATCCTCATGGATTTAGCAAATGATCTCATAATTCTCATTTGGTCAATCTGCACAGAATTATTTTATTTATTTTTTCATAATTAAATATTTAATTACATCCACAAAATACTTATCCATTGGGGTCCACTCCCCTTTGGATTAAATTTCAAATGTCTAACTTTGAAAGAAGCATAAACCTAGGGGTGTTACAGAACATGCCTCATAAAATTTGGTATTAAAACCATGTTATTATGGTTTTTATGTTTTACAATAGTTATCGTGGATTTTCAATATAATTATTTTTAGAGATGCTTTATATCTTTAAATTTTGACCATATCTATAAGAAAAATTAAATTATGTTTGGAAATAAATTATATTCTTTATCTCTATACTTTTGGAGATATATGCCATTAAAGCTAGGGTTTTTGAATGGTCTTAAAATTAGATTCAAATAGATTATATTCCTACACATTATAATACTAGAGATCTAACTACTTGAAATTAGCTTCTAATGAATGGTTTTGGTCCTTTTGTTATAAATTTTATTTTGGGATACATAATATTATAAAATTTTCAAATATACCAGCAATCAAGTCAAATAACCTTTGGTAAAAATAATAAATTCATGTATAAATAATTGAACATGTGGTCTCATTTACAAGTTTACTTTCTCTAAGAGCTCAAAATCTACCATAACTTTCTCTCCAATGCATATCATAGTTTTACAAGGCAATGTTTATTATTCAAGAGGGATCAAATATCAGATATATATCAAGAAAAATTTAAGCATATAGACATATCGAAATTAAGGCTATAAAGTTATGTGAACATTGATCAGAGGATCAGGTTTTGTAAGTGGGAAAATTTGAATTAATGATGAGTATTTGTATTATCATTTTTTCCAAAACATCTAAAGAAAGATCTAGAATTGACTTCATGAATTATACTTATAGAAGTCTCCTCCAAGGGTCATGCAGAAATGAAGATATAGACGATATTCTTCCCTAGTTACAAAAGAAACTTAATCAACTTAGTGATAATTTATTAACAAGGTTGTCATTAAAAATCATGTTGAAGAATTTCAAAAAAAAGATTCTTAGGCTTAAGAACATTCTAGATGATAATTGGTTATACCTCTTTATGGAAAAATTAAAGAAGCCATCCAACAAGAAGTGCATTTCTTTGCTTTTACATACCTCAAACATTCATTCAACATGGAAAAAAAAATGAATGTATAATTCTCTCATGAAGATCAATTACAAGTCAAATGGTTCACTTAACTAGCACAAAGTAGGAATAATGAAAAATGGATTTTCACATAACAAAGCCATTTATAACTATTTTTATCCTAAAATAAAACTGGAACATCAAATGTACTTTATTTGTATTGGTAATATTGAATGGATAGATAGTTAATCAATTTGATGTGGAAATAGCTCTCTTTAATGGAGACATGAAATATAATGTCTTCTTGTCTCAATTGGAAGGTTTATTCTCAAGGGAAAATGTACCTTCTTAAAATTCAAAATGGGGCATGTAAGTAGTCAATTGAATAGAATATCTTGTTTAGATGAACCCACCATGGGACATATGACTAATCATTGCAAATATGTTGAAGAGTGAAATATATCCATCCATTAGGAGATATTGACTTCTTCAACAACAATATTATAAAATTAGAATACTATTAGTGATGTCTTTTTGGCATAAGCCACATCATCATGACTTTAACATGAACCTCACCTACCATAACTAGGTGCATGAATTCAAAATGGACATGCTTTATGGTTACAGATTTGATAATCTATTATGTATAAATTCAATTATATACCTACCATTTTAAAATCCCTACATACTTCACTTTATAGTTAATATGAACCACTCTTAAGAAGAGTGCTAGCTTTGAATTATAATGTCAACAACCATGGTGATTTGTCCCCAGCAATCACATAGTGTGCTAGCTTTGAATTATAATGTCAACAACCATCCTGATTTGTCCTCAACAATCACGCATTGTACAACAATATTCTATCTATATGAGGTAATGTTTCATTTACCATTTTCCACAAACTAAGTAATAGTTTTCTTTTCTAGTGTAATGCGAACTAGTTTTAAATAACTTGTTGCACTATTTTGTTGTTATAATACACCAAGAACAAAATTTGGTAAAATAAGTCTTTATTGCTTAGGTAGTTAGATGATATGGATAACCACATAGTTGGGATTCACTATATTATAACCAATGATTTTTTATCCTGAAATTCTTATTTTTATCATAGCCAAATATTAACAAGGAATTTGCTGATGGAAGTAGAATGAGTTGTAAAATTATGATACAGGTTTTTAGTGTTGTACATTTATTTGATAATCTAAATCCTTAAAACAATGTCAAAATTCATTACTTATTGACAAAGTTATAATTTTATTTATTTATTTACTCACAAATTCATGCCTAGATTTTATTTATTTAATTTAGCTATTTATAGGAGACTTGAAATAGAATGTCTTCTTGGAGGGTTTATTCGCATATCTGCCTTCTTAAAATTCAAAATGGGGCATGGAAGTATTCAATTGAATGGAATATCTTATGTAGGTGAACCCACCATGGTACATATGACTAATCATTGGAAAGATGTTGAAGAGTGAAATATATCCATTCATTAGGGAATATTGATTTCAACAATAGTATTATAAAATTATAATAATATTAGTGATGTCTTATGATGATGTTGGAGGAAAGTTCTGGTACTACTATCATTTAGGGAGATCAAAGTTTTAGCTTAGAATTAAGATGTATACATGATGATAGACAATGGAAGTATAATATAATTTTAATTAAATTATTAATAATTACTAAGAGAATGATAAACATTTAATTTCTATGAAATATTATTTTAATAAATTTTAATATTATTTTTCATCCAAACTTGTTGGTATTATCATTACTCTTCTCCTCTACACCAATGATATCTCTTTCTTCCTTGAAGCAATGAGGATTTGGACAAAAAATGTAGGTCTCTTCATGACTATTACTCCGCTTTGGGTATGAAGTTAATAGTAACAAGACTAAAATCATCATAATTCAATCCAAAATGATCACCCATGGAAATTTTTTCTATGGTAACAATAGCTTGGAGCACTTATCTTAGTCTCTTCTTATAAATAGTAGCTCATTTAAATTACTTATAAGCTGGAATCAAATTACATCATTTAGAAAAGAATTACTGGAGGCTAAAAATCTTATTATCATCTTGAAAAAACTTTAAGGATGTTGACCATTGTAATTGGAGTAAGACAATGTTCCTCTTTGAGACACTCTTCACCCATGTTTTCTTATAAGGTTGTGAAGTCTCTAGTTGCATTTTATCCAAAGAGTCTGGTTGCATTATATCCAAAGTGTCATGGAGTAAAATTGAGATGATTCCAAGTCAATTCATAACTAAAATTGAGATGATTCCAAGGAAATTCATAACCAACAATCTGAAGATGATTGAAAATACCTCCTATGCTATCCTATTGATTGAAGTTTTCCTCTCCCCTATTGAAAGCACTATGTTTAAGTATGTGATTTATAAGAAGAAGAAGTTGTACAACATGGAATCAAAGAGGCTCCTAAAATTGCTTCTAACAGTAGTGAGAACCCCCACCTTGGCCTCAAGCCCGGGTGACTTAAGGATGTGTAGTATTGGCTCAACCATAGGAGGATAAATGACGACATCATCTTCAGAAGCAAGGATACTCTCAAAGATACTATCACCTAAAAATTTAAGGATATTATATGGAATGATAAGGAATTGGAGGGTAAACGGAAGGTTAGATATTATAAGAAGGTGATCAACCCCACCCTTGACAAGGTGAATTACCTTTCTATTTTGACCTCTAAGAAAAAGACAAACATGGCTAACATTAGAACTAATTCTTATGAGGTAGTGTTGTCTACTCGCAAGAGTCCCTAGGACCATAGAATTTTTTAGCTTCACCACCGAGGATTAAAAACACCATCTTTTAGCTTGTCCCACCATTACCCACATCCTTTATCTTTTCCCTAACATGTGTCATACTTCCAATCTTATTGACTTGTTAAGTTATTCCAACTATAGTAATATTGGTGGGCTTCTTTCCCTTATTTTTGAGCATAGAAATAAGACTCTCAAGTATTACAATTAGATTCTTCTTCCTCTTAGGTCCATAGACCCCATTGATCTTAGTGAAAATTAATCATCATCATGATACATTAGTTTATTAAAGTAATTTGAGAAATTGAATATTATTTATATAAATAAGATAATTGTGTTTATAAATATTTTTCTTTTCATTATAATTTTTATAATTTTAAATAAATTATTAATAATTAATAAAAAATGATAGACATTTCATTTCTGTGAAATATTATTGTAATAAATTTTAATATTATTCACAAACCAAAAATAAAAATTTACCTACAAGATAATTATGTAATTAATATATATATATATATATGAAATGAATTAACATTGTCGGAAGGTCCCTAACAAATTCTCTTCGATTTTGACTATAAAATGATCAAAATCTAGTATCCGTCGGCCCTCCTAAAATTGGTTGTGTGCAAGAATTTTGTTCTGTTTATATGAACGTGGGGATTAAATTCTGCACTATCACCGATAAAGAGGAAGTCAAACATAATCTCGCTTCTTTTCATTTCGTTCAGACGCAACATTTCAAGAGCACGCTTCTGCAGCAAGCAACATCATTAATCCTTTTCTCCATTTCAATGTGTCTACTCGTGCCTTGAAAATGGAATCCAGTCACAGTAATAATACGGGTACTGTTAGATTGATGAGCTGCGATGGAAAAATATTCCAAGTAGAGGACGCGGTGGCTTCCAAGTCTCAGATTATAAAGAAGGTGATGGACGACTTCGGCACCGACAACTCTATTCCTCTGCCTCTCGTTTCGAGCAACATTTTGGAAAAGGTTATCCAATATTTCACATACCATGCGCTTCATGAAGCTCATGATGTTAACAACAGTAGGTGGGATTCAGAGTTCCTTGAAAGCCTCCAGAGTTACTGGCAGCCAATTATCTCCGTGTAAAGAGTCTGCTCGATCTAAGTTGGGATCGGAGACTGGAGGAGGAGGAAGACCAAGGAAGGTTCCAAGCAAGGAGGAGTCTTTGTAAACGCCGGGGGAAACATCGGTCAAAGAATCAATGGTTTGCTTATTGGTGACAGCAGAGATGGTGGACTCAGGGGAAGTCTGAGATGTTGGTTCATGATACGTCAATTGGTCGATGGTGAAAATCTTTCCATTATGTGCGAAAAATAGCTTGCGGTGGACTGCGGATGGGAAGGTAGACATGGCATAGGTGTAACTATGCCCTAAAAGAATGTTATACTCAAGAAGCGCGTCGATAACTTCAACGTCGACACAAACAGTCTTGACTGCAAGGGTGATAGGACAGTTACGGAAAAGGCCAATGGGCTAGGAGGCATGGCCATCCCACGCACGAAGGGTGATTGTGGAAGGGGTCAGCTCAGGAGATCCGAGTTGTTTCCAAACCGAAGCAGACATTACACAGGTGGATGCCCTCTCGTTAATGATGCACCGGGAAATGTTAGTGTTCCGGATTTTGACTGAGATTTGGAAAGCTACGGAAGTAGGAAGAGGAGGAGACTTTGACTGATGGGCATCGAAAACAATCAATTGGTCATCTGCTAGATCTATAGTGCCCAGGGCAGATAATAGAGATTTTCTTTGGGAGGGGCATGACTGGAGGAGTCCAATGTTGAAATGCCAACATGAGATTGGGCCAGCTCATCTACTATGCTAAACGAATGGGCAGCACGGTCGGAAGCAGCATTTTGGCATAATGGTCCCTTAGGAATCTTGGTATGAACCTCGGCGTTGGGTGGAGGGATATGCAAGGGACCATTAGTGGTCGAAAGAGGCTTTGTAGAACCTAAAGAAGGTGACTCAGGGGCAGATGGAGCAAGAGGCTGGGGGTAGAGACGGGACTGAGCTGGAAGGTTAAGGTCGACGGTTGTAGGTTGGTTAGATTTCATCATGAGGATCTGGTAATCAGAGGTACCAGATGGAGGATTTTGAGTGGTTACTGGTCCGTGAGGTGGTTGGGTAGCCAGAAATCCCTGCTGTGCATCCACCTGCTCTTGAGGGGGTGGTGAATGTTGTTGCGGGGGTTGAAAAGACAAGGGAGGCGGAGGTGCGAATGCTGGAGGAGTTGGAGCACTAGGCTGTGAATATGGATGATAATGAGGTTGGGGAACAGTGTGGTAATTTGAAGGTTGGGCAGAAACACGAGGCATGCTGGATCCTGGATGCGTGCTACCGGGAGGGGGAGAAGTGCAGGAGGTGGTGCCCCCTCCCCCAGGAAAACCATATCTCATGGGAGGTTGGGTGGCTGGATGAGAGAGAGCTCCAATAAAATTGTTGGCAGCATGAGGTGCCCCCGGTGCGGTAGTGCCACTAGGTCTGGGGATGTCCGGAAGGACGGTATAAACATACCCAGATTGAGCATGGATCAGGTCATATTTCAAGGCTATTTGGAGGGCGGCTTCTTCGATTTGAGGGAAGTGGGAGGCGACATCTTTGCTGATGCGAGGTAAGAGAGAGCGAAGGAACTAGTCCATATAGACACGGTCTTCAAAGGTAGGGGCTTGGCATAGGCTCTTTCTTCTTCGCCATTCTTTAACATGATTGAATAGGTGGGTCGCAGACGATTGATGGAAAGAATTCAAAATTTTGATACCGGTGTCATAACGAGGGGGAAGTTGGAAATAAGATAAGAAGGTGACGGCAAGGGTCGCAAAGGTGGTATGGGAAGAGGTGGGCTGGTCAACATACCATTTAGAAGCTTCTCCTGTAAGCGTGCATCGGAAGAACCGAAGATGAATGGAATCATCGGTGATGGAATTGGAGGAACACCACATGTGGAAAGATCAGACATGGTTAGAGGGATCTTCACTAGAAAAGCCTTCGAACTTGGGAATGTCGAAGGGGAGCTTGGTTGGCATAGCAGGCCAACTAACATCGTGGCGAATAGGATCATTAATCAGCTGATTGAAATCGGGAAGACTGAGGCCAGCCATATAAGGGAGTAATGGGGAAGTCGAGGTAGGTCACGTTTGGGTTCCACTAGACACGGACCCAGCAGTAGAACTGGGGTTAGGGCTAGGTCCGGAAGTAGAAATGGTGAAGGTAACAGGGGGGAAACCAAGAGGAGGGGGAGAACTCGAAAAATCAGAGGAAGAGGCAAAGTGTGGACTCGGGGGAGGAAAGTTTCGATAGTGATGGGAAGGAGGAAGTCAACCAAGCGTAAACTGAGGGTGAAGGCCAAGAAGTCTCCGAGAAAGGCACCTTGGGGGCACAATGATGATGGGAAGAAGAAAAAACCGACAAGGATAAGGAGAGACAAAATCAAGGGAGGTCAAGGGAAGAAAGGTGTAGTGACAATTGATTTTAAAGTCTTTGCCAGGCGGTGGTAACCAAACGCTTGTTCACTTAGGGTCAGTGTGTGTCGTGCGTTAATTTTAATTGTTTAAACCCAGACGTTTTGAGAGTAAAAAAAGAGTGTGCTCTGTAACTGAAAAGAAATCTGCAGTAAATAAGACTAAAAGAACAGAAAATGAACAGCTACCAATGCATCAATCTAACCCAAGAAGGCGCATCTCTCAAAACTAGTCTATAAGAGGGAAAGAACTAAGAAAAGCATGCTAAAAAGAGCCCAATAGATCAAATGTCAGGAGGGACTGGGATCTAAAGGAGAAATCTGCTGAAAAGTGGTGTAGAGAACAACAAAGAGGCAGAGGCAAGGTTGCTGCTAAAAAGGAGGATATCAGCTAAAACTAGAAGAGACAAGGCAGTGGCCTTAGAAATGGACCCAAACAAAACGATATGAGGCGACTTGAGAGGGAGAAGAGCTGATCTAAAAGGATTTGAAATGGAGGTATCAGATCTGAGAAAAATAAGGCTGAAACTCTGAAAATTCAGACTTCTGAAATAGCAAAGAGTCTCCCACAACAAGTGGAGGGTACTATAACCTTAAGGGGAAATATTCCCTCTTATTTGAGTAAAACGGAGCAAGAATAGGTCTCAAAGGGTGAAGACGAAGGTTAGACAACCCTGATAGAGGTTAAGACAAAACCTAGAAAAATTTCAGAAAAAATCCACAAAAAAGTCCAGGTCGCAGTTTTTGACCTGTTTTTCACTCAGGTCGCACTTTTTGGGTTGTTTTCCATGACCTACGACCCACTTTTTGGGCCAAAAAGTGTGACTTGCACTTCCGGTACTCTCGGCGGCAGATTTTAGAAAATTTTGTCGTCTCAGTAGCGGCTGATGTCGGTCACCTGCACAAAAAGGCCAGAAACACACGGAAGTTATAAATTTGAATGTTTGAAGGTTTTACAAGGGAAAACTAGCATAAAAATGGAAAAAATAGGAAAAATAAAAAGTGGAAGAGAAACCCTAGGGTCTGAAACAGCTAGATAAGCAGGAAGATAGAAAACGACAGTGGTCACAAAGGAAAACCCATGTGGAGTCGCCAATTGTTAGTATGATTCTTTCGTCGTAAAAGATCACTTTAGCTATCCATATCAAGTAGCCGTAACATCAAGTATGGCTGAAAAATATCTTTAAGTTTGCTGCATAAAATTAGATCTAAGCATAAAATACATTAAGTAGATAAAATGTAAAATGGCTCCATGCATCCAATGAACAAGGCAAGAACAATGTATAAAAATAATTTTATATTATATCAAAGAATGGGGCACCTGAAAGGAAAACAAGAAAGGTGTTTTCCAGTTCTCCTCAGTGGGATGGGTTCTTGGAAGTCCTCAGTGTTTCAGATCTAAAATTCCTCTCTTTGGTTAATGTGGAAAACCCTAACAAACATGGAACTCAATGGGAGTTCAAAATGCAAACAAATGAAATTGGTGACCAAGAGTAGATCTAGTGTGATCCAATGCAATGGAGGTGACTAATGAATGGGGAAAACCCTTCTATTTATAACAAAATATTGGGGTGTTCTACAACTCGGTGCATGAACAAAATATTATTAATCACATTCTAGAATCACCCTTTAGGAATATTTTATTATATTTGTTGGAGGAAAAATGGTTTTTTGACTTGGGTCAATTCCTTTATTTATAAATAATAAATAAATAAATGATTTATTTATTATTTAAGGGAAATGGGGGGAATATAATTAAATAAATAATGGTTTATTTAATTATTTAAAAATTATTGAGTCAAATTTAACTAGGAATAGTATTTAAATAGTGATTTAAATAACTTACTCTTAGGAAATAATTAAATAAATAATGATTTATTTAATTGATTACATTGTTTTGGGTTAAATATGACCAAGAAATGTAAACGAATGTGGTGAAAGCGATTTTACTTGGGGTAAAATTAGTCTTACATGGTGTACTTGGGTTCATCTAACGATAATGGGTTGGATGACCAAAAAATGGTGTAACAGAGTTGTTACTTATGTAACGAGATTTTTGACTTGTCTTTAGACTATATTTATACTTTAGATTTGGAGTTTCTAACTCCCATTGTTTAACTTCTATTAAAATTTCTCTATGATTATTAACCTTATTAATATCCTCGCGGTCCTTATTATGCTCTTACCCTATACTCAACTTATCGAATTATATTAGATCACAACTCATTCTATGAGTCTCTTTATAGCCCTTACGTATTTCAGCCTACAACATTTCGATTTATATGTTATGTACCCCATATGCATCGATTTGTCTTATAACAAATTTCAAGGCGTTTATATATATATCACTCGGTCATTTACGTGGCAATTCCATTGATATTTCCGTATGAAGAATCACATGCTTATTAATGGCCGCTCAGTACTTCCTTATTTGAGATAATCCTCCAGCTAATTTCCAAATTATTTAACACTCAATCGTATTTTCTCGAGGTGGATTTGGGTACCATTGCGTCGTATCACATTTAAAAGGCTAGATTTCTTTTCATGAAGTGTTTCAGAACTACATTAAAGTGTATTACCTTCTATTCAGCTATCCTTAGTATGAAGTACTCCCTTTCGCAGATCCTGCCACCTGTACGGTAAGGATGCATTAGGGTTTAGACCTAGCGAGTGCTAAATTATTCGAAAATTTTCTATATTCAACTTCATTTGGTTTCGTTTGGTTTTTTCCCATCACTGTTCTTGGTTTGTTGTTTCTAGTTGTCGAGGGTTCCACTATCAAATCTCCTGTAGGCTTCGTTTGCTTGGTTCGCCTTCCGCGTACGCCTTATGGAGATCACCTCTAGCCGAATTGCCAGGTAATACTCCAATACCTATGCACATTGTATTAAGAAATTTCTCGGTTAGTGTCAACATGTATGGTATCTATTTCTCTTAATTTCATTCATATACTGAATCCAAATGGGGTGTCTACTCGACGCTGGGCGCCATGACTTAGCTCAGCTTATGGTGAGCGTTTGTCTGAAGTTTTGACTTCAGCACTAGTTTTAACTATTCGTTCTTTGGTAAATAACTCCGATCTCTACTTGGCCCTCTATTCTCTTTATACCCTCTAGGGTTCGATTTGAATTTTGGGTAAATAATTTTCTCCTAATACGCCTATTCTCCTACAAGTTTGCAGTGAGAGGAACATGCGTTCAACTCCTCAGGTATTATTAATACATTGACTCATTCGATTTCAATTTATACTCATTTTTCTATGTGGGAATAATTCACTCTGTGTCATTTTGTTCATGCTCTGGTTTGTTTTGTTTTATTGTTCTGTAGGTACTATCCTACCGCATAACCTCATTCGATGTGGTTCTCGTCACTTATGGTTTCGTCAAATGAATTTGGTATTGGCTTCATTTCTCAGGTTGGTACCCTCTCATTTTAGAGAATGCATCGTCTGAAAGTTAGTGTCTCCCATATGGGTTGACACAGGATTTCTTTATTTACTTCTGTGGTATTTTAATTAGTTAAGTCTGATGACTCCAGATTTTCGGCTATACGCCGACCCTGTGCATATGTTGTAAACGATCTATTGGGACTGTTTAACTTTGTAATAATTTTGATTATACCTATATTCACCACTTACAGTATTTATGATTACTCTCTCTCAATTTGCAGAGGCAAATGTAGTCATATTTAAAAATCTCCTCCTCCATACTGGGTATATGATTTTCATTTCTCTATATAAAGGTTTATATGATGGACAATAGAAGTCTGGTGTGCTTCTAGGTTGGTATAATAATAATTTTCAAGTCGTATTAATTTCTACTAAATACTTTTTCGTATTTTCAATATATGCATTCTTATGTTTATTAGCCAGAAATTTTAGACTTTATTCTTCGTCTAATTGAATTCTGCTAGACATTTCTGATATATTTCAGAAGCATCATTTCAATAACTTCTTTCAATCTGCCACAGTTGGAAATATAATTTTTTTTATGCTTATGGTGATTTTGCTAAATAATAATTCATTTCAATAGTACTTTCCTTCGACAGTTGTCTATGGACAACGAGCCATTTCAGAATATAGGTATACATTTTTCCTATTGTTATAGAAATAATTTGTCCTTTTCATTTTCATTGTACAGCCTATATTGTCACCAGTGTGTTTGGTTTTCTTTGATAACTTTTCATTTTAACTTTCCTGTGCATAACAATGATATATCATAAACTATATTGGTCAATAGATATATCAATGATATCTACTGCTCTATTAAAAAAAATCCTGACTCATTCCAGAAGGTATTGACATTCAGAGTTGAATTTTCTTAACATTTCTTTTGGTAAATTTCATTTTTCCCTTTTTTCTTTCTTTTTGATTTAGTAGGACTCCAGAATATAAATTCTAATTTACTACACCTCATTCCTCTCTCATGATTAAACTAAAGTTTCCTTGCTATAATCGTTCACAGTTTAGTAACTAGACTCATTAAATTCAGCTACTAACTGTAGATCTAGAATCAATACATATTTTTTTGTTCATGTAACTGTTCACACTAGAAGCAACTGTCAGAAAACTTATATCTATAATGTTCGTGCAGCACCTAATGTTCATAGTTTCTACAATTTCATAAATAATATTCTATATCTGGATGCCTAGATTTCCACAGAAGCAGATTAAAGTTATAATCTTAATGGATCATGGGACTAGTATAAATCTTCATATTTTAACCAGCAATAGGTTTAGAGCTTCTAGGTGATTTCCCCCATAATTCCTATTCCTACAACTCTACCGAATTGAGAGGATTAAGTTCTTCTAAACAATTCTGTTAAATGTATGGAGTACCACTTTCAGCTTTGCAGTAAATTAACATCCACAATCAGTAATCACACAACACAATAACGAGTAATTCAACCATACTTAAACATTTTAGGCATACCACTTCTGACATTGACGAGTCCTCCCAACCTTAGAGTTCCTCTGTCTCCAGAACTCACCCCCGAGCTGAGATCATCTCCCAGAACAGACCAACCTCTAATCTGTTCAGGAATAGCTTATTTAAGCTTTTTCTCGCCAAAGCCTGTTTCTAATTCTGCATCCAGAATTACAAGATGCTTTTCTTCCTGTTTTCCTAGGCTTCCCTTATTTAGGGATTTTTAAAGCTGCTTTTTACTTTTCCCAGCTTTTTACCTCTTCCAAACTACTCTCCACCTCATTGGGGAAACTATATTTTCCTCAAAATCTAATTTGGAAATAAATTCTTTCAAGGATTTTTCAAAGATTTTTGGGGAAAGTATCTGCCTTTTTCCATCCTCATGGATTTAGCAAGTGATCTCATAATTCTCATTTGTTCAATCTGCACAGAATTATTTTATTTATTTTCTCATAATTAAATATTTAATTACATCCACAAAATACTTATCCATTGGGGTCCACTCCCCTTTTGATTAAAGTTGAAATGTCTAACTTTGAAAGAAGCATAAAACTAGGGGTGGTACATATTCCCCCTCTGAAAGAAACACCATCCTTGGTGTTGATATCTAGCTACTAGAGTTCATTTTTCAAACAAAAATGGATATTTTTCCATCATTTCAGCTTCTCTTTCCTAGGTAGCTTCTTCAACAGTAAAGTTCTTCCACTGCACCTTTACTCTTGCTACCATTCGATTCCTCAATTTAATTTCTTCCCGCTCCAATATTTGAAGCGGCTCTCGAAGGAACTCCCCTTCTGGTTCCACCTGTATCAAATTCCAATCAACAATGTGAGAAGCATCATGTACATATATTTTTAATAAGGAAACTTGAAACACATCATGAACTTTAACATGGGGCGGTAAGGCCAGTTTATAAGCCACTGGTCCCACCCATTCTAACACCTCAAAAGGCCCACAATATCTAGGAGCCAATTTTTCACAACTTCCAGCATAGAGTGTTCTCTTTTTGGGTTTAATGCGTAAATATATGTGATCGCCCACTTTGAATTCTCGATGCACCCTCTTCTTATCGACATAGTTTTGTGTCTATGTTGTGCTATATTGATGTTTCTTTGTATTTGTTTAACAATTATTTCCATCTCTTGTAAAGCCTCTAGTCCAAACATTAGTTTATCCTCAGGTTGACTCCAAATCAAAGGAATACGACACTTCCTTCCATAGAGTGCCTCAAACGGGCTTATTTTGATGGAGGATTGATAGCTGTTGTTATAAGCAAATTCAGCTAAATGCAAGTAGTCTTCCCATTTTGATGGTCTATCCATCACATACATCCTCAGCATACCCTCCAAAATCTAATTTGTTCTCTCCGTCTAACCATCTGTCTGAGGGTGATAGGTAGTTCTAAAATTCAGCTTAGTGCCCATGCCCCTAAATAGACCTTTCCAAAAGGCTATTGTGAAATTAGCATCTATGTCTGAAACAATCATATTTTGGACCCCATGGAGCGTTACTACTTCCCTCAAGAATACATCTGCAACTTGGGTTGTCCCAAAAGTAGATTTCACAGGTATGAAGTGTGCAGCTTTTGTTAAAGTGTCTACTACCACCATCACTGAGTCGTGTTGGTACTTGGTTTTGGGTAGCCCTGTTATGAAATCTATAGAAACTGTGTCCCATTTCCATTCTGCAATCGGAAAATGGTTTAAAAGACCAGCAGGATGCTGATGCTCAACTTTAACTAGTTGACACTCCATGCACCTAGCTAAATATTCTGCTACATCTCTTTTCATTCCTGGCCAGAAAAACTTCTTTTTCAAAGTTGTTAACATTTTTTGATATCCAGGATGCCCTGCATATGGCTATTTGTGATATTCATCTAGGATTTATTTTTTCAAAGTTTCCACATTGGGGACATACAATCTATTTTTGTAGCAGATCAACCCTTTTTGGTTTTGAGTGTAGTCAGCCATCTCTTTCTTTAGTAGTTTCACCTGTAGATTCTCATAAATTGGATACTGGTCTGCTACCTTTTTCACTAGATCTTCTAAATCAGAATTACCACTACCTCCAATACTGTTTATATTTTGACAAGCATTTATGCTCAAGGCATCAACAAATTTATTTTCTTTCCCTCTGTTATGTTTTATGTCCATATCAAATTCACTCATAAAAGACAGCCATCTAGCCTGTCTAGCATTCAATTCAGTTTGGGAAAATAAATATTTAAGACTAATATGATCAGTCATCAATGTAAATTTTTTCCCAAGAATATAGCGTCGCCACATCTTCAAGGCATTAATCACAGTAGCCAATTCCAAATAATATGCACTATAGTGTTGTTCATGTGTCTTCAGCTTCCTAGACTCATATGCAATAACTGAATTTTCCTGCAACAGGACTCCTCCCAACCCCTCTCTACAGGCATCCGTACATACAACAAATTCTTTATCAGGATCTGCAATTTTTAGTATAGGGGCTGTAGTGAGTTTTAATTTTAATTGTTGAAAACTGTTTTGGCATTTTTCAGTCCACTCGAATTTGACCCCTTTTATTTGTAGTGAAGTTATGGGATATGCTATTGCAGAAAATCTTTCCACAAATCTGTGATAATAACCTGCAATCCCCATGAATGATCTCACTGCTGAAACATCAGTTGGCATCGTCCATTCTCTAATAGCCTTTATCTTTTCAGGGTCAACATCCAACCCTTGTTTAGAAATAATATGACCCAAGTATTGGATCTTGTCCTTATAGAATTCACATTTGCTGAATTTGGCATATAGTTGGTTTTCTTTCAGAGTTTGCAACACTATCCTCAAGTGCTCTTGGTGCTCCTCCTCACTTTTTGAGTAAACCCAAAAAATCATCTATGAACACTAGTACGAATTTATCCAAGTACTTGTTTAACACACTATTCATTAAGCACATAAAGGTGGCAGGGGAATTTTTCAAACCGAAAGGTAGGACTACAAATTCGTACTCTCCATACCGGGTTCGAAAAGCAGTTTTACTAATGTCTTCCTCCTTGATTCTGAGCTGGTGATAACCAATCCTTAAGTCAATCTTAGAAAATACTAAAGCTCCTCTTACTTGCTCAAAAAGACCATCAATTCAGGGCAAAGGGTATCTGTTTTTAATTGTCAACTTATTCAGTTGACGATAGTCACTGTGCATTATAAAGGTTCCATCCTTCTTTTTCACGAACAACATCGGTGCTCCCCAAGGAGACACACTCGGTCTCATATAACTATTATCCAGCAATTCTTGGAATTTCATTTTCAGTTCCATGAGTTCAGGGGGACTCATTCGATAAGTGGCTCTGGAAACAGGTGTTGCACCAGGCACTAAATCGATTGAAAAGCCAGTCTCTCTTTTGGGGGGGAAGATGAGGAATCTCATCTGGAAAAAATTCCTTAAACTCTCTCACTACTGGCAAGGTATCTAACAGATTTTCCTCCGGTTGCTGTTCTAATTCTTCAACATGTTCTGCATATACTTGATATCCTTTCCTAGCTGTTCTTTTTAATTGCAGTGCTGATATTTGGCTTACAAAGATGGGTTTTGGTTTTCCCTTGAGAATAAAAGGGTTCCCTTATTCATCTATGAAATGCAGAGTTTTATCCCAAAAATTCATCATCGCCTTTCTCTTTTCCAGCTAGTCCATTCCTATCAGTAAGTCATATGAGCCTAAGGGTAGAATATTTAAATTCACTTATTTTTGGAAATCATTTAATTAAATTTCTGTTTGAGGTAACTTATGTGTTACCTTCCTCTTGGTTCCAGTGGCTAAGTGGACCAACCAAGACTACTGAAATTTTTCAGTCTTGAGATTGCATTTTTCTACCACTTGTGGACTAATGTAACTCAAAGAAGCACCTGGATCAATTAAAATAGTAACAGATTGGTCAGCAATATTACCTTCCATTTCAACCATGGTTGCTTGGTGTTCTGCTTGTCGATTCTCCAAGGCTGCACTGATAGTGGGTATATTTCTTGCTATATCATTTACTGTGGTAGCTTCTCGATCTCTCATAATCAACTGAATGTTTCGGTGGGGACAATCCCTCGAGAGATGGGGTTCTCCACATCCCCAGCATTTCAAAGGTTCCCTCATTTTAAATGTGCCTTCCTTCTTATTTCCTTCATCTAGTTGTTTGGAACCAACATGAGACTGAGCTGTTTGGCTTTCTTTTGGTTTATTAAACTTTTTCCTCTAATGATCCCTACCAAAATTCTTCAAGTAAGATGGTTTTTGTTTCTTTCCTTTGATTTCACCTTTGTTTGTCCAGCCTTTTCCATGCTCATCCTTTCCTTTAAACTGTTGGTAGAATAATCTAGCTTTTCTCACTACTTCGTCCATAGTTTTTGGGTTATCAAACTCAATCTTCTCTTTGTACACAGCAGGCAAACAGTTCAAAAACCTTTGTACCTTGGCCTTCTCTTCCTTAATGTAAGGGACATATCTCAACAGATTTGTAAACTTGGTGACAAAATCATCAATAGTAAGTTGTCCCAGTCTAAGTTCATGGAATTCCTTTGCTTTATCATCATAATAACGTTCGTTCAAATAGCGGTTTTTAAACTTGACATGGAAATCTTCCCAAGTAACTGTCTTTTCATTAATGGCATAAACCATTTTCGTCTCCTCCCACCACAAGGTAGCCTTACCTTGTAGCTGGTAGATAGCTAAGCTGGCTTTCAGATTGCTTTCATATTCATAGACTTGGAAATATTTAATCATGTTCAACAACCAGGCATCAACATCTTCCTCCTTCTCCCCATTATAGGAGGGAGGTTTGATCTTTAATAATTCCCCCTTTAATTCCTTTTTCTACTTATACTGATGTCGAATAGAATCATCTTCCTTAGACTCATCATTCTTCCTCTTTCCGGAGCCTTCACCTTCTTGGCTGTTCCGCGAAGTTAATTCTCTGATGAGCTTTTCCTGCTCCTCACTGGCTAATGACAATCTGTCATTCTGGCTTCTTAGCTCAACCATCTCTCGTTGCAAACTATGCAACATAGCCATCACTAAAGCATTGGGATCTAGTGTATTATCGTCATCATGCAGATCAACATAAATTTCCTCACATTCTGCCATTCAACTTTTCTGTTTCAGCACTTTTGTACACTAAACAACACAGATTAGTAATAATTTTTTTTTTTCTCAACAATAAATAATTCATACAGTGAGCACACAACAATAGTGAGCACCACAACAACAGCCCAATTTATGTAAATTGGGCTCCGATACCATTTGTAATGTCTCTCTGCCACACAACATAATTTTATTTTTTTTCTTTTGTCTTAGCTTAAGAATAATTGTGATCCATCATCTCTATAGTCATTAACAAGGTACGTTGACCCAACCTTGTTTTATAATTTCGTTGTTAACTCTGTCCTTGAAGTTTACACTTATACTACGACGCCAATTAACAATTTGGGTTGTTACCTATGTAACAATATTTTTAACTTGTCTTTAGACTATATTTATACTTTAGATTTGGAGTTTCTAACTCCCATTGTTTAACTTCTATTAAAATTTCTCTATGATTATTAACCTTATTAATATCCTCGCGGTCCTTATTATTCTCTTACCCTATACTCAACTTATCGAATTATATTAGATCACAACTCATTCTATGAGTCTCTTTATAGCCCTTACGTATTTCACCCTGCAACATTTCGATTTATATGTTATGTACCCCATATGCATCGATTTGTCTTATAACAAATTTCGAGGCCTTTATATATATATCACTCGGTAATTTACGTGTCAATTCCATTGATCTTTCCGTATGAAGAATCACATGCTTATTAATGGCTGCTCAGTACTTCCTTATGTGAGATAATCCTCTAGCTAATTTCCACATTATTTAACACTCAATCATATTTTCTCGAGGCGTATTTGGGTACCATTGCATCGTATCACATTTAAAAGGCTAGATTTCTTTTCATGAAGTTTTTTAGGGCTAAAGTAAAGTGTATCACCTTGTAATCGGCTATCCTTAGTACGGAGTACTCCCCAACGCAAATCCCACCACATGCAGGGTAAGGATGCATTAGGGTTTGGACCTAGCCGGTGCTATATTATTCGAAAATTTTCTGTATTCAACTTCATTTGGTTTTGTTTGGTTTCTTCTCGTCACTATTCTTGGTTTGTTGTTTCGATTTGTCGAGGGTTCCGCTATCGAATCTCCTGTAGGCTTATTTTTCTTGGTTCGCCTTCTGCGTACACCTTATGGAGATCACCTCTAGCCGAATTGCCAGGTAATACTCCTCTACCTATGCACATTGTATTAAGAAATTTCTCGGTTAGTGTCAACATGTATTGTATCTATTTCTCTTAATTTCATTCATATACTGAATCCAAATGGGGTGTCTACTCGACGCTGGGCGCCATGACTTAGCTCGGCTTATGATGAGCGTTGGTCCAAATTTTTGACTTCAGCACTGGTTTTAACTATTTGTTATTTGGTGAATAACTTCGATCTCTACTCGGCCCTCTGTTCTCTTTATACCCTCTAGGGTTCGATTTGGATTTTGGGTAAATAATTTTCTCCTAATATGCCTATTCTCCTCCAGTTTTGCAGTGAGAAGGACGTGCGTTGAACTCCTCAGGTATTATTAATACATTGACTCATTCGATTTCGATTTATACTCATTTTGCTATGTGGGAATAATTCACTTTGTTTCATTTTGTTCACGCTCTAGTTTGTTTTGTTTTATTTTTTTGTAGGTACTATCTTACCGCATAACCTCATTCGATGCGGTTCTCGTCACTTATGGTTTCGTCAAATGACTTTGGTATTGGTTTGATTTCTCAGGTCGGTACCCTCTCATTTCAGAGAATGCATCGTCTAAAAGTTGGTCTCGCCCAAATGGGTTGACACGGGATTTCTTTGTTTACTGTTGTGGTATTTTAATTAGTTAAGTCTGATGACTCCGGATTTTCGGCTATACGCCGACCCTGTGCATATGTTGTAAACGATATATTCGGACTGTTTAACTTTGTAATAATTTCGATTATCCCTATATTCACCACTTATAGTATTTATGATTACTCTCTCTCAATTTGCAGAGGCCAGTGTAGTCATATTTAAAAATCTCCTCCTTCGTATGCCTATTTACTAGTTACTAGGTATATGATTTTCGTTTCTCTATATAAAGGTTTATATGATGGACAATAGAAGTCTGGTGTGCTTTTGGGTTAGTATAATAATCCTTTTCAAATCGTATTGATTTCTACTAAATACATTTTTGTATTTTCATTATATGCAATCTTATGTTTATTAGCCATAAATTTTAGACTTTATTCTTCGTCTAATTGAATTCTGCTAGACATTTCTGATATATTTCAGAAGCATAATTTCAATAAATTCTTTGAATCTGCCATAGTTGGAAATATACTTATGTTTATACTTATGGTGATTTTGCTAAATAATAATTCATTTCAATAGTACTTTCCTTTGGCAGTTGTTTATGGACAATGAGCCACTTCAGAATATAGATATACATTTTTGCTATTGTTATAGAAAGAATTTTTCCTTTTCATTTTCATTGTACAGTCTATATTGTCACCAGTGTGTTTGGTTTTCTTTGATAACCTTTCATTTTAACTTTCCTGTGCATAAAAATGGTATATCATAAACTATATTGGTCAATAGATATATCAATGATATCTATTGCTCTGTTAAAAAAAATCTTGACTCATTCCGGAAGGTATTGACATTCAAAGTTAAATTTTCTTATCATTTCTTTTGGTAAATTTCACTTTCCACTTTTATTTTATTTTTTTATTTAGTAGGACTCCATAATATAAATTCTAATTTACTACACCTCATTCCTCTCTGATGATTAAACTAAAGTTTCCTTGCTATAATCGTTCACAGTTTAGTAACTAGACTCATTAAATTCAGCTACTAACTGTAGATCTATAATCAATACATATGTTTCTATTCATGTAACTGTTCACACTAGAAGCAACTGTCATAAAACTTATATCTATAATGTTTGTACAACACCTAATGTTCACAGTTTCTGCAATTTCATAAATAATATTCTATATTTGGATTCCTAGATCATATATAATTAATTCCACAGCAGCAGATTAAAGTTATAATCTTCATGGATCATGGGACTAGTACAAATCTCCAGATTTAAACCAGCAATAGGTTTAGAGCTTCTCGGTGATTTTCCCCATAATTCCTATTCATACAACTCTACCGAATTGAGAGGATTAAGTTATCCTAAACAATTCTGTTAAATGTATGGAGTACCACTTCCAGCTTTGCAGTAAATTAACATCCACAATCAGTAATCACACAACACAATAACAAGTAATTCAACCATACTTAAACATTTTAGGCATACCACTTCTGAAATTGACCAGTCCTCCCAACCTTAGAGTTCCTCTGTCTCCAGAACTCACCCCCAAGCTGAGATCATCTCCCAGAACAGACCAACCTCTAATCTGTTCAGGAATAGCTTATTTAAGCTTTTGCTCCCCAAAGCCTGTTTCTAATTCTGCATCCAGAATTATAGGATGCTTTTCTTCCTGTTTGCCTAGGCTTCCCTTATTTAGGGATTTTTAAAGTTGCTTTTTTCTTTTCCCAGCTTTTTACCTCTTCCCAACTACTCTCCACCTCACCGGGGAAATTAGATTTTCCTCAAAACTTAATTTGGAAATAAATTCTTTCAAGGATTTTTGAAAGATTTTTGGGGAAAGTATCTTCCTTTTTCCATCCTCATGGATTTAGAAAGTGATATCATAATTCTCATTTGGTCAATCTGCATAGAATTATTTTATTTATTTTTTCATAATTAAATATTTAATTACATCCACAAAATACTTATCCATTGGGGTCCACTCCCGATTGGATTAAAGTTAAAATGTCTAACTTTGAAAGAAGCATAAAACTAGGGGTGTTACAGAACATGCCTCATAAAATTTGGTATTAAAACCATGTTATTATGGTTTTTATGTTTTACAATAGTTATCGTCGATTTTCAATATAATTATTTTTAGAGATGCTTTATATCTTTAAATTTTGACCATATCTATAAGAAAAATTAAATTATGTTTGGAAATAAATTATATTCTTGATCTCTATACTTTTGGAGATATATGCCATTAAAGCTAGGGTTTTCGAATGGTCTTAAAATTAGATTCAAATAAATTATGTTCCTACACATTATAATATTGGAGATCTAACTACTTGAAATTAGCTTCTAATGAATGGTTTTGGTCCTTTTGTTATAAATTTTATTTTGGGATACATAATATTATGAAATTTTCAAATATACCAGCAATCAAGTCAAATAACCTTTGGTAAAAATAATAAATTCATATATAAATAATTGAACATGTGGTCTGATTTACAAGTTTACTTTCTCTAAGAGCTCAAAATCTACCATAACTTTCTCTCCAATGCATATCATAGTTTTACAAGGAAATGTTTATGATTCAAGAGGGATCAAATATCAGATATATATCAAGAAAAAGTTAAGCATATAGAAATATCGAAATTAAGGCTTTAAAGTTATGTGAACATTGATTAGAGGATCAAGTTTTGTAAGTGGGAAAATTTGAATTAATGATGAGTATTTGTATTATCATTTTTTCCAAAACCTATAAAGAAAGATCTAGAATTGACTTCATGAATTATACTTATAGAAGTCTCCTCCAAGGGTCATGCAGAAATGAAGATATAGACGATATTCTTCCCTAGTTACGAAAGACACTTAATCAACTTAGTGATAATTTATTAACAAGGTTGTCATTAAAAATCATATTGAAAAATTCCAAAAAAAAGATTCTTAGGATTAAGAACATTCTAGATGATAATTCCGCTTTATGGAAAAATTAAAGAAGCCATCCAACAAGAAGTGCATTTCTTTGCTTTTACATACCTCAAACATTCATTCAACATTAAAAAAAAATTGAATGTATAATTCTCTCATGAAGATCAATTACAAGTCAAATGGTTCACTTAACTAGCACAAAGTAAGAATAATGAAAAATTGATTTTCACATAACAAAGCCATTGATAACTATTTTAATCCTAAAATAAAACTGGAACATCAAATGTACTTTATTTGTATTGGTATGATGTGGAAATAGCTCTCTTTAATGGAGACATGAAATATAATGTCTTCTTGTCTCAATTGGAAGGTTTATTCTGAAGGAAAAATGTAACTTCTTAAAATTCAAAATGGGCCATGTAAGTAGTCAATTGAATAGAATATATTGTTTAGATGAACCTACCATGGGACATATGACTAATCATTGCAAATATGTTGAAGAGTGCAATATATCCATCCACTAGGAGATATTGACTTCTTCAACAACAATATTATAAAATTAGAATAATATTAGTGATGTCTTTTTGGCATAAGCCACATCATCATGATTTTAACATGAACCTCACCTACCATAACTAGGTGCATGACTTAAAAATGGACATGCTTTATGGTTACAGAGTTGATAATCTATTATGTATAAATTCACTTATATACCTACCATTTTAAAATCCCTACATCCATTTTAAAATCCCTACATACTTCACTTTATAGTTAATATGAACCACTCTTAAGAAGAGTGCTAGCTTCGAATTATAATATCAACAACCATTGTCCCCAACAATCACATAATGTGCTAGCTTTGAATTATAATGTCAACAACCATCTTGATTTGTTCTCAGCAATCACGCAGTGTACAACCATATTCTATCTATATGAGGTAATGTTTCATTTACCATTTTCCACAGACTAAGCAATGGTTTTCTTTTCTAGTATAATGCGAACTAGTATTAAATAGCTTGTTACACTATTTTGTTGTTATAGTACACGAAGAACAAAATATTAACAAGGAATTTTCTGATGGAAGTAGAATGAGTTGTAAAATTATGATACAGGTTTTTAGTGTTGTACATTTAATTGATAATTCCTTGTTAATATTTTGTTCTTTGTGTACTATAACAACAAACTATGTTGGATTCACTATATTATTTCCAATGATTTTTTATCGTGAAATTCTTATTTTTATCATAGCCAAATATTAACAAGGAATTTGCTGATGGAAGTAGAATGAGTTGTAAAATTATGATACAGGTTTTTAGTGTTGTACATTTAATTGATAATCTAAATCCTTAAAAAAATGTCAAAATTCATTATTTATTGACAAAGTTATAATTTTATTTATTTATTTACTCACAAATTCATGCCTAGATTGTATCTATTTAATTTAGCTATTTAGAGGAGACTTGAAATAGAATGTCTTCTTCGAGGGTTTATTCACATATCTCCCTTCTTAAAATTCAAAATGGGGCATGGAAGTATTCAATTGAATGGAATATCTTATGTAGGTGAACCCACCATGGTACATATGACTAATCATTGGAAAGATGTTGAAGAGTGAAATATATCCATTCATTAGTGAATATTGATTTCAACAATAGTATTATAAAATTAGAATAATATTAGTGATGTCTTATGATGATGTTGGAGGAAAGTTCTGGTACTACTATCATTTAGGGAGATCAAAGTTTTAGCTTAGAATTAAGATGTATACATGATGATAGACAATGGAAGTATAATATAATTTTAATTAAATTATTAATAATTACTAAGAGAATGATAAACATTTAATTTCTATGAAATATTATTTTAATAAATTTTAATATTATTTTTCATCCAAACTTGTTGGTGTTATCATTACTCTTCTCCCCTACACCAATGATATCTATTTCTTCCTTGAAGCAATGAGGATTTGGACAAAAGATGTAGGACTCTTCATGACTATTACTCCACTTTGGGTATGAAGTTAATAGTAACAAGACTAAAATCATCATAATTCAATCCAAGATGATCACCCATGGAAATTTTTTCTATGGTAACAATAGCTTGGAGCACTTCTTATAAATAGTAGCTCATTTAAATTACTTATAAGCTCAAATCAAATTACATCATTTAGAAAAGAATTACTGGAGGCTAAAAATCTTATTATCATCTTGAAAAAACTTTAAGGATGTTGACCATTGTATTTGGAGTAAGACAATGTTCCTCTTTGAGACACTCTTCATCCATGTTTTCTTATAAGGTTGTGAAGTCTCTAGTTGCATTATATCCAAAGAGTCTAGTTGCATTATATCCAAATTGTCCTGGAGTAAAATTGAGATGATTCCAAGGCAATTCATAACCTACAATCTGAAGATGATTGAAAATACCTCCTATGCTATCCTATTGATTGAAGTTTTTCTCTTCCCTATTGAAAGCACTATGTTTAAGTATGTGATTTATAAGAAGAAGAAGAAGTTGTACAACATAGAATCGAATAGGCTTCCTAAAATTTCTTCTAATAGTAGTGAGAACCCCCACCTTGGCCTCAAGCCCAGGTGACTTAAGAATGTGTAGTATTGGCTCAACCATTTGAGGATAAATGACAACATCATCTTCAGAAGCAAGGATACTCTCAAAGATACTATCACCTAAACATTTAAGGATATTATATGGAATGATAAGGAATTGGAGGGTAAAAGGAAGGTTAGATATTATATGAAGGTGATCAACCCCACCCTTGACAAGCTAAATTACCTTTCTGTTTTGACCTCTAAGAAAAAGATAAACATGGCTAACATTAGAACTAATTCTTATGAGGTAGTGTTGTCTACTCTCACGAGTCCCTAGGACCATAGAATTTGTTAGCTTCACCATGGAGGATTAAAGACACCATCTTTTAGATTGTCCCACCATTACCCACATCCTTTATCTTTTCCCTAACATGTGTCATACTTCCAATCTTATTGACTTGTTAAGTTATCCCAACTATAGTAATATTGTTGGGCTTCTTTCCCTTATTTTTGAGCATAGAAATAAGACTCTCAAGTATTACAATTAGATTCTTCTTCCCGTTAGGTCCATAGACCCCATTGATCTTAGTGAAAGTTAATCATCATCATGATAAATTAGTTTATTAAAGTAATTTGAGAAATTGAATATTATTTATATAAATAAGATAATTATGTTTATAAATATTTTTCTTTTCATTATAATTTTTATAATATTAATTAAATTATTAACAATTAATAAAAAATGATAGACATTTCATTTCTGTGAAATATTATTTTAATAAATTTTAATATTATTCACAAACAAAAAATAAAAATTTATCTACAAGATAAATATGTAATTAATATATATATATATATATATATATATATATATATATATATATGTGAATTAACATTGTCGGAAGGTCCCTAACAAATTCTCTTCGATTTCCGTCAGCCTCTAAAATTGGTGCAACAGTGCAAGAATTTTGTTCTGTTTATATGAACGTGGGGATTAAATTCTGCACTATCACCGATAAAGCGGAAGTCAAACATAATCTCTCTTCTTTACATTTCGTTCAGGCGCAACATTCCAAGAGCACGCTTTCTGCGTCAAGCACCATCATTAATCCTTTTCTCCATTTCATTGTGTCTGCTCGTGCCTTCAAAATGGAATCTAGTCACAGTAATAATACAGGTACTGTTAGATTGATGAGCTGCGATGGAAAAATATTCCAAGTGGAGGACAAGGTGGCTTCCGAGTCTCAGATTATAAAGAAGGTGATGGACGACTTTGGCACCGACGACTCTATTCCTCTGCCTCTCGTTTCAAGCAACATTTTGGAAAGGTGATCCAATATTGCATATACCATGCGCTTCATGACGCTCATGATGTTAACAACAGTAGGTGGGATTCAGAGTTCCTTGAAAGCCTCCATGATCATGAAACCCTTTTGAAAGTGGTACTGGCAGCCAATTATCTCTGTGTAAAGAGTCTTCTGGACTTTACGTGTAAAGCTATCGCTCACATGATTAGAGGTAAAACCCCCGAACAAATTCGTCGAATTCTTAATATTCAAGATGAGGATGATTTAACCTCTCAACACTAGGTATGGCCGGCAGGCAGGCCTGGAATACGGGGCTTCTGAAGAATTGTGAATTTCAAGTAGTAGTGGGAGCCAATTATCTGTTTATAACGACTCTTCTGGACTTGACATGTAAAGCTATCGCTCACATGATCAGAGGTACAATCCCCAACAGATTCGACGAATTCTTAATATTCAAGATAAAAATTATTCAACTCTAGGAAGCCATGGGAAAGACTTACTAGTTTTTAAAAAAAAGTGTCAAAAGTGCTATAAATCTTTGTTAAAATTGTGGGAACTAAAAGTAGTCCTTACAATAGTTTAGAGAAATAATTAATTGTGCCTTTGGCCGTTGAGAGGGATCCTCTAGACTCATGTTATATACTTATGGATAGCAATAGGGCAACATAAAACCACATGTACTCATTGCATGAATTGTTTTCTTACTAGAATTTACTGTTAGTGGCTAAACGATATATTATTATATTATTGAAAGAAATTAAATACATATTTTTAATGTCTAATAAATATAAAAAAATGAAAATTGGAAAAAATTTCACATATCTTTGATCCTTTGATTAAGCTTTGGAAAGGAATTGATGAGATAAATATTGAGTTGAAGTTTGTTGTGATTAGCTTCTATGAGATGGTTGTTTCCACTCTTAAGAGAAACTAAGGGTGGTGTAAAGATATTAAATGTAATATCTGGGCTAACCAAGCGTGTCCTTTTTTCTGCTACCTTTTTGGTATTTACATCCATAAGCTAGAGGAGTTTTTGGAAATCACTAGGTGCAAGGGAACCAAGCTTGTTGATATTATTATTACTCTTCTCATGTAGACCAATCATATCTTTCTTCTTCATAGAAGCCATCAGGACTTGGACAAAAAACTTAGGACTCTTCATCACTATTGCTAGAGGTTAGGTATGACAATTAATACTCACAAGAATAAAATAATGATAAATAAATTCAAAATGAAATTATGGAAATGGGGGATTTAGATGGAGTTTTTTCCCAGCTGCAACACGTGAGTATGCCCCAATAGTTGATGAAATGTGGAGGGACCCTGCAATTCAGGCTAAGTATGCAAGAAGAAATGAGCTGGATGTTCTCCCTGATGTTGCTGGTCACGTCTAATGTCACAACCTTATAATGAAAACTTTGATTTTCCAACTCCAACTGTGAAGTATCAGCTTGATGAAGATAACATAAGATAACAAGAAGGCAACAAACATTCACAATTAATTATCAAGTTAATAGAAATCTACCCTAATCTACAAGCATCTTGATTTCTCGACATGGTATCAGAGCTAGGTTGAAGGAATGGAAGATTAAAGATAACAGTGTGTTGGCTTATTTACTTATCCCTGTAGCACCTTAATCAAAGTATCATACAAATTCTATGGCATATTTTCCTTAAAATATGAATTGAAAGAGGCACAGTATCTCTGTAATTCAAGTTGAAGAAAGACATCAATATTCCTGTGAACCGAGCTCATCAATAAAGGAAGGATCAAAATACATAACGGCTAGAAAAAGGGACCTATAATACATGTAAAGACTCTATGGCATTATCTCTATAAATCAAGGATGAACTTCATATCTCTGTTGTGGACAAAATATTTGGCATAGTTACACATATATGAGTCTCTATGTTGATTTATGAAGTAAGTTTCCTATACTAATGTGAATTTTAGAGGCACCTTCTCCTATGATAAGCATACAAGTAATTATCTTTATAATCTACAAAGTACTCAAAGAAAAAGCAAATGGCTTATATGAAATCTTTTAAAAGAAGACAATCTACTCTGAGAATACTTTCAGTGGCAATCTGAGCATGATTGTGCGCTCCTTTCTGAATCAAAGAGACCAAGTGTATTCATGATATTTGTATAGTTTGAGTAACCAAAATGCTGTAGCTCACATCTATTACTGCTGAGTTCAAAGGCTAGTCTAAGAGTATGAACAAGTCCAAAATTGCCATAATGATTGAAGCAAGTTTGTTTGGGAAAAAACGAATATCTGAGGTACTGTTCTTCGATCAATAGAAAAAGGTTCTATGACACTTCTATGAGGTATCTGAAGCTTACTATAGCAACAAATATTTGAAGATTCAAGGCATCAATGATGACACCAACATGAAACTATACAAGGTGTATCTAACATTATATAAGGCAGCTCGACTCATTTGGGAGACTTCCATCTTTGACATCTAAAAATACCATCATCTTCGTAATCAATGCAAATCTGGGGCACTGTGAGACGGAGGATAGAAATGTTTTGTGATCTGAAGTTAAAAGAAACCAAAACCATGTGGATAGTCTCGAAGGCATTGAAATGTACAAATGATGAACTTAAAGACATGCAAAACAAGTCTTATTTGTGACATAAAGGATTGAGCATCTCTATAGCTTTGTGCAAAATGAATCAAAATTATGTGATCTACTCTATGCTACAGGCCCAAAATACTAAGGTACATAGTCTATAGAAGGGACCAAAATCATCAATATGAATAAAAGCCAAGATTCTGATCAATTCCAAGTCTGAAGCTACACTTAATGACAAAATTTACATTTTTGAAAAGTCTGAGCATCTCTATGAAAATAACATGTATATTTGTGATATGAACTATACAAATACATACAAAACATTTTGAATCATCAAGAATCAGAGTTTAATGGCATCATGTGCGAAAACTTGAGGGATGCTACTTCATAACACAATTTCTTATGATGATATAAGGCCCATCTCTCTGACACTAGAGTATGTAGCAGCATTATATCTCTTCATAAGGACTGTGAGGGTATAGGGAATCCGTGACACAAGTTTGTGAAAATAGCGCCCTTCTCATACATGAAAGAAAGACGAATTCAGTTCTTGAAGCTGACCTATTTGATATTGAAAGATAAAGGACACTTAAAGTAGCTCAAAGATATCTATGTGGCTTATAGCCGAGCTTGAAGGACCAATAAGTGAGATCAATGTGAAGACCAAGTTGCAGAACTGTATGGACAGAGAAGTTCGAATTTAGCGTAAGCATATCTTTTGAAGCAGCCCCAAGAAGTTACAACTTACAATATAGTAGTACCATACTCTAAGGAAATAATGGAGAACATGGGAAGTTAAAAGAGGTACATGTAAACTATGCTCAATGATAATAGTAGTGGCAATCTCAGCATGACTGTGTGCTCCTTTCTGAATCAAAAAGACAAAGTGTATTCGTGATATTTGTATAGTTTGAGTAACCAAAATACTGTAGCTAATTACTGTGGAGTTCAAAGGCTAGTCTGAGAGTATGAACAATTCCAAAATTTCCATAATGACTGAAGAAAGTTTGTTTCGGAAAAAATGAATATTTGAGATACTGTTTTTGATCAATACAAAAAGTTTTGTGACACTCCTATGAGGTATCTGAAGTTTACTATAGCAACAAATATTTGAATATTCAAGGCATCAATGATGACACCACATGAAACGATACAAGGTCTATCTAACACGATATAAAGTAGCTCCACTCATTTGGGAGACTATCCATCTTTCACATCTATAAAGACCATCATCAATGATTTTGATCATATCTATAAGTAATCTTAAAGTATGTTTGGAAAAAAGTATATTATGGTTCTCTATAGTTTTGGAGATATATTCCATTAAAGCTAGGATTTTTGAATGATCTTGAAATTAGTTTCAAATAAATTATATTCCTCCTCATTATAATGTTGGAGACCTAACTACATAAATTAGTTTCTAATGAATAAGTTTGGTACTTTTGTTATAAATTTTCTTTTGAGACACATAATATTATGAAATTTCAAATATTTGAAGAATCAAGTCAAATATCTTTAGGTAAAAATAACTTGTTACACTATTTTGTTGTTACAATACACCAAAAACAACATTTGGTAAAATAAGTCTTTAGTGCTTAGGTAGTTAGATGATATGGATAACTGCATAGTTGGGATTCACTATATTATTTCCAAAGATTTTTTATCCTGAAATTTTGATTTTTATCATAGCCAAATCTTCACAAAGAATTTGTTGATGGAAGTAGACTGAGTTGTAAAATTGTGATATAGGTTTTTAGTATTGTACATTTAATTGATAATCTAAATCCTTATAAAATGTCAAAATTCATTACTTATTGACAAACTTATAATTTATTTATTTATTTACTCACAAATTCATTCCTAGATTGTATTTATTTAATTTAGCTATTTAGAGGAGACTTAAATTAATTGTTCTGGAATTAATTAATTCAATAATATAATTGTTATAATATAATTCCTTGGTGTAGATTATTGATAATTGTCCTCAAATTTGTTAGTTTCGGGATGGAGGATTAAAAACACCATCTTTTAGATTGTCCCACCATTACCCACATCCTTTATCTTTTCCCTAACATGTGTCATACTTCCAATCTTATTGACTTGTTAAGTTATCCCAACTACAGTAATATTGGTGGGCTTCTTTCCCTTATTTTTAAGCATAGAAATAAGACTCTCAAGTATTACAATTATTTTCTACCAAATGAGTCTGTATTGTATTCTAACACTCTTGCATTGCAATTCATAAACAACCAGCCAAAATTGATCGAGAAACATGCCAAATGGGTAGAATTTTTGTAGAGCTTTACTTTTGTGATAAAGAATACAAGTTGTAAGTTGAACAAAGTTGCTAATGCTTTGAGTAGAGTGAATTTAATCATGCAGTAATTACAAGTTTCTGTTGTAGGATTTGAAGGAATGGTTTTCATGTATAATGAAGATGCAGAATTTAAGGAAATTTATGCAGCTCTACAAAACCGAGTAGTTCGTAATAGGCACGAGGGGTTGTATTATCTTATCGAAGGATATTTTCCATTCAAAAATAATAAATTGTGTATTCCTAAATGTTCTATGAGGGAAAAAATAAATTAAAGCGAAACATAGTGTAGGTTTCTCTAGAAATTTTGGACAAGACAAGACTTTTGCACAGTTAAATGCCTTTTACTACTGGCCAGAGATGCAAATTGATGTTAAGATATTTGTTGAGAAGTATGGGATCTGTCAGTATGTTAAGGAAGAAGCCAAAATACAAGATTATATCAGCCATTACCAATACCAAAACGACCATGGGATGTAGTTAGTATGGATTTTGTTTTGGGTTTCTGAAAAAATCAAAGAGGAAATGACTCCATTTATGTTGTGGTGGATAGATTTTTTAAAATTGCTCATTTTATTTCATGCAAGAAAACTAGTGATGCAACACATATTACTAATATTTTTTTTTTATAGTTTGTAAGGTTGCATGAATTGCCTATAAGTATTGTATCCCATAGGGATACAAAGTTTGTTGGCCATTTCTAGAGAACCCTTTGGAAGAAACTAAGTACCTAGTAAACAAAAGTCTGAGAAATATATTGAGGAGTTTAATGTATAAAAATCCTAAGCACTGGGATTGAGCACTTTCTGAGGCTAATTTTTCTTATAACGATACTCAAAATCGGAGTACTCAGATGAGTCCATTCCATATTTTTTTTGGGATGAATCCAAGAGGTGTGTATGAGCCTCCGGGAATTTGGGGGGGGGAAAACAAGAGATAAGATGTAGTGTTGGCCGAAGAGTTTGTAGAGGATATGTGTATTCACAGGAGTATTTTAAAGAAATATTGCAAGAAAGAAATGGAAAATACAAACATAGAGTTGATACTAAAGGAAAGAAAGGAATTCCACGTAGGAGACCTAGTCATGGTTTATTTGAGAAAAGAAAGATTTCCTCTAAGACTTACAAGAAATTGAAGATGAAGAAGATATGACCATGGTACATATGACTAATCATTGGAAATATGTTGAAGGGTGAAATATATCCATTCATTAGGGAATATTGACTTCAACAATAGTATTATAAAATTAGAATAATATTAGTGATGTCTTATGATGATGTTGGAGAAAAGTTGTGGTAGTAATTATCATTTAGGGAGACCTAAGTTTTAGCTTAGGATTTAGATGTATACATGATGATAGACAATGGAAGTATAATATACTTAATTAAATTATTAATAACTATTTTTTTCCAATTAAAGTAATCTATTAACAATGAAAAATTATGTACAATGTGCCATATAGCGATAACATTGCCTAGAGGTATGGCATTTTTAACAGAAAAACCAGAGAAGGACACCGCCCCTATAGAGGGAAACCAAAGGTGAAATAGATAACTACAAAACCCCACGCAGGGGAGTCATAGAGTCTTTAAATTGATAACCAAGTTGGCGAAAAACTATGACCCGAAAAAAGAGACAACAAGAAAAAAGAGACAAGCCCAAAAGTAAGGGCAGAAACAGCACAAGAAAACCGTATAAGGGAAGTAGTGGTACTCATTAGGAGTTTCTTCTCTCCGACCCTCGCACCACCATTCATCCCAGCATCCTGTCCTTCGTGTACAAAGTCCGTTAATTGATTTGACCACCTCGCCCGGAGGTAGAAGGGGAGCTTCTGGCAGCGCTCATTTGAACTTTGTCCTTCTTCTCATCGCTTGCTTGACCATCATCCTTCAACACCTCATGCGTGTGCTCCAAGCCATCCCCGCGCCATAGAAAGCCCTCGCACGTCCTCGCGATCCTACGTGTCCGCGTAGCCGTGCTTTCCATCCTCGTATGCCCACATTCATAGTGGAAGCGACCGAGGGTGCATATCCGAGGACAAAGCGGCGGGGGCTGCTGCTTTTGCCCAACAAAGTCAGAGCTGGGGGGTAGCCTCACGTGGTTCTTTCGCCGTGTTGGGCAACAAGATGGAGGCAGTTACTCGAGGACGATTGAGAGAACACGAAGGAGAAATGCGCAAAGGTGAGTCCGAGCAGGGATGGAAAGAGGATGGGAGAATCAAGGTGACGCCTCCGCAGTGGAGCGCCACCTCTCGCTAGGGGACTGGTATGACCGTCGGGAGTGAGTAGAGGACGCAGGAGGAGGAGGGAGAGCGTCGCAGTTGGCGATGAGTGGCTCGCGGCAACGCATCCGATGCCGAAGATGCGGCATGATTTCGGCGTGGGGGAGGAACCAGGATGCAAAGGAGTGGCCAAGCTTACAGGGATTGAGGAGCATGAGAATGCAGGGAGAAGGTGGCAAGCAAACGTACACCTATGGAGCGAAAGACAAGATTTTCTCCAAGGTCAAGGCAACAATTGAGCCCGTTCCTTTTACTAGAGGAAGTGCACAAGCCGGAGAGGCCTTCGCATCCGGGGAGCATCTCTCGAGCAATAGGCACAAGAGAATTCTTCGTGCCACAACATCTCTCTATTGTATGAATCCAAATGACAATGCAGCGGTACACCAGCAATAAATCAGCAAGGAATTGAGTTGAAGGACGAGCCATCCCGCAATGAGCAAGATCATACCTGAGATCGAAACAGCAGGTTGAGACGAGCGCGAGGCATTAATGCCATTAAACCGGCTAACCTCGTTTAAGTGAGCTATGACAGCTTTCCTTACATTTGGGCATGTGGCTTACCGTCCCGCCGCACCCCCATCCCGTCATAATAATCTCTTGCTTCGGCACCCGCATCCGGAAAAATTATTAATAACTATTAATATAATGATAAAAATTTAATTTCTATGAAATATTATTTTATTAAATTTTAATATTATTTTTGATCCAAGCTTATGGTATTATCATTACTCTTCTCCTCTACACCAATGATACCTTTTTTCTTCCTTGAAGCCATGAGGATTTGGACAAGAAATGTAGGACTCTAGATGACTATTACTCCACTTTCGGTATGAAGTTAATAGTAACAAGACTAAAATCATGATACTAAATCCAAATGATAACCCATGAAATTTTTTTCTATGGTAACAATAGCTTGGAGCACTTCTCTTCATCTCTCTTCTTATAAAGAGTAGCTCATTTACATTACTTTATAAGCTCAAACGTAATTACATCATTTACAAAAGAATTATTGGAGGCTGAAAAAATCTTATTATCATCTTGAAAATACTTTAAGGATGTTGACCATCAGATTTGAGTAAAAATTGCATGTTCCTCTTTGAGACACTCTTCACCTATGTTTTCTTATGAGTTGTAAAAGCTCCTAGTTGCATTATATCCAAAGAGCTCCAAGTTGCATTAGGATCCAAAGAGTCGTGGATTAAAATTGAGATGATCTCAAGTCAATTCATAAGTAAAATTGAGATGATTCCAAGGCAATTCATAAGCTACAATCTGAATATGAATGAAAATACCTCCTTTGCTATCCTAGTGATTGGAAGTTTTCCTCTCCCTATTGAAAGCACTATGTTTAAGTATGTGAGGTATAAGAAGAAGCTTTAGAACATGGAATCGAAGAGGCTTCCCTAAAATTGCTTCTAACAAGAGTGAGAATGCCCACCTTGTCCCCGTGCCCGGGTGGCTTAAGGATGTGTAGTATCGGCTCAACCATTTGAGGATAAATGACGACATCAAAAGCTAGGATACTCTCAAAGATACTATCACCTAAAAAATTGAAGGATAAGATATGGAATGATGAGGAATGGAGGGTAAAAGGAAGGTTAGATATTATACTAAGGTGATCAACCCCACCCTTTACAAGCTTCTGCCTGGACCTCCCAAGAAAAAGATGAACATGGCTAACATTAGAACTAATTCTTATGAGGTAGTGTTGTCTACTCGCAAGAGTCCATAGGACCATCGAATTGTTAGCTTCGCGATGGAGGATTAAAAACACCATCTTTTATATTGTCCCACCATGTACTATACTTCCAATATTATTGACTTGTTGTTATCCCAACTCTAGTAATATTGGTGGGCTTCTTTCCCTTATTTTTGAGCATAGAAATAAGACTCTCAAGTATTACAATTATTTTCTACCAAAGGAGTTTGTATTGTATTCCGACAATCTTGGATTGCAAATCATAAACAACCAACCAAAATTGATCCGTAAACATGCCAAATGGGTAGAAGTTTTGTTTAGCTTTTGGGGATGTTGTATATGTTAAGTTGAACAAAGTTGCTAATGCTTTGAGTAGAGTGAATTTAATAATGCAGAATTACAAGTTGGTGTTGTAGGATTTGAAGGAATGGCTGACATGTATAAAGAAGATGCGTAATTTAAGGAAATTTATGCAAATTCGTACAAAACCGAGTAGTTCATAATAGATGCCGTGGTTGTATTATCTTATCCAATGATATTTTCTATTCAAAAAATAATAAATTGTGTATTCCTAAATGTTCTATGAGGGAAAATAAATTAAAGCAACATAGTTGAGGTTTCTCTAGAAATTTTGGACAATACAAGACTTTTTGCCGAGTTAAATGCTTTTTACCACTGCTAGAGATGAAAATTGATGTTAAGATATTTGTTGAGAAGTACGAGATCTATCGCATGCTAAGGGAAGAAGCCAAAATACAGATTATATCGCCCATTACCAAGTACTCAAACAACCATGAGATGCTAGTATGATTTTTTGGTTTCGAAACTCAAAGAAGAAATGACACCATTTATGTTGTGGTGGATATATTTTTTAAAATCGCTCACTTCATTCTCTGCAAGAAAACTAGTAATGCAACACATATTAATAATATTTTTTTTTATAGTTTGTAAGGTTGCATGAATTTCCTATAAGTATTATATCTCACAAGGACACAAATTTTGTTGACCATTTCTAGAGAACTCTTGGAAGAAAACTAAGTACCTTGTAAACAAAAGTCCTGGGAAATATATTGAGGAGTTTAAATGTATAAAAATCCTAAGAAGTGGGATTGAGCACTCTTGAGGCTAAGTTTCTCTATAATGATACTCCAAATGAGAGTACCCGCATGAGTCCATTCCATATTTTTTTTGGGATGAATCCAAGAGGTATGTATGAGCTTAGGAATTTGGGAAAACAAGAGATAAGAAGTGAAAAGGTCGAAGAGTTTGTAGAGGATATGCAGACTACATGAAGATTTTAAAGACACATTGCAAGAAAGAAATGGAAAATACAAACATAGAGTTGATACTTAAAGGAAAGAAAAAGGAATTTCCAAGTAGAGACCTAGTCAAGTAGTTTATCTCGTAAAATAAAGATTTCCTCTTAAGACTTACAAGAAATTAAAGATGAAGAAGATAGGACCATGTACCCTTGAGGAAATTTTCTTCAAATGCATATGAAATAGAATTGCCGAAGGGATGAATATCACCCATCTTTAATGTTTCATATTTGTACCCATACCAAGGAATAGAGGAAGAGCTACAGGAAAACTCTACAACAAAGGAAAACAAGACTTTAAATTGGGAAGAACAAATTCCAAAGAAAGTCAAGAAAGAGCTCTGGGCTATTCTAGACAAAAGAGTATCCAAAGGAACCTGAGGACGTGTTTATTTTTAGTATCTATTAAAATGGAAGGGAGAGCCAACTGAGGATGCTGCTTGGTTGACAAAATTTCCCTTCATAATTACGTATGACTTATGGAGTAAGTTTTGAAAGTTTCCATGAATGATTCTTTTCTTCCCTGGGAGTGTGATACAGGAGCATCGAGTTAGGAACAATGTGATTGGATGTTCAGATGTTGTGGCTAAATATGAGAAGGGTAAACACTGACCATTAATTTTCTATCTTAATTTAATCTCAGTGAGAAATTAGTTTGTTGAATTTGTTAGATTAATTAGGAAAGAAAATTAGAAATTGATTCCTCCTTGGGTGGAGATTTAGCGAAGTAGGCTAAAACTCATTAACATGATAGAATTTAATTAAGAAATAAATTAAAATAAATCTATTTTGATAAGGAGGACTCTTTGGATTTTTAATATATAATATGTGAAATACGTGAAACAGTGGCAGAGAGAAAAGTCATAAAAAAAAAGGTCGCGAGCTAGAAAATTGTTGAATCAAGCCATGCTAAATCTTTGTAATTTCTATTTCCAGAATAATAAATTGGAAGTGTGGTATGGAAAAATCATGCTCTGGGTGGTAAATTTCGTTTAAAAACCTTTGAAGATCAAATCTCGTATACATTTGTAATATTCTTCTATTTTTTATGTTTGTGTTTGAATTTAGCAGTGAAGAGTTTAAGGGTTCGTTGCTGAGCTCGAGCTTATAAATTCATTTATGATTGATTTATTTAAAATAGTGCCATTGATTCATTATATACCCTGGTTCCACATAGAATTTGTGTGTTGGTTTGGAAAGTGGTCTTTAAAAACCATGAGTGGTATATCACATCACTCTACACAGTGGGTAATGGGAATTGCTTGAACCATGCATACACTTCCGGAGGCAAGACTTAGCGTAAGGATGGAGATGAAGAAACCTAATTCTATAGTAAAATTTAAAATTTAAAATTTTTATTTGTCGTGTTAGTTTATATTCCATGACCATTGGATATCCAAAGGTTTTTATTGAACAATGGCGATTTTATATAAATAAGGAATAGAACGGTCAAACAAGATTGACCACGTTTTATTATTTATGTTAATTACTCTTTAAATGAATTGTGCATACACCGTGTTTTTTTGGCTTTCATGTGCATATGGGGTTTTATGAAAAGGGATTCCTCGTATTGTGTGAGTATATTGAAGCAAGAATGTTAAAAACAAAATTGTAATTGTTGTTAGGACTCGGAATCATAATGGAGACTTGAAATATAATGTCTTCTTATCTCAATTGAGGGTTTATTATGCACGGCATATCTCGCTTCTTAAAATTCAAAAATCCAAATGGAAGTAGTCAATTGAATGGAATACATTGTGTAGGTAAACCCACCATGGGAAATATTGCTTAGGACTAATCACCGGAAAGATGTTGAAGAGTGAAATATATCAATCAATTAGGGAATATTGACTTCAACAATATTATCATAAAATTAGAATAACGATAGTCATGTCTTATGATGATGTTAGAGAAAACTTGTGGTAGCACTAACATTTAGGGAGATATATAAGTGTTATCTTAGAATCTAGATGTATACAAGAGGATAGAAAATGGAAGTATAATATAAAGGAGAACATGATATACCTTCCTAATTTTTAAAAAAGGAGACATCTCCATGATTCTAAAAGTAATACAATGAGATATTTGGATAACATTGTAATAAAAATCACAATGAAAAATATTAGATAGCCATGTTATCACCGGAAAACTATTCTTATACAAGCAAGGTGCACAATATATGTATTTATGAAAAATGGTACTTCTAGAAAATATGCTTGTCAGAGATAAAGGTTAGAAAGTGTTGGCATTGGTATCCAAATGTGTTATCATTGATCTTGAAATGTTTTTTCATTCATTTTCAAGGTAGTTACCGTTTTTCCTAGTCCTTTATATACCTTCGTGTTATTAGTAAGTTGTTTCTTAGTTGAGGTCAAGGATGGAACATATATTTGGAGGAGTTTTAGCTACATAATATAGGATTAGATGTTGGACGATTTCTTAATACCTAAGATGAACTAGTTTTTTAAGAAAGGGGTGTCAAAAGTGCTATACATATTTGTGTGGGAACTATAAATAGTCCTTAACCTAATAGTTTAGATAAATAATTAATTTGCTTCTTTGGCCATACTACACTTGAGAGTTACTCTCTAGAGTACACTTTTTGATATACTCAAGGGTAGCAATATGGTACATAAAATCACATGTACCACCGCGTGAATTGTTTCCTTACTACAATTTTACTCGCTAAAGAGTAGATTATTATGTTATCGAAAGACACTAAATACATATATATTTAAAAAATAACTTGCTAACCCTAAAGAGCATCTTAAAATTACACAAGATTCCAAATTTATGTCTCATATAAATATAAAAAATTCAAATCCTTTGAATAAATTTTGGAAAAGAATTTATGAGATAAATATTCCTCGTGACTTGAATTTCATTTCCGATTCGCCCCTAAAAGACCATTGTTTCAAATAGTAAGACCAACTAAGGGTGGTATAAATATATTAAATTAATATGGGTGTTAAACAAGGGTGCCCCTTTTAGCTACCTTATTTTACATCGATAAGCTTGAGGAGTGTTTCAAATCACGAGGTGCAAGGGGACAAATCTTGTTGGTATTATCCTTACTCTTTCTCCTCACGCCGATGATATATTTCTTCTTCCTAAAAGCCATGAGGACTTGGACAAGAAACCTAGAACTCTTAATATCTATTGCTCCACGTTGGGTATGATAGTTAATATTGACAAGACTAAAATCATGATCATTAAATCCAAAATGATCACCCGTGGAAATGTTTTCTATAATAAAAATCACTTGAGCATGTCTCATCCTATAAATATTAGGGGTATTTACATTCGTTTAAAATAAATTATACCCTCTCTCATAAAAAGAATCATTTATAGGAATATTTATTTCAAGTCTAAGTTTTGTTCATTCTAAAAGGAAGTTTCCCTCCCAAATTGGATTGTGATTATTGGTTTATTATCATTTTCAAGGAACGCACCTCATAAAATTTGGTATTAAAACCATGTTATTATGGTTTTTATGCTTTACACTAGTCATCATGGATTTTTCACTATACTTAATTTTAGGTATGCTTTATATTTTTAGATTTTGATCATATCTATAGGCAATATTAATTTATGATTGGAAAAAAATTATATTCTAGTTCTCTATACTTTTGGAGATATATTCCATTAAAACTAGGGTTTTTGAATGGTCTTGAAATTAGTTTCAAATAAATTATATTCCTCCTCATTATAATGCTGGGATCTACCTACTCAAATTAATTTCTAATGAATCATTTTGGGTACTTTGTTATAAATTTTCTTTTTGGCATACATAATATTATGAAATTTTCAAATATATGAGGAATCAAGTCAAATAACCTTAGGTAAAAATTAATAAAATGATATATAAAGAATTGGACATGTAGTATTTTACATGTTTACTTTTGTTAAGAGGTAAAAATTTGCCATAACTTTCACTCTAATACATAACATATTTTTACAAGCCAATGTTTTAGATTCAAGAGGGCTCAAATATGAGAGATATGGAAGTAGAAATGAGTTGTAAAATTATGACTATTGTACATTTAAGTGATAATCTAAATCATTTATAAAGAAATTCAAAATTCATTATTTATAAACAAAATTATAATTTTATTTATTTTTTAGTAAATAAATAATTCTCCTTTTAAGTAGATTGTATTTATTTAATTTAACTATTTAGAGGTGTTTGGTTTATATCATTTATTTTTGTGAATTTACAAACAAAATTTTGAGAATATTATATCTAAATATTACGTAGACATGGACGATTTGTAATTAGTTTTGAATTAGTTTCAAAAGATTCATTTTCTTGCTCACTATTAAAAAAAATCTTGAAGCTTTTAGACAATGGAATTAGGTACATTAAGGTTAGAAATTATAATATAGGTGGTTAAAATTTTTATATTTTTTCATTTCAATTTTGTGATATAGCCTTGGAAAATATAGTTTGTGAATAATCTTAGAATTAGTTTTACTAAGAAAGGTCTTGAAATTTTCATTTAAATTTTTTTGGGTGGAGATTTATACTCTAATCCTATGGTGACAAAGTTTGTAACATGTGAGAAAGTTTTCAAATTTTCACTTATTATAGTTTATGACATGTATCTTATGGAAGTTTTAAGGGATTTTAAAAGCTTAATTTTAGTGTTTAAAATCTGATTTGTAATTTACTTTCTTTTTAGGGGTGTGCTTATTGTATTTGAATAGAATAACTATATATTTTTGAAGTTCTTATATGCAATAAGGGGAAACAATATGTATAATTATGTATATCACCTCATTGAAAACCCACTTAAACTCGATGCTGCCATTTTAGGTAGCACACACATAATATCTACATATATAACTTCACTTCCACATACCTATACAAGAGGCTACCTACAAATACATTGGACAAATTTACATAGGTTATTCAATTATCTTGCTCCTATAGTACACCAAAAACACACTTCAAGATCACTCTCTAGTTATTATGTAATTGGGTAGAATGAATAAGGACATGAAAACATATGTATCTTAAATTAGTAATACTAATTTATTGGGTTGAGTACTATTGTTGGGTCCCAAAATGTTTATCAAATATCTATAACACTACACTCCCTAAAGTTCAAAATTTGACTTCAATAATTAATTGTTAAGGGATTAAAAAACATCTCAATATTGAGAAATCACATTTTTATGGTTATATTTTAGAAGCTACAACCTTTCATTATATCTTTTAATTTGATTTTTACACTCACTATCACATAAATTATATGGTATCTCATAAGAAGAATTAATTTTTAGGAGTATTTGATATTATTCTAAGTTTTCTTATTCTAAATTGAAGTGTCCTCTCAAATTGGATTGTCATTATTGGTTTATTATTGTTTTGAAGGAACACAATTGATAACATTTGGTATTAAACCATGTTATTAGGGTTTTTATGTTTTACAATAGTCATGATGGACTTTCAATATAATTATTTTTAAACATTCTTTATATTTTTAGATTTTGATCCTATCTATAAGAAATATTAAAGTATGTCAGAAAAAAAATTATATTTTGGTTTTCTATACTTTTGGAGATATATGCCATTAAAGCAGTTTTTTAATGCTTCCTTGAAATTAGATTCAAATAAATAATATTCCTACCCATTATAATATTGGAGATCTAACTACATTTTAAATTAGTTTCAATGAATGGTTTTGGTACTTTTCTTATAAATTTTCTTTTGGGATACATAACATTAGGAAATTTTCAAATATACAAGGAATCATGTCAAATAAATATTGCAAAAAATAATAAAACTACATATATAAATAACTGAACATGTGGTGTGATTTACAAGTTTACTTTCTATAACAGGTGAAAATCTACCATAAATTTCTCTAGAACACATATCATCCTTTTACTAGCCAATGTTTATGATTCAAGAGGGATCAAATATCAGAGATATATCAAGATAAAGTTAAGAATATAGGTATTTAGAAATTAAGTCTTTAAATATCGTAGATATATCAAGATAAATTTAAGCATTTAGATATATGGAAATTAAGCCTTGTAAAGTTATGTAAACTTTGATTAGAGGATCAAGTTTTGTAAGTGACTAAAATTTGTATTAATGATGAGTATTAATATTTTTATTTTCTCCAAAACCTCTAAATAAAGATCCATAATTGACTTCATGAATTATACTTATGTAAGTCTCCTCCACGGGTCACAGCAAATGAATATAAAGACGATATACAAAAGAAACTTAATCAACTTAGTGATAATTTATTAACAAGGTTCTAATTAAAAATCATGTTGAAAAATTCGAAAAAGAAAATTCTAAGGCTAAAGAACGTTCTAGATGATAATTGGTTATACATCTTTATGGGAAAATCAAAGGAAGCCATCCAACATGAAGTGCATTTCTTTGCTCTTACATACCTCAAACATTCATTCAACATGGAAAAAAGTTTGAATGGATGATTCTCTCATGAAGATCAATTACAAGTCAAATGGTTCAGCTTAACAAGCACAAAGTAAGATTCATAAAAAGGATTTTCACATAACAAATCCATTGATTATGATAACTATTTTTATCCCAAAATAAAAATGGAACATCAAGCTTGTACTTTATTTGTATCGGTAATATTTTTTTTTTTTTTGTAACCGTCTAACTTCTATATTAGTACAAAAATATGTTACATAGAGGCAGAGGCCTCACACAGCTAGCCCAGAGAAGAGGCATTCATATCATAAGACCACAGCTGTTGACTATCTGAGATGAACCTTGAAGACCAGGACCTTGTCCTACTTCCTAAACAACTGATTCTGAAAAACAAAATGATGATTGGAGTGCAAGACTCGCTACAACAAGTAAGACCGAGACAGACATAATCCATGACAAAAATTACAAGCATACAAAAGGATGCTCTGAAACATTGTCTTAAGCCTGAAAGCATGGAAAGCAGTGCTTGGGGAGCTGCTATTCGACGAAGGAGAATTACATTATAAAGCCTGCAAAAACTGTGAAGAAGAATGGAGAAGAACCCCTTCTGAGTACCTGATAGCAAAAACTGAAGAGCGAGAGCCATTTAAGCGTCGTTGGTGGGCGAGGGTGCTTCTTCCACCACAGGGCAAGCATACGGACTGAATTCAGCATCTGCAGGGGGCGAAGGAGCATGACCTGAAGGAGCGCAAGGCCTGGCTTGCGGGAGCTCGGGCTGAGAGGCCGAAATACCCTGAGAACTTTGCAGACTGACCCCCGGGGGGCAAAACAGTATTCCATCTTCAGATTCCTGAACAATGCCGGAGGGTGCCGAAGGCGGAGCTTGGGCTGTCGGGTTGATCCTGAATTTGATGGAGACCGAAGCAATGAAATCATGGTGGTTGAAGGAACATGGATAATAGAAGCGAGCTGAATGGAAGTGCTCAGAGGAGGTGAGGCGAACATGAGCTGCAGAGGTGGAAGGGCGTCTGCCACGCCCACGACGTCGACTTCTGCTGGGTGCCGCAGTTCGACCAACCTCTGTATCAGAAGAATCCGACGAGGTGGCAGAGGAGGGAAACGCAGGTGGCGTATTAACCTGCCCACGAGAAGAACCTCTTCTGCTCAACATTCTTGGCCTCAGACGAGGCATATTGAGAATGAAAGGATAATCTGGCCAAGAAGTCAAGAAAGGAATGGAGAGCAAGCTCTAAGACTGAATTAAACCAACAGAAGGGCCGTGAAAATTACAGAACTGACCAAAAGAAAAGTGAAAACCTTCTGAGAGCTCAATGCAGCAGCTTAAACGACACCTCTTGCCATTGTTGGTGCACAACCAAGGTTCGGATTCAACCTGAGAACAACTGGAACTCAACGGAGAGACACACAGCACCGAAGGAATAGGCGCCATTGCAGTGGAAAGGTCGAGATAACGAGGCGGAAGGAGCTGCATTAATGCAGCATTTACTGTGTAGGCTGGCATATATGAGGTGAGCTCGGAGCGCGAAGGGGTGGCGGTGGTGGTAGACCACGTGCCCACCCGCCCCCTTGTCAGCGAATTATATCGCATCCCGTACACCCGCATCCGGGATCGAAAGATCTTGTTGCACCAAGAGTGTGCAGTCTCGTTGGAGTTGTGGATCATTAGAACTGTTTAATGGACCCGAATAGAAGGGGATCTGCTGATTAGCTCCTTGGTTAGCCAATCTGTCTGCAACCTTGTTTGCAGTTCATTTGACATGTCTGAAATTGATGCTTCTGGGAGTTTTGAGCCATTCCTCAATCTGTTCTAATCTGCTAAGTAACCTCCAACTTGAAGCGATCTTGGCAGCTGAGGTTCCAGATTGCATTCTGATTGCTGCATCTATTAAAATTTGAGAGTCCCCCTCTATATCCAAAGGGAAGAAATTCTCATTTATAGCAGTGCTTAAACCTATCCATAAGCCTTCCATTTCTGCTTCGTTATTAGAGGCTCTGCCTAGGGATCCATGGTAAATATGCACAGGAGAGCGCTCTGAGTCCCTGAAGATACCCCCATAGCCAGCAGGACCCGGGTTACCTTTGGCCACCCCATCGAAATTTAGTTTGAAAGAGGGCGGGGAAGGAGGCGACCAACTGAGAGGAGAGTCCTTTTTAAAGAGAATGGGACAGCTTTGAGCTACAGAGGAAATGTTTAAGTTCCAATTTAGCATGATAAGACGCTCCTGGGGGGAAGAAGGCATGTCTGAATCCTGCCATTTCCTTAAAGCCAGAGTTTCCTGAAGGTACTTTTTGAGTTGATTCCAAAGGGTGTCGAGCAGAGAACTGTGATTCCTGAAGATCCTGCTATTGCGCTCCTTCCAAAGAATCCAGTAGATGAATCCTGGAAGAAGCTTCCAAAGAGTGTTGAGGAATAGACATTGGAATGGATTGTTGGGCCAATTCCTAATGGTGTTGACTATATCTCCCACTCGACGACCTGATCTTCTGTTGCATTGCTCCATTCTTTTCTAAAGATTATTCGCTAGGGGGCAAGAGTCCAAAAGATGAGTGATGGTTTCTGCCTGAATATTGCAGTTCGGACACCTTGATGGGCCAATGAATCCTCTTTTTTGCAAATTGTCCCAAGTAAGGATGCGATGTTTACTAAGCAACCAGAGAAAAATAGAAACTTTAGGCCATATGAGAGGTTGTCATATCTGGTCCCATATCTGATCTTTGAAGGGTTGTTCTGGTTGATAGAGAAGGCGATAGGCTTCCTTGGTGGTAAACATACCTCTTGGGGTGTATCCCCATCTGATTTTGTCCATTTGATCAGAGAGTCTTATTTTCCTGAGATTGATTTCTTGGTCCAGATCATTGTATGTTTCCTCCTGCCAATTTTCTTGCCAGGATTCTGCAGGACGCCACATGTTGAATCCTTGAGAGTGCTGCTGCTGCCAAAATTGTTGAACATGAATTTGACCCGTCTCTTGCATGTAGGCCTGCCATTTAGGTTTGTGAAAGAGAGAGGAAAGTTTGGGGGATTGTTGCCATGAATCCTCCCAAAATCTTGCCAAAGATCCTGAATGTATTTCCCAGAAACTGTGTGCCTGTATGAAAGAGCTATGTTGCTTGGCAGTGTTCCATATTAGTGAGCCTGGAGTGTTTGAGCTGAAGCGAATGAGAGCTTCCTTAGGAGTTCCTGCAGCGTATTTTGCATGCCAAAGGCGCGCCCATGGGCTATGTGGTTTGGAGATCCAATTCCACCAAATCCTTGCTCCCATGGTGTTGTTGCTGTGAAGGGTATCACGCAGCCCCAAACCTTCTGCTGTCTTTGAACGACAAACTTCGGTCCATTTTACAAGAGCCCATTTCTTGTTAAGTCCAGAAGATCCCCATAGAAAGCCCCTTTGAAGATTACGAATTTTTTTTAGCACCCATTGAGGGGCAGCCAGAATGGAAAATAAGTATAAGGGCAGAGCTTGTAACACAGATTTTATAAGGATAAGCCTGTTTGCTATATTGAGAGAGCGATAGGTCCATAAGGATAACCTATGTTCCAATTTATCAAGGAGTGAGCGCCATGAAGCATGTTTGACTGCAGAGACTATGAGGGGGGCTCCAAGATATTTCGAAGGAAGCGACGAAATGGGAAAACCGAGGATTCTGGCAATGTTCTTCTGCGTTATTGAGGGAGTGTTGAAGAAAAAAAGCTGAGACTTGGAGGCATTGATAGTAGTACCAGAAGCTTCTGAAAAAAGATCAAGCAGGGTCTTGAAAGCAGAGGCTTCATGAACCGAAGGATGTCCAAAGAGCATGGTATCGTCAACAAATTGTTGATGGGAGGTAGGAGATTGACCATGAAGCGTGAGACCTTTGAGAGTATGGGAAGAGATGGCTGCATGGAGAAGACGACCAAGACCTTCCGCCATAAGAACAAAGAGGAACGGGGAGAGGGGGTCTCCTTGCCGGATACCTCTAGTGGGTCGGAAGGGAGTGGAAGGGGAACCGTTGAGAAGGATGGAGAAACTGGGAGAGGTGATAAGATTCATAATCCAACGAGTCCACGTGGCACTGAAGCCAAAAGCTAACAGAACTTGGTTGATATAATCCCAGCTGAGCTTGTCGAAAGCCTTTGAGAGATCAAGTTTTAGAATCATACCTGATTTTTTTAGCGCCTTGAGAGAGTGGATCACTTCATGGGAGAGAATGATCCCGTCTAGAATTTGTCGACCTTCTACATACCCTGTCTGTTCTGGTGAGATGAGGCCAGGAAGGAGAGGCTTCAACCTGTTGGCTAGAACCTTGGAAATGAGCTTGTAGATTACATTACACAGCGCGATAGGTCTGAACTTATCCGGAGTGTTTGCTTCATCCGTTTTAGGAACTAGTGCTATGAAAGTGGAGTTTAAGGAGGGAAGGATCCAATGCATCGTCCTAGATTCGTCCACGATCTCCCAAACTTCAGATTTGATGATGTCCCAGAAATTATGAAAGAAATTGGCAGTAAAGCCATCAGGACCAGGGGCTTTACCATCCTGAAGTTGCGCCATAGCCTCGTCCACTTCTTGTTTGGTTATAGGCTGTAGTAATTTACTGTTCTGATCCTCAGTGATTATCTTAGGAATATGCTGCGTAATGGATCGAATGGCTTGAGTTCTGCATCCTGGAGGCTCCTGTAGAGTGTTCTGAAAGTAGTCTTTGAGTTCTTTCTCTATTTCCTCATGCTACTCCAGGCGTTCTCCTTGCGAATTGTTAATGAAGGCTATGTTATTGTGCATACGCCTTTGAATGGTAGATCTATGGAAGAATTTAGTGTTCTTTTCCCCCTCCTTTAGCCATTTAATTCTTGATTTTTGCCTCCACAAAATTTCCTCTTGTAGTCTCCTTGCTTCAATCTTATCTGCGAGTGCCTGCTCTTGATTAGCGAATTCCTCTGTTCTGCCCTCAATAATTATGCTTTGTTGCAATGTTTTCATTTGCTGCTCCAACATTTTCTGTTGTTCAAAGATATTGCCAAACTGATGGCGGTTCCAAGCTTTGAGAGTTTGTTTGAGGTGTTTTAATTTTTGTTGAAATTGATACATTTTTTCTCCTGCAGGGGGGCTGAATGTGTTCCAAGCATCTTTAACAACCTCTTTGAAGTTCGGGTGAGAGAACCAGAAAGCTTCAAATTAAAAGGGCCTATTGGTTCTGGATCCAGGGCTTGTCCATTGTAGCATGATAGGCCAATGATCGAAGCCCATCTGGGGCATAATAGAGGCGTGGAAGGCCCCACCAAGATGGATGGCGTTATCTGACATGAGGAAACGATCTAGCCTGGAAGCTATATGCTGTGGACCCCTTCTTTTGTTGGTCTAGGTGTATATGCCGTTGGAGGTTTGAAGATCGATTAAATGATTTCTGTGGATGAAATCCTTGAAGCCGATGCTATCTCCTTCGAGTCTCATTCTGCCACCGGTTCTTTCTTCCAAAGCTGAGATCATATTGAAGTCCCCACCGCAAATCCATAGGGGGAACCTTCGAACAGAGTTGAGCACAGAAAGAGTGTCCAAAAGATCCATTTTATTTTGGAGATCTTGAGGGAAGTACACGTTGGAGAGGTGACCATGGATATTGGTCCCTATAAGGTGGAAATTGGCTTGTATGACAAAATGAGAGGCATGAAAGTCATCTAGGTAGTAGACTTGGGGATTCCAAAGGATTGCAAGTCCCCCGGAGGCTCCAGACGCATCCACTGAAACCGATCTGCATCCTGGCCAGATTCTGTTGAGGATATTTTCCATGACTGTACTGTTACACTTCGTTTCTTGAAGAAATACCATTGCGGGCTTGTCTTGCTGAATCATATTTTTTAAGATTCTTTGTTTTGCAGGGCTATTGAACCCTCGCACGTTCCAGGAGATGAGCTTCATGAGGAACGGTGGGGGATAGTTTTATAAAACTTGGTCAACTTGGGGAATCTGCCTGAATCAACAAGCATTTCTCCAATGATTATAGTTCTCTGTAGATCAGTTCTGCGTCCCCTCTTTTTTGATTCTTTCATGATTTTCTTTCTGTCCCAAGGGCTTCCTGCCTGTATACCTAGACACTTGTGTTGCTGCGCTCGTGCTAGGACTACTTCAAGACTTTCTAGTTGTCTGGGAGGGATGGTACTAAACTCCTTCTGACGACAAGCTGTTTCTAGACCTAATATGTCTAAATCTCCCAGATCTATACTTTCAGGTTCTTCCTCCATGTGAGTAGGTTGAGCTTGATCTTCCTTCCTGGGCTGCTGATGCACTGAAAGAGCTAGATCTGAATCTGATTCCATGCTGATGACTTTGTGGCCTTTTTCGTTACTGGGGTTGGCCGAGGAAGTGGAGGCAGGAGAGAGGGCTAGGACGGAGTCCTTGGGAATATCTGAAAAAGTGGGAATGGCAGATGAAGCAGGGAGATCTGGGGAGGAGGGGATAACCGAAGTGTTATCTTGGTTAGGTAAAGCAGACAGAGAATCGAAGTTGTTTTTGGATTCAGGAATGATGGGTGAATCATTCACCACTGGAGATTTCTTCGCATGCTTTCTTCGTCCGGAGACCTTGGTATAGCCTTCCGCATCCTTGCTAGGCTCCATGACAGTGGCTTTGGCCAGATGATTTAAAGGTCAATCCCTGAAAAGATGGCCATGTTCATGGCATTTCCTACAACGAAAGGGAACATGTTCATAGTCTATAGTCTGGATCCATTCAAAGTCGTCATGGAAGAGACTTACCGAGTCCGATAGTGCTTTGGCCAAGTGCATGTGTACGCAGATTCTGGCGTATGAAGTGTACCTTCGGTTTTTAGTCTCCTCAGCAACTTTGATGAAAACCCCCAACCCGTTTCCGATTTCCATCAGTGTCTCCTCATCCCAATATTCCAGAGGAAGGGAATACATTCGGATCCAGACCGGAGCCCAGTTAAAGTCTTCTTTGTCAGGATGAAATATTTCCACCCAGTCTCGAAGGTAAAGGCCTTCCGAGTTGAAGAAGTACGGGCCTCCGTCGAAGATGCGTGTTTTGTCTTCTAGGCAATGGAAAATAGCTGTAAAAAAGCCTTCGGGGCCAAGTTGCAAGGTGACTTGTCCCTTAGGTTTTCATTTGGAAACAATCCAGCCTTGCAAAGCCTTTTCCGTGGGCCAAAGACCTAGGAATTTTCCAATGAGGGCGTGATCCCTCATGAATTGGATTCGGCCGTTGATTCTATGACTGGGAAGGTCTATTTTTGTTCTTTCTGTCGACTTTGGAATGCATGTAGCAGAAGAGACCCTGGTCCGGCTTGAAGAGGCGTTTTGCACATGATCTTTGCCTTTATCTTTCGTGGAGCCCGTAGCCGTATTGGTCTCTTTGTCGTTTGTATCCTTGGAACTTTCATTCTGAGAATATTTTTTGTCAGTTTCTGCCGTTGTAGGCCCAATGGGGTCCGCGGCCTGAGAAGACAGAGGAAAAACTTTCTGCCCTGTAGTGGGCTTCGATGGGTCGGATTTGTCAGAAATCGCATTGAGTGGGGGAGGGGGGGCCGAGCCCGCCCCTCCATGGGCCTGATTCATGAGAAGAGAGTGCAGAGGAGGCGGCGTTTGATTAGCCACCAGAGCGCTAGAATGATCAGTTTTGCAGGGATGAGCTCAGAAACCCTAGCAGAGCTGCTTGTCGCATTTTTTATATACAGGTATTGAATATTGGAAAGCTAGTACATTTATTAAAGGTATAAAAAAAAAACTATAATTATTGGTATAGATGTTACACAGAGAAAATATATAAATCATAGGGCAGCATATAGACACCATGAAGGAAAACAAAACAAATAGCAGAAAGAGAACTCAGACATTCTGCTTACATGTAGCCATGGAGAACATTAGAAATACCATAGTTTAAAATGTGTATAACTATCAAATGGAAATGCAGAATCAATCTGGAAATAAATAACCATTTCATGGCGACCATGGAAAACATGAGAAAACCCTCCCTACTAATATGGAATAACTAAACTAAGCCTTAAAATGAGCTCGATAGGTCTCGCCGAGAGATGAAAATCCATGTGCATTAGCTCTAATGGAAAAGAATACTGTACAACCAGACTATTATATAGAGTATCAATAGTATAAAGGCCAAGAACTAACATTAAAACAGTCCCAATTACATATATATGCACGACGAGATTTATAAACTCCGCAACACAATCAAGAAACTCAAAGAAAAATCTCAGATGGAAAAATAAACTAGAACTAAAGCCAACCCATGCCTATGGGAAGAGCGTACTAGAGAAATTGAAATTCTCTGCGATGAGAAGGAGAACCAACCTGAATACACACACGAAGACAAACACCTTAGCTCACAATTGTAATAATTGATGAGAGTGTGGACAAGGAAACAATTGTGATGGCGGGAATTACTTAAGTTACCCGTGGAAACAAGAAACCCAATGCAAGGTTAATATGGCAAAAAGAAGCGAGTATAATTTATCAATAAAAATTAATAAACGCCATAACCATTTCAGAAATTACCTTGGAAAAGAGGGCGTATGACAGTGTATGGGCGAGTCCCAACCCTGAAATGAGAAATGAACTAGGAGTAGTTAAATAAAAACAAAAAAAATACTCAGGCAGATTAATGATAGTTAACCGCAGTGGAAAAAAAAAACAATCGAAGCCTGAATATGAAATATGGCATTACCTCACGGAAAAAAATTTACTTAAATAACTATGAGGGGTTCACTATAATATGAATATGCTCAGACAATGGAGCTAATCATATACGTGACAGAGGATAAAAAGTCCAAACTTCTTCTATGGAGAAAAGAAAATAAAATCGTGAACATAGTAAGAGTTGTATACAACGGAGAGCACGAACAAATTCAAACTAGAGGTGGCGTTTTGAGAAGAGAAATTTACCTATGAACGTCACTTCTGTGTGCCAAACGAGCAAATGTGCATCTCCAGAGGTTCGATGCCAAGTCTGTCGATACCCTGCGAGGAAAACCTGGCCACGAAACTGGCAAGAACCAAATGGAGGTAGCAGCAAGAGAAAATTCTCCCTTAAGTAGACGTCAAACCCTAATGCATCCAAACCATACAGATGGCACGATCTGGGAGATGTGTACTGAAATCTAGGGTTAATTCAATAGAAACCAAAGGTTGTAATGGCGGACTGATAGCATTTACGCATGCAAGCCCAGTAAATAAATGTGCAAACGACTTCCATGTACAAATCCTCAGTTCGATAAGGGCAGCAGATGCGAGGTAAGGTTAACAAAGCGATGGCGCTCAAAAGCTGTAGAAAAATAGTACACAAGAACAATTAAATGTAGTTTAGAGTGAGACGAAATCCCCACGGGAGTTGACACAATTAAATGAAACCGTGGTCTAGGTAAATATCTTGGGATCGTTACAAATAAATTCTAGATTTCATGTACCATCTCACCCAAGCCAGACGTGACAATCAAATATATATCAATTTAATGTGGTTCCAGGCCATAATGATATGGGTAAACCATATATTCATATATTCCACGTAATAATCCCATAAAATATTCCTCTTGAAATTAAATGAAAGTCAAACTCGCCATAGAAATTCGAATAGTAAAAGGGAATGCATGTTAAGTCTAAAGAAGTGATGAGTTTTATTAACACGAGTAAATGTGGTAAACCATCGTTTAAATACATGCAAACAACTATCAACGCAAAGGATGATATATATGTACTCTCATGCTACTGTGATATGTACTTAAAAAGGGGCAAATCAAATTATGGTGCAAGTGTATATAATGATACACAACGAAAAAAAATTTAATCATATATCAAGCAAGGAAATCAATTACATCATGGGTGTAATTGGTAGTGAATGATGTGGTAGAGAAGTGAGTATTCGAGCAAAAGTGGCATAGGAATATACCATTTTCTATTATTAGTGTTTGGATTTTTTTTTTTTTTTTGTGGTTAAATTGGGAGACATGAAAGATTATTCGCATTGTCTTGAAGAAGAAATTTGTGATGTGATAGGAAAAGTGACCACTGCAATGCATTAGTTCCCATTTTACTATTTCTTGGTAACGAAATCTTTGTACTATATCTTCGTCACGTGGATCTCCAAAGAATAGTGTTGGGAAACTCATTTCTTCTACATGTTTGTCTTTGAATAACCCAAGTGGTCGTTGTCCCTCAGCTGGTGCTATTTCAATAATCTTGTCTTGTAAATCATGAATTTGTTGTGAAGCTATGAATCCATGTACTAAGGTTTCAGTTGGTCTTTCACTTTTTGAAATGCTATCCGTTTCACTTTTTCTATCAATGTTCTCATCCTCAGATGTATTCTCTTTATTTTTCAATTCAAGTATATGATTCCAATTGCTATTAATGGAAATGTTTTCAGTTTTATATAAATTTCGAGAACATAGTTCTTTAAGTGCTCTCATGATAGTATGCACGTGCACTTTTCTTGATTGATATGCATTCCTGTATTCCAGTCATCGTTTTAATGCAATAGCAATTGTCATTGTGTTGTTTATGAATTGTGGCAATGCTTTCTAGACAATATCCATCTGGATAGGTACATTGATTATTGAACCAGTTAAGCCCATTTGTGATTGCTTGTTGCCACATTGTCTTATTTGTGCAAAAGGAATTCTTAATGTGACAAGTCTTTCTTCAAGCTCTGAAAGTTTTGTTACAATTTACAATGGCTTATTACATCTTATTTGTTCAGGTGTTGCAAAGCGAGGCAACTTTGCATTGGCAAGTGCTATTTTGCAAGATCTACAAATGATATTTAAAACACAGTGTCTTCTATTTTCCAGATATGTTTATGTACATTTTTTCCCATTCAAGTCCAATTCTTGAGATGTTCCTTCGAAATTGCAATGTCTTACATATTGGACATTTGGTTTTGGGTGTGTCTTCGATTTTTTGTTTGTAAATTTCTATGGGAGTACTTTTTCGTGACGAACAATTTTTATCTGCTATATTGTTTCTATTTTCTCCAATTTTATTTGGGTTATTTGTACGTATCATTTGTTTAAATTTACGCAATTTTATTCTATTCTTGGTGTTTTCATTCATTTTTACTATTCTATGTTGCAGATTGCATTGATTTTTATTTGATTTGATAGTAGTGGTTCATAATGAATGTGTGATGTACTTGTTTCAAATGATAATATGTTGTACATTTGATTGAAATTTGTTTTATATGGGTCGTAATTTACAATGCTTTTACTGGTAAATGACCATATTTTTATGCTTACATTGAATATAATCGATGTCCATTGGAAGCAAAATGATGTTCCCTCAACTCCTCCTTTTTCATATGGCATTGTCATATTAATTAGGTATTGTTGCCAGCCTGCAGCCATTGTTTGACTTTGCATAGTTTCATTTGTTAAGTGTTTTTATATACAATTTTAGTGCATCTTCATTCCTAGCCATCAGTGCATTGCAAAAATATTGGACAATGTACAGTCTGAAAGATTTTTCATCAAATTCAGGTGCTATTAAATGACAAATTGCACTAAACATGCTATTGGCACATTTCGACATAGTTTTTTTTGCTATGTGCAATCCATGAATTTGCATTTCATGAAGAATGGATTCATAATGGTTTTCAAGATATTTGCAAAGAGGTGACAAGGAATAATTTGGTACAAAATTGCATCTAGGTAATATTTTGTGTAATAGGGGTTCAAAATGTCCACTAATAGGATCTGTATCATGAAACAAAATGTTTAGTGGAATTGTATCTAGATCATGGTTGAAGAAAAAATACGTTGTTTTCATTGTTAGTGACCAGACTCCAATAGGTATGTTCAACCACTTTTATATCCATCGTATGAAAAATGTGTCTCCCCATAGGCCTCTTTCAGATTGGAAATCGCTATTAGATGTAGAAAAACACATTTTATGAAGGTATGTATCAACATTGTGAGTTCCATGGAGTTGATATAACATGACAGGATCTAGTTAATATTGGTATGATTCTTTTGCCTCTGTGTCATTGCGCTGTAGAAAATTGAGAAAATGGTCCATTATTCCATTGTGTAGTTCAATGGATGAGTAACAAAAGTGCAAAAGAACTTCAAATGCATTGAAAAGACAATCTCCAAGAGTATATGCAAATTGTTGTAGTCTGAAGAGACTATGGTTCATTAAAACTATATCAATATTAGCATGTATGTGATTTTTTTTGCTGGATGGTAGTTTTCAATGTCTATGTTTTCAACCATTTTTTGTATGTATTTATTCTTCAGATTCGTATGGTAATTTGTTTACTAACTACTATGTATGTTAGATTTTTTTTTTCTCAAAGATGAGAGGAGGTTCTATAATATTTTTTGCTTTACTGAATATATGTCTATGATAATGTTTACTAGCACAAAACACTAATTTTACTTTTATATTGTATGTTTGATTTCAAAAGAGTAAAATAAGAGAAGAAAAGTTGCAAGTAACTAGCTCCTATTTTTCCTCTCTCTATATTTTAAAAGTATCACTGCAAAGAAAACAACATGCAACGTTAATTATTGTCTCTGAAGACATGAATCTCACATAGAAACTATGTATTATAGAAATGGTTGACTTTTTTATAGAATAGAAAGCATGAAATATAGATTGTATGTGTCTTGATTAGTAAAATTAATCTTGCTAGTTGTAAACAACATACTTTTAATTACGAATATGTATGTACAGTCACATATGGACTGTAGCATAATAGCATTTGCAAGGGAAAAACATGCTCCATACAAAAAAGCTAAATGTGAGAATTGACTTATTTATAACAAAGCATTGATCCCTTATGCAAGCCCCAAATTTATTGCACCAAAGCATGTACTTGCAAGTCAATGTAGCAAGGATTGGGCAAGATAGGTCAACATAATATGTACTAATTTTAGCATTGTATTTTGCAAATTTGGTGGTTACATCACCTTTCGTTATAAGACAAAATATTCATTTGGATGATGAATAAGGGTATTGTATGATGATTGCTAACAACCAGTAATTGTTCTATGTACATTAACAATGATGGTGTATACAACAACAACATTTGGACCATCTGAAGACGTATCTATACAACCTGGTACGACCTCTACATTTAAAGTATTCACTATTTTTTTTTTTCTTTTCTTTCCTTCATGTTGATCTTTGACAACCACTTATTATTTTCTGCATATTAACAAATGTGTTGCATACAACAACAAAATTTGCCCCATTTGATGCTGCAGCTAAACCACTTCTTAGAAGGTCTACATGTGAAGTATCCAGCACTTGTTTTCTCTATTGCTTTGTTTCTACAATCTATTTTGGTATTAGCGGCATCTTCTTTTTCTATTAGTTGTTGTAGCATCCTTCAAAGTTGCACGGCACTACATTCTATCGTTCCAAATTCATAGATTCCACTCAATGCAGGAACTGGTGCCTAACTTTGTTAAAACATCAACAAAAAACAACAATGTAACTATCCAAAGAAATCAACTGGCTGAAGAATAAGAACAATACCAGAAGTTGAAAATTTGAATATATAGATCAAATTTAAGTTTAAAAAATTAGTAGAAATAAATAAATACTATATATATATGTATGGATTAATTTATTAAATATATAATTTATAAACTTTGGCTCTACTTTAAATTGTAAATATGTAAACTATATTTAAATTATGTGGCAGGTGGTAGCTACCTTGTAGCCTTGTTATTCATGCAACATTGCCTAACTATTATGCCATGAATGAAAGTATTAGTTAAAATTACTTTTTCCTAGTGTTTTTTTATCCAAATTGTTTAGTTACTTTTGAATAATTTAAATATTAATGTTAATTATAATTAAGTAATTAAACTAATTGTATAAAATATAAAATATATGAAAAACAAATTCTTAAATATACAATATACAAAGTTTTAAAAAAAAATTAAAAACAATGACTAAATATAAATTTAAAGCTATATTTTTTTTAATTTGTATAGTTAAAAATAAAATAATAAATCTACAATTATGTTGTTTAAAAAATAAGTATAAAATATACAAAATTTTAAAAAATTTGAAAAACAAATAATTAAATATAAATTTAAAGTTATATTTTTTAGATTAACATAGTTAAAAATAAAATAATAAATCTATAGTGACTTTGTTCAAACAATAAAGTAGATTGAAATGTGTGTTTTTAAAGTATACATAATCAAACAGGTAAAACTATCTGAGACTTACCATTGCAATCAGGCCAAAACAAAAGAACTTGCGATTCATTACAATGTTGCCACATGGTGTGTGGGACCACTCCTCCTACAGACCCTAGCTTAAGCAGAGGGCAATTAAAATGTTTGTGGTTGTGATTGGCACCAATCGCATCGCATCATTCAACAGTGGCAAAAAAAATGTATGCAGTTGTATCATATAACTTTCGATTGCGATTGCGATCGCATCACAATCTCCCACATCAACAAGATACTTAATCTTAATACAATTTGCGATTGCAATTCAAAAGTATATCAAATATTTATTGATTCATTTCTTTTTAACTTTCTGTTTGCAATTTATTGAAAAAGCAAATAGTATTATTTAGTGCATATCTTATAAATATTTAATAAATTCATTTTATTTTTATTTATTTTATATGAAAATTATTTTAATTTCAATATTTTTGATATAAAATATTTGTTAAAAAATTTCAAATACTTTAAATACATTTAGAATGAAAAGTTTAAGTGCACAAAGACTTTAGTAAAACATTGGTCAGGTTGAAATATTTAAATCCTGTGTGAAAAAAGGAACCAAGAGACTTCTCGATTCGGCGATGAATTTATTCAGTGCCTTGTGTTCTGCAAGAAATTTTTTAAAGATTAATTCTGGCTAACTTTCAGCTGAGGTGCTTGCCTTTTCTTGCCTTCATAATATGCACACCACCCAATAATTTCTTGGAGGATATCGATAACCACAAAAGAACTCATTGGGTGCCTTGTATTCTGTAAGAAATTCTTTAAAGATTAATTCTGACTAACTTTCAACTCAGGTGCTTGCATTTTCTTGCCATCATAATATGCACACAACCTAATAATTTCTTGGAAGATACTAATAACTAGAAAACAGCCTGAACTTTAATTTATTTCATAGAGTTTTGTTTCTGGCCCTGTCTTGCGAGTAGCAACCATAATTAAATTAGTCACAAATGACTTCATCTCATGTGCTCTGACAGTCTAGTCAGGAGGAAATGTTGTTCTGCTACTTGATAGCTTTTGATATGGTAACGCCAAAACTAAAAATGAAGTGGGATTTGATTCAGAAAATGATCATGATAATAATCTACATTTTTCAATGAATGAGGGCTTTAGTAAAGACATTCGTTCCAAGGAAAATGATTTTGAATCCTCGGGGCCTGATAAAATGGTATTCTCATGCTAGGGACCCAACAAAATTCTGCTTTCTATGTTTTCTCTAAACGATATAATCTTGAGAAGTAATTCTAGAAACTTCATGAATTTGTTAAAAAGAAACGATATTTGTAGAACGCAACAACTTTATCAAATTCGAATGGAATTGCTCATTCAACGGCGACATCACCCAAATAAGGAGTCCATGAGTTCCATTATTAATGTTTCATCAGCTATCATTTAAAAACAGAGTCCATAATATGTAAATTGCAAGTAGAATGTCATCCATTTTGCACTCATAATCAAAGCAAGAAAGGGAATTTAGTATGTAGAATTACCTGAAAGAGTAAGAGAAATAATCCTTAGCAAACCTTCGAACCCGAGGCGCACAGTTCCAACCTGACTTGCATATGTCTTGAGCACAATACAACAATTTCGACGGTCAACAATAGAAAATCTAAAGAGCAGAAATAAAATTGACAGAGGCTCAAGCAAAATAACAACTGCAAAGTACAAACTTGCACAAGTCCCATAATTTTATGCCATTTAATTTTGAATTAATGGTTATTAATACCAAGAGATCTACATGGGGTGTGTGTGACATCGACTAGATCCTCCAACTCAGTTTTGTACTTGCATAATTAATATCATAAATTTCATATTCGATGGCGAAAACCTTATTGTTGATAATGATTCTATGTATAATTAATAACATTAAAATATAAATTAATTTATTTGTCGAAATAGACAGAGATGATGATACAAGCCATAAAATATTCATGCATCACAATTTTATTTACAACGTTCTTATTAGCATGTGGCTGATGTGTACTTGCCAATGCTATATATGACTGCGGGCCAGTCTAGAGAAGCTCACCACTGATGTCAAGTACCTCGGGGGTCAGGTTCCTTCGTGACTGTACAATATATGGTACAAACATAACTTAATTTATTTTTTAATCTTTGAACAATTTATGTTTTAACATATACATATGTTATAACATATATGTGTTATTCTCATAGTGGGTCATGCTCTCATTGCCCAAAGAGCTTTGAAGCACTGTGGAAGCCAACAAACCCTGCCATTGAAGGAATTAACTTGGGTTACTGTTAATTGAACGATATTATTTGAGGCTTGATCCCAGAAGTTAACAAACTGCATTTATTTCTAATAATGACATTAACCATGGTGAAAGTCCGGTTCAACACTGTTGAAAACCTGGGAGTGGTTTTGTGAACCCAAAATAGCTCACGTCATGCTGCTTTTGGCCGAAGGTGAAACCATTTAAAAAAAACGTGATGGAGTTTGATTTCGCCACGTCGTTGAGGCAATACCGCCCTCATCGCGTTTTTTTGAACTCTTAAAGGTAGAACAACAGAAAAACATGATTTCCTTGTGCGCCATCTGATCTGGAGGCCAACGGATCTGACGCATATCGTGCATTCAGTTGCACGACGATTAACTTGAGCTAAGAACCGGCGGTTTGTATTGATTTAACACGATGGACATGTGGGGCCCGTGAACCACTATACAATGTAATTGTTGTGTTAACGTTATAACCGTGGCCCAATGTTATAAGTGTTGTGCATATTTTTAAGTTGTCAAACCATTGGGTTAATGTTAACTGATAGGGCCGGGTAGACGAATGGGTTCTATTATATTATGACCATTGTATCGTGTGTTAGACCTTTCAAAAGTTAATTAAAAAGACCAGAATCTGGATCATTAACCTGTACATACAACCTGTAAGGATAGGCTTTCAATTATAAGTAAAGTGATCTATTTAAAGGGCGAACCTTATAATAGAAGGTATATATATATGTATGGAAATGCACACTGAATTTAATTTTCCAAAGGACAAATACATATTCGGGCTACACTAAAGTTTCGCTAAAGTAATTATTTACCAATTCCATATATATATATATATAATTAATGTGGAATATTGTACATTGGAGTTGATTAATGTAACCCGTGAAACAGAACGAAAAAACAGAAGAAAAACTGGGATAGAAAGTACAAAAATAAATTAATATTACCTATTTTGGCTTTTGGATTCATGAAACAAAAACCTGTGTTTGAGAGACAAATCATAAATTTGGTTTAGAAATGCAAGCAATAATTATCCACGGCAAAGTGATTAAGATAGGACCATAAATCGAATTAAATTACAGAGTCTCTGTCTAAAAAGGTTAAATGGTAATCTTGCACATGACTGGGTTAATGGTGGTTATGCACGGCTTTGATAGGCAAGGGAAACTGCGGTTGAATATCGTGAAATTGGGATTGTGTGGTAAATTTCATAATAGACAGAATATTTTTAGTCTGTCAGGGAAGAACTCTGTAGTAGAGTCCTGAGATGGAAGATTAGAAGCTATAATATCGACATGGTAGCTTGAATTAGAAGCGCAAGGCCAATAATGAAGGAGTAGTTTGACTTGCAATAATGAGGAATTGAACGAAACGAACAACAAAGGCACAATTGCACACGACAGAGAAGGTGGAACCTTGAGAAAGGAGAAGTGGAACCATAAGTAGCAAGGTCGTTTCAGAGCTTAAATCCGGTGGTATCGTGCAGGGCCTAAGGTGGTAAGTAGAATTGGCAAAAAAAACGCGATCTCATAAACTAATTGACGTGTGTCCACAAGTGGTTTAGGAAAACCTCTCTCATCGCGTGACTTTTAAGAATTAGCCTCTGCACACTTTCATAGCATGATATTTTTTTATGAGCATCGGATCACTGAAGTCGATCTGACGATGGCTCCGCCGTCGGATGAGAAGGGTGACTTAACACTGGGTCCCAGTCCCATCGCGTGATTCTGGATGATAAGAAAGTGTGCACTTTAGTTATGCGATGATCGTCGGATCATCAAATCAAAGGAAATAAAGACAGTAAACATTGGATGCAAATATATGGTAACTTGATTTAGAGATGCGGACCTGAAATGCTATATGGCAGAATGGATAAACCTTTTCACGTTACAATTTTTGTTCACGTCAGCAAGCCCTTGGCGGACCTGATATGGAGTTATAAGCCGGATTGTATAATTGATCATGCATCCAAAACCTTATGTGACATCAGCAAGTTTGTAACGCGAAAACCTCTAGTTCAATTCGATTAAATTTCTTTTGAAGTCTGGGGCGGAGGTTCGGTTGAAGGTTTGTTGAACATTTTTTATATGTTTGTAACAACGCGATGCATGAATTTTAAGTTATATATGTTGTATTATATACATATCTATTAACATAAGTTATATAAACATATGTGCGTGTTTTTTTATAAAGAGTGGGTCCCTTTGTAGTTTAGTGATGAGATTGGACTCCGTTGGAAAAAAACACCGCGTTCCCCTTGTATAGTGGCAGATTGTAAAATATATGAAATCGTAACTAGGCCAGAAGGGCCAAATGAAATTATGGAGCTACGAATTCATCTTCGTATGCAGAGATGAATCATTATGTAGTTGCTGAAGCTTGGTCCTAAACCAAATGAAGAATACCGTAAACAAAAAAGAGGTTATTTATGCAGAAAATAAACCCTAATTTTAACATTAATCCAAGCTATCCATGCATCGGTAGATTAGGATCATCCCTCAGATCAACGAATTTAGAACTAGATAAGAAGGGCCATGTGGTTTTGTACGAATAGATTTAATGCGAGGATATCCTGAGAGATACATAAGTTGAGCTTTGACAAATCGAAATATGAAATAGCCGCTCACCATTAATGATGGACATCTATGAACTGCACAAATATCTATGCAATTTGCAATAACATGTTGAATTTTGCAACCAATAGAATCTCAGAAAAACAAATTAAAATAATTAAAATAAACAAACAATAATAAATCTTATAGTTTAACCATGGAAAAAATAAAAATATTTTGAAAACATATGTCTAATCAAGGTGAATTAATGTCACAATCAAGAAAAACCTGATGCGTAGTCACCTGCAATGACAGGTACAATAATCTACAACCAACTATATTATTTTAGGACTCGTAAACTCCCAACTCCAAATATTCTTCTTCAACAAACTAATTATGGAAATAATTACTCCTTGAAATTAATAACTTACGAATTTTTTTTCCAAACGAACCCTTCATCTAAGATGACATGTATTATCATTATCATGTCTCCTTTCCATACTTTAACCCTTTTACTCTCATCACCATGTATTTTTATTGATTATCGCTGACCTCATCTTCACACATAAATTAATTTTGATTTGGTATTAGCTTAAACACCGTGTTGAATCCCTTCGTAGGAATCCCCTTACCCTTCTCAATCTTATGATAAATGACATGAGACATAACAATCAATCACAATATATTTCCTTTGGTTCTAGCTAACATAATCTTCACACATAAATTGATCTTTATTTGGTATGAGCTTAATCACCATGTTGAATCCCTTCACACATAAATTAAATTTTTATTTGGTATGAGCTTAATCACCACGTTGAATCCCTTCATAGGAATGAATCCTCTTACCCCTATCAATCTTATGATACACAACATGAAACATAAAAATAATTTGAACCTTATAATCTTAAAATTGTCATGATTTATAAAAGACCACGGCCCCGCTTGAAAAAGAGGTCAAATGTTGTTTCATCTCGTCCATCTTGTAAGTAAATTCTAACATGGATCTATCTGGTAAACATATTCTAAGATGGATATACAATCCAAGTGCTTGAGTAAAGTTGTGATTAATGGCATTGACTTTGTAACCTATCTTTTTATGGGAAGAACCATTTGAAAGCAAAATATGTGTGTAACCAATTTCTATGTCTATTTAATATTCAATATAATATAATTGATATAGGCCATCAATTTAAATGTTACAGATCTTCTTAAACCATGTCATTTAAATTTTTTTTATAATTCTTCATGTACTTGATCAATAAATCAAACTTTTATAGAAACCCTATCTAATTGTAATGCTTAGTACCATAACTTACTCGAGGCCTACAAGTATTGTAGTGGCTAGTGATTAGTGTAGATTCGTATCTCCTTTCTCATTTATATTGTTTTAATGTCTTCACCTTTTCCACTAAAGCATAGAGATTCTTGGTGTAGGTAGGTAATTTATAAACACCTCATGAAATACTTTGTAATGGTACCATACAACCATTCCTCCCTACATCAATAGTGCTCCTATACCATACCCACTCACCTCTATCTCCACTTTGATGGCATTTTGTAAGTTGGGTAATTCCAGAACTTGCATTTGATTGATTTTCATCTTTAAATGGTCAAAGGTCCTCACTTTATTGTTTCCCCATTGCAAACTATTTCAACTTACTATTGTGGCATGGAGTCGTGTTGTTACTATTGAGAATAATGCCATCAATTTTCTTTAGTACTGTTCTACCCCAATTAATCTTACAACCTCAGAAAAATTAGTAGGAACCGACCACTTCATGCAATGTCCATCTAGGAAATATCTATTTTGAGCTCTCCTCCACCTATAACATATTGCAAATACAACAAAGAGTTTTACGCAAACTCACACTTATTGAGATTTTCGAACATTTCGGTAACTCTTTATTGTCTCTAGTGCCACCATCAAATGCGATATGTCCTCCTCCTAGGTAGCATTATACATGAGTATACCATCTAAATAAACAATAAAAAAATAATTTATAAATTTCACAGTATATCACATTGACCTCATAAACACATTTTTCTCATTACTTAGGCCAAACAACATGAATAGGCACTCATAAAAACATTGTGTAGTTTTGAAGGTAGTCTTCTAGGTATCTTATTATATGACTAGACACTAGTAATAAGTTAACTTTATGTCTAGCCTGATGTAGAGCTATAAAAAGGGTCTCTTTCACCTCTAATTACCTCACATTAATATGTCAACCCGAGAGAATTTTGTCATTACAAAGAGTGACTCAATCCGAGGCTCATTTGTCAGAGTAATGCTAGTAGTACAGTGCTTAAGAAATACAAGAGTAAACGGACGCTTAACTGAAATTAAATTACTTTAAAGAATAAATCACACACTCAGAAAACTCAACAACTTATCAGTCAAGGGTTCGGCAATGATAACCCATCCCTTCGGAAACTGATGGAAACGAGACTAGAGCATAAGCCTGGGAGCTAGACAGTGACTGTCAACACTCACTACAGCCTTAGATCATCTCTCACACCAAACCAACAACTGCAAGTAAATGGAACAGCAAAGAGAATAAAGGATTAAACAGTAATTCTGGAATGGAACAGCAACGTTAAAATGGAACAGCAATTGAATAACTAAGTCCTGCAGGTTATAACCAAACTTAATCTCTACACTCTTTGCAATCAAATAACATTCCTTCACTCTAAAGGCGATTCACACAGATCACACTAATGGAACAACAACAACGATTAATGAATTATGGAACAGTACTGATTCATTAGAAACGCACACAACACGAATATAACAGCTCTGTAACATAATAGTAAGAACATGCAATGAACTCTTGAAAGGATTAATAACTTGATGCGGAGTCAACACACGATTCTGTCTGCAAAAACTTCAATGATTCAATCTTTAACAGAGCATATAATATGAACTTATAAAACATACCAAATTACAATGATAAACAAACCACACAGAAGTAAAGTCGTAATGGTACAGAAGCAAGTGTCCTTCGGGGCCGGGCCCTTAGCCTCCAAGGATACACCACTTGAAGTTAATCCAGTCGCAGAGATGAAATAATCACCAAACTTTCATTAATGCATTGGTCACAAATACATTGAACCAGTTCTCAACGAAACTTAATAATCAAAGCTGATGTTTTACAGAAATTACATAAAAGCGTATCCTTCATCTCTATTTTCCATATCTAAGCTAACAGTGCTATCTCTTTATATAAAGACGACGGCGGAGATGTCTAAGTGACAAGGTAAATAAAGCAGCGATCCCTCAGGATCGAAGATCCTGAGGGATTCGCCAAACAGTTAACTCTTCATCCTGTCTTTTCTTTTGCGCTGAGCTGGTGCCCTCTCCTTATTTTCCGAGCCGATTTGCTTTGATTTGTTTATCTTTTTTTGCGTTCGGTTCTCGTCCAGAGAGACAGCAGTTATCTCCACTTTGTCTTTCCCTTTGGAACGGCAATCCCTTGTTTTCTCCTTTTCCTGTATAGAAAATAACCATTATCAGTGGCTAAGTCTTGTATATCGATTCTCACATGTTTTGTTATGGTTACTTATTAATTCCCAAATTCATGACACAGAAAGGTTCACAAATTATATTAAAAAGCCACTGAAATAATTATCAAAAGCATACCTTTTTAGTACTCCACACCTGATGAGGTCTTTGACTTGTTTCAACTAATCCAAAAAATCATCTATCCTAGTAGGGGGTACCAATTCTCGAGAGTAATTTTGTTCACACCCTATAATTAATACCCATGTTCCAAATCACATCCTTATTTGTAACATTGATGATGTGTGACAGACATGGTGAGGTACTTGGTCGAATGAAAAATTGTTCCAATAGATTTTATGATTTCTTCTTCACCTTATTTTACTCTAAAGTGGACTTCCCAAACATCCAAATGTTTAACAATGGATATTGAAAAAATAATTTGATCATGTGCTCCACTTCCATCTTTGGTGATATCCCTTTAGTCTCCTAAAATACACCCATGTATGTTTGTAGCAACTCTTTTTTTGTTGTATCGATTCCTCAATACAACCATCCAAAGAAGACTTGTCACTCATGAAATCTTCTACACACTAATTTTATCTTTAAAATAAATAAAAAATATTTCTTGCTATAATTGATTAACTTTTTTCTCCAATCGATACTTACTAGCAGGATATTCAACATGTCCTTATTTGAGTTGATGACAAAGGATTTTATTTCCTTAATGAAGTAGTATTGGTTGGTTTTATACATGAATATCCCATCTGGAAACTGCATATAGGAGATCCTAAACACAATTTCACATACATTTAGTGGAAATATATCTAACTCTATTTCATCAATAAAATAAACACTCGCACTAAATTTGATTATGCATAGTTTTTTTACCTTTATCCCTTTCTCCCTATTAATGCATCCTTATTGATATGATGGAGGATGCTTAAGATTCTTATTGACACTACAACAAACACCCTCCAAAATGTTTCCTACCCTTGAATTTTTTATCCTACTGAATATCTTATGATTTGTCGTTCCATGGTCACCTCATGGTTGGTAGATGCTTTGTTAAGTGTTTAAGTATTCTTCTCGGGTTCTAAGTGTCAATGTCACTTTCTTACACATGTTCAACCTCTGATGAATTCACAAGTGCACCCATATTTTTCAAGCTTATGTAGGCTTTGTGAATCTCTTGAAAATAAGGTTTGCACAATCACTATTTATAGTGACTACACAATCCATAAACACAGTGTATTGCAACCCATGTAGACATCGAGGGAACACTCTACATCGAAATTTTCCTTCTCAATTTGTTTGAAATTGTAGTTAATTTTATAGATATCTCCTAATTATTTCCTTTACGCACCTTTTCTTTTAAAAGTGTCATTTTTTCTTTAGTTCACTTTAACAAGTAGTGTTTTCATGTTATATTTTATCTCACAGATATTTCTTTCAATTTCTATAGTTTTTTCAAGTGTTTTTTTCACATTTTATTACAATTACAAATGTCTCTCTTAACCACTTTCACTCATGTATGTTTCACACATTTGCACATCACTATAGGTATCTTTAACACAATTTTCTGCATTATATCACTAGCTCATATGGTCAATTTTCTGATAGTTTAGTTCCAATAGTTTTGACGTATTGTCGAAAAGTTCCCCAATTTTTTTCAATTTTTTTAATCCCTCCCACAAGCATCAGAATAGCAACATTTCAGGGGTATCGCCGGAAGAGCGAAGTTTTTGGGTATTGTCAGAATTGCGACATTTTGGGACAAAGGGTCAGAAGTGCGATATTTAGGACAAAAGTGTCAGAATAGCGACATTTTGGACCAAGTGTCCGAATATCGATGTTTTGGACAAAGTGTCAGAATAGCGATGTTTGTGACAAAGTGTCGAAATAGTGACGTTTCGGAAAAAGTGTCAGAATAGCGACGTTTAGGACAAAGTGTCGGAATAACAACGTTTAAGACAAAAGTGTTAGAATATCGACGTTTTGCATGTGATGGTGCCCAAGTAAGCATGGTCGGGTCAGCTCGGGTCGTGTGACTGTGCCCAAGGAATGCGTTCAATTCAGGTGGTGCCGGGTCATGTGAGGATGCCCAAGGAACGTGTCTGGGGAGGGTCGTGTAAGGGCACCCAAGGAAATACGTTCGGGTGAGTCAGGTCGGGTCTAGTCGGGTTGTGTCATGTGAGGCCGCCTAAGGAAACACGTTCGTGCAGGTCGAGGTGTTCCATGTGAGGCTGCCCAAGGAAATGCATTTTTGCATGTCGAGTCGTGTCGAGTTGGGTCATGTGAGGGTGGTCTTATAAAAAATGTTCACTTGTGACCACCCGTGTTGGTTGTGCATATTTGTGCAATCCATTTTCCATTTTCTCCCCATGTGCCCTTCGTTTGGGCAGTTCGTGTCGTGCCATGTGAGGGTGCCACAGAAAACATGTTTAGGTTAGATCGTGTGAGAGAGGTCATATCAAAAATTCTAATTTGTAACCACCCGTGTGCCTTGTGCATGTTTGTGTGACCCATTTTACATTTTATCTGTCATGCCTTGGACGTTTGGGTAGGTCGAGTCGTGTGATGGCGCCCAAGGAAATGCATTCGGGTCGGGTCGGGTTTGGTTGTGTTGTACTGTGAGGGAGCCCAAGGAAACATGTTCAAGAAGGTTGGGTGAGATTCGGTCATGTGAGGGTGCCCAAGGAACTCGTCGAGGTCTGGTCGCGTTGAGTCGGGTCATGCCGTGTGAGGCCGCCTAAGGAATTGTGTTTGGGAGGGTCAGTCGGTCGGGTCATTTCATGTGAGGGCACCCAAGGAAACGCATTCTGGTGGGTCGGGTTGGGTAGGGTTGGGTCATGTCATGTGAGGGCGCCAAAGAAAACAGGTTCGGGTAGGTTGGGTCAGGTCGTGTGGTGTGAGGGCACCCGAGGAAACGCGTTCATGCAGGTTCGGTCGGGTCATGTCGTGTGAGGATGCCTAAGGAAATGCATTCGAGCAGGTCCTGTGGTGTGAGGAAACCTATGAAAATGTGTTTGGCCATTAGGTTGGGTCGAGTCAGGTTGTGCCATGTGAGGCATGCCAAGGAAACATGTTCGGGTGGGTCGGGTCAGGTCGTGTCGTGTGAGGGTGCCCAAGGAAACATGTACAGGAAGCTCGGGCCGGGTTGGGTCATGTCATGTGACAGTGACCAAGAAAACACATTCAGGCGTGTCAGGTCGGGTCGGGTCGTCCGATGTGGGGCCGCCGAAGGAAATGCGTTCGAGCAATTCGTATTGAGTCGTTTCATTTGAGGGTGCTCGAGGAAATGCTGTTGGCCAGGTCGGATCGGTTCGGGTCGTGTGAAGGCACCGAAGGAATGCATCTAGGTCAGGTCGTGTGAGGGCACCCAAGGAAACGTGTGAGGGCACCCAAGGAAACGTGTTCGGGCGGGTCTGGTTAGGTCGTGTCGTGTGAGGCTGCTCAAGGAAACACGTTCGAGCTAGTCAGTCGGTTGGGTTGTGTCATGTGATGGCAGCCAAGGAAACGCGTTCGGGTGGGTCGGGTCGAGTCATGTCATGTGAGACCACCTAGTAAAATGCATTCGAGCGGGTCGGGTCATGTCATGTCGTGTGAGGGCGTCTGAGGAAACGTGTTTAGGCAGGTTGGGTCAGGTCATGTCATGTGACGACACCTAAGGAAACGTGTTTAGGCATGTTGTGTCGTGTGAGGGTGCCCAAAAAAATGTGTTCAAGCAGGTCGGGTCGGGTCGGGTCGTGTCATGTGAGGCGCACCAAGGAAATGCATTCGGGCGGGTTGGGTTAGGTCGTGTCATGTGAGGGAACCCAAGCAAACGCGTTTGGGCAGGTCGGGTTGGCTCAAGTCGTGTCATGTGACGCCACCTAGGAAAGCACATATGGGCTGGTCAATTCAGGTCATGTCATGTGATGCCGCCCAAGGAAACGTGTTCGAGCGGGTCACGTCGGGTCGTGTCATGTGAGGGCACCCAAGGAAATGCATTTGGGTGGGTCCAGTCAGGTCAAGTCGTGCCGTGTGAGGGTGCCCAGGAAACACGTTCGGGTAGGTTGGGTTGTGTGAGGGCTCCCAAGGAAATGTGTTTAGGTGTGTCAGGTCGGTTAGGTCGAGTAGTGTGAGGGCACCCTAGGAAATGCGTTCGTGGGGTTCGGGTTGGGTCGTGTGAGGGCACCTAAGGAAACAGATTCATGTCGGGCCGGGTCGGATCCTGTGAGGGTGCCCAAAGAAACATGTTCAGATGGGTTTGGTCAGGTTAGGTCATGTAAGGGCACCTAGGGAAACACATTCAGGCGGGTCGGGTTGGGTCACGTGAGGGTGCCTGAGGAAATGTGTTTGGGGAGGATGGGTCTGGTCAGGTCATGTGAGGTCGTGCAAGGAAACGTGTTTGGGTGGGCCAGACAAGTTTGTGTTGACTTTTGTTGTGGCGCGCACCCTAGGAACACGTTCATGTGGGTCAGGTCGAGTTGTGTTGGGGCACCTAAACCCCCAATCCCTAAACCCTTAACCAGTAACTCATTATTTCCCTAACCCCAATCCCCAATCCCTTAACCACTAACTCATTATTCCACTAACCACTAAATGTAACTAAATCCCCTAACCCGTAAGCCCCCAATCCCTAATCCCTTAACCACTAACTCATTATTTGACCACTAACCCCTAAATGTGCCTACATTCCCTAACCCCTAAACCCTAATCCATAAACCCTTAACCAATAACTCATTATTCCCCTAACCCCAATCCCTTATCCCTTAACCACTATCTCATTATTCTCCTAACCCCTAAATGTGCCTAAATCCCCTAACCCCTAAGCCCCCAATCCCTAATCCCTTAACCAATAACTCATTATTCAACCCCTAACCCCTAAATGCGCCTAAATCCCCTAACCCCTAACCCCCCAATCCCTAAACCCTTAACCACTAACTCATTATTCCCATAACCCTAATCCTTAATACCTTAACCACTAACTCAGTATTCCCCTAACCCCTAAATGCACTTAAATCCCCTAACCCCTAAGCACCCAATCCCTAACCCCTTACCGACTAACTCATTATTATCCTAACTTCTAAACCCTAAACCTCTAACCCTTATGCCCCTATTCTCGTAACCCCTAAGCCCCTAATCCCTAATCCCTTAACCACTAACTCATTATTCCCATAACCCTTATAACAGTCCTTAAAACCTACTGGGATTAGCCATTGAAAATGAGAGAAGTTTTAGCTGGGACCTACGATCGAGTATCCACTAAGTATCCAAGGCTGAAAATAACACCCCAAACCAACATATTGACCTCCTAGGAGAATCCTTAATTCAACTCTAATTGAGAATATTGGAAACATTTAATTTTTAGACAGCTATGTATTGGTTATGAGGGTATCATGTGTTTGTGTGTAATTCCATTATTACCATGTATACCAGACATAGAAAATTATATAATTTTCCAATCCTCGATTTGGATCACTCGCAATATCCACACTTCATGTTGAGATGGAGCTTGTAGTACTTCTCTCTCACACAAGGAATTGGAAATGAATAGATTACTCACAAAGACAAGGACTCTAGCGATGAAAGTTGTAACACAATTCATCAAGTGATTTACACCTCCAATATAAATGACATTATTGTATGTTTGTGTCAGGTTGTTAGAAAGTTTATTTATAGACAATAGATTTAATGTACTTGGACTTCATCTAATTTTTAGGGCCTCGAGTATAATATGGATTTTTTACCAGGAACACTTCATGCAAATGAAAGGGGCGCTTTTTGTTTAACCAAATGATACGAACAAGAGTATCAGACGCTGCCCTTAAACCCCTCTTGGTTGATGTCAAAATTCAAATTTTCTCAATTTAATCAATGCAACATCGAATTAAGAATTAGTTGTTGCGGTTTTCAACAAAAATCACAATGGTTTATCAGTAGTAGCAAGCACCATGGTTTCTCAATCCAAGAAAGCACTTGTATGTTCAATCACTCGTTGTTCACGCTAAAGCTTTATTATATCTAGGAAAAGAAAACTAATGGAGGAGGAGACATTCTTTGGTGTAATTCCCTCCATGTGATGTTCTTGCATAGGATTACTTCTTGAGAATTCTCTTCAACACGAAAAGTTTTCGACCCCCTGCTCTCCTCATCTCTTGTATTTAATGTTGCTTGGGGTTGCCTCCAAGTGTGACTGTGAGGGCACTCATACCCCTCCCTTGAATTTCCTTCCCCAATAAGTTACCCTTTTAGGGAACGAAACATAGATGACACCACCATGAATTAGTGGCTAACTTGCTGAGACTCTAACCTGTGTGCCTCTTAGTTGGGTTCTTAAGACTCACTTAAATGTTTTATTACGTGTATGTTAATAAATATAACGTAAAAAAAATTAATTAATTAATCAATTAACATTATAGTCTAATTAGTAATTTTTAATTAAATTTTCTATTTAATAATTAATCATTTTACATTAATTATTTTAAAGCATTATTCTTTAACTTAGCATTAATACATGATTAAACCATTGATGCACAATGAATAGTAACACATATCCATGCCTCAATATCATTATCAAAACACGAATGAAATTTTACTAGTAATAATTTTATTATATTAACCACATCGAGTTTCCATGCAAGCAATCTAAAATTATGATGAAATGCTCAATTACACATTTAATGCAAGGGTGTTACATCGATCAGGTAGATCACCCAAGGAGGGGGATTGTCTAGACCCAAAATGGAAAACAACTACTAAAAAAGGGAGACTTGTCACACACTCATCGAATCAAGAGTGTTGATAGGTGTATTCAATGTAAGCATTAAACTGAACCTTAAACTTGTGGAAGCTTGATGAAGCAAAGGATACATATGAAAAGAAGTATTGATTCAAAATTTCATTTGGTGAAATGTAAGTTACCTTGTCGAATTTCAAACCCCTAGCTTAGCCTAAATACCGCCTTTTTTTTTTTAATTCCAACAATGCTTTGCATAATAGTTACCTTATTTCCTTTTTCCAACAATTCTTACCTAATTACCTTATCGCCTTTTTTCGAACAATGCATAGCCTAATTACCTTACCGCCTTTTTTCCAGCAATTCCCAACGACCATCACCTAAACCTACATATCAATCAAATTGCAGATTGTTCCATTCCATTCCCATCTCCATGTTCTCCTGGTATCGTTGGACCATGCCCTTCTAAGTCTTCTACAGGTGTGTCACTTACACTAAAGATAAGCTCCATGCCCTATCTCTCTTCAGTGTGCACCTCAAAGCACCCTTTCTAATCCATAATAAAATCTATAGGCGAGGTACATCAACATCAAAAGTAATCTTTCTAAGAGAGAAATATATAAATAAAAATCTCTTCGAGGGAGAGGTAGCTTGTTGGATGGGAGACTCTCATGTTTTCTTCCGTTGGCATTGTAATCGTATCAATTTAGGCATTTTCACATACTAACTAGGGCTATTTTCCAACAATGGTTGATGACCATCACCTGAACCTGCAGATCAATCACATTGCAGAATTGCTAAGACAGTAGTTGAGAAGACTATGGTTCAGGGGGGAATCAGGTGCAATCGGCCTTTGTCAACCCACCAAATTGTAAGGACCATAATAATTTTTATTGGTCTTTATTTTCTATTTAAATTATTTTTATGTGTCTGCATGTTCATTATTCTCTAATTTTAGGGCATATGGTTGTATTTCTAAGATTCGGGGATCACATGTTTCTGTATTGAACTTAACAAAACATAATTGGTACATACTTGAGACATAGACATAATACCAATGAAAATATATGATTTCAGTAATTCATATATATATAACACAAATCCTAATGTGCTAGACTCCCCATAGTTAAATAAAATTCCTAAATCCCACAATTCATCATGGTTCTGTACCTTATCAATTATGCATAATTTATGCATACACCAATTTGTCATCTTTTTATTTCAAAATACTTGTCACATTGGTTCAATTTTTTATTCATCTTCATTCAAGTAGTCCAAGAGTACATCATCCTCTTTTCTGAAAAAGAAGCGTGTTGTTGCTAACATGGATGTTGAAACATATTGAGAGATTGCGTGATATTTTCCACACTATCATAAATGACGCACCATAGGCAAGAGGTTTAATTTAGATGTCAGTATAAATAATAGTGGTAAATATCATTAAGACTTCAAAAGAAACTAAAGAGCAGCTTCATGTGCAACCTTTTTTGTTGTTACTTCTACTTTTATTACTACAGCAACTATAAATGTTGCAGTGACAGAGGATGCAGGCCTTGTTTCACAGTCGGGACTCACTCTAGAGTCTCTTTGAGAATCTATATGGCTCAAAGTGAATAGATTGTGCTTGACTGCAGTTGTTGGGAAAGAAGCAACCTCTTTAGAATATAATCTAGCATGCTCTATACAACTTACTGTTTCTTCAGTAGAACTAAATATGTGCTCTCCCCCTCTTCTTCATATGATTTGATAATAATAAGGAGAATGTACAAATGGCATACTTGAACCTATGGTCAAGAAATAATTTGAAATTTCAACATCATGACTATCCCAAACAACAACCTTTGACCCCTAAAAAAATTCCACATGAGACGTAGAAAATGGTATAAAACCACTAGAGGGAGGCATTGTTAACCTTCTAAAAGTCAACCTGATAGTTTCAACAATCCCTTCTATTATATGAATAGTCATATTCTTTTTGTGTCTATGCTCAATGCTCAATTGTCCTTCAATTACCAAGCCACCATTTTGGGAATCTATCTTATCATTAGTGCCAACCCAAGAAATAGTAGTTCTAATCACAAAAGAAGAAACAAAATAACTGAAAAGTCTGATCATTTTATATGGCACAAAAAATGCTAAGAGAATCTGACCATTAATGGTTCCAAGAATACATTTGGACACAACAAAGGGACAAAATGACAATTTAGACTTAGATATCTTTTGGGGTGTTACCTAGGGTAATGATGGACTGCAAGAAGTTCAATATTTTTTTCTTTCCATTACACACATTTCAGGTCATGGGGTTAGAGAAATATCCCTTGATGGAGTTTTTTAGGAGAGTTTAAAGTTTCCTTGAAACATTGGTTTGTTGAACCCCCTCGTGAATGAGAGTTTAAATACTCCATATAGGATATGGTGACCTAAATCGAGATTGGAAACTCATAATGGCTTATGGATTGTCAATATACCCAACCATGTCCATATCAGGAGAGCTTTCTAATCTACTAACTAAAAAATTACCTTTTTCAACTACCATGTGAGCTTACCTCATGCCCATAACTCCTAAATTAGAGAAAATCATGGCATGTCTGATAGTCCTCATACCATCTCCAAGAATACTGCTAGCCAAAAAAGATGACATAATCAATAGTGAAGTTTTGGCAGCGTGAACCTCACAAGCATTAATAAATTATTTTCCCCTTATTTTTTGTTGCTTCCAAATTCCAAGATTTTTCCCACAACATCCCCCTTTGATTGGATGAAACATTACCACTACAAGTTGTTGAAAAACCACATTGGGGACATTATTAGATTTTTTGGACCACGTGTAGTTAGTAATTTCAACTTCTGTGAAGATATTCTTTACAACAAATACATTCCAATAATAAAAGTAACAAGAATTAGGAATGATAACAAACATTTGAGTAGAAACAATTATGCCAATAATATCATCAGAAGTTGTTATAATCAAAGGTTTTTTGGGTAGAGACCCCTAGTTAAGAAAATAAATTCATTATAGCATGATCATTAATCATTCTGAACAGCATGATACATTCTTATTTCCTTCATTGTCATCAAATAACAGCTATTCCCTCAACAATATTATTTCAGAAATATAACTCTATATTTTCATCTTGGTTCTAGTTGTTCTAAAACTATGTTCAGATTCCAAGTTCATAAGATCATATTTAGTAATACTATTGTTTATTTATATTCTATTTCTATTTACTTCACCATTCTCTCAAGATTCTAGATTCATATGAGTACTCTGTTGTTATAGATCAACCTCTATTTTTTTGGCAGTCCCGAGTCACTGTGTGGAAGGTTGAGCACCAACCTATGAGTAATCCAATGAAAAAAAACTTGGGTTTAAGGAGAACAGGTCTACAAGTTTAAGGTAGATCATGCCTGAGGTTATAATTTTATCACATCTCTAAGATCATTTTTTAATATAGTTTTGAGGATTAATTATTTCACAGATCCTAGGCTTGTTTCACTATACGGGATCCTTTCCAAAAAAATAATCGGAGCTTCTGCAGTGGAATTTACCCCCACACTTTTCTTTAACTCCAGGAAGTCACAGGAGCACTAGGTCATATGTATGGAGTGCTAAGGCTCTGTGACAGATATTCTATGGCTATGACATATGTTTTGTGGCTACTTCAGCTGTCAAATAATCCAAGAAATGTTTATAACCCAAGAAAAAATCTTGCTCGACCTTTATTTCTCCTATAATTTCTCTTTGAATAACTATCACCGAACTGTATGATTGAAAATGAGTTTTGTCACTTGTATTCATACACATTTTGACCACCAATGAAGGGACACATCTCATTGAGGGGGGATGAGATTAAACTGTGACTGTAGGTTAGATTATAATAAAAACATATTTCTCAACCTTCAAAATTAATTTTCTCTTCAAGTACTGGGAGTTTGAGGGTAAGTGAGGGCTTGTTGGAAAGTTGTAAAAATCCTCTTCAAGATGATAGAGGTCTCATTGTGGAAATATGCCTCCAAGGTGTCAAAAATTAATATTCTTTATGAGTGCTCTTGAATTTGTATATGTAATTTTTTTGGGAATTTTTTTGGGACAGAATGGGCTTTAAGGAACGTTTACACTTGTCATGTCTTTTTCAATGTCATCATATCTCATCAAGTCTATCATCATGTATGTCATTAATTGTGCAATATCCATCAATTCAAGTCATCATAAAGTGTACCATAATTGATTTCATCATCAATTTAAATATCTAGGACAAATTTTAGGGTGTCTTCACATGAGGGCTTATATATTAGGCACATAATTGGCACTTGACATATTCATGAATAGTTCTTTCATTACTAGGGTGTTATGGTCAATGGATATTTAGAATAACACTTATTTATTAGTGTCTTTACATATTCATAATGGAATCATTAATATCTTGACATATTCATAAGGTTAGAGAAACCTTACCATCTCCCTTAATGGCATGCTTAGCACCTAGGGATTGCATGAGGTTCATTGAAGTCACAAGAATATTTTCCATCTTAACCAATGCGATATTAACATCAATGATAACCTTGATTAAGATATTTATGTTTATTGATCAACGCATTATGAAAATGAGAAAGTTTACATTTGTACACAACTTCTTCTAGAAACTTGAGCAAAACACAAAAAAATTGGAACCCCTAGTAGCATCGTTCCACATATCTATTAGAACGACCCTTCCCTATTTACTAGATCTGTATAGCATCATTTCCAACTAAAACACAAAAAAAATCATATGAAACATAGGACCGTCTACATAATAAGCATAAAAAAGGCACTAAAATATGGTGAAACACTTCAGATTCTGATAATCCTCGATCTCTGAAACATTTCGTTCTGAAAAAAAAAGTATCTGATCAAACTCAGCAACTCGCTACAACCATATTTTGAAATTTGATCAGCCAAATGATTTTGTTCTCTGAATATGTGTGAGATAGATAATCTATTAAAGGACATCATCAACGACCTGGTGCCTTCCATATAATTCACCAGTGTTGGAGCCTCTAAAGCATGTCTCTAGTTTTCCCACTTAGCAATCACTTTTGAATCACCATAGACATCAATCTTTGATATTTCCATATATCTCGTACAAAAGAGGACACACTACAGAGCAAGGAGATAACCTCTTGAGTTTGATCCTTTGCCACTGAACCATTTGAAAGAAAATTAGTTTCAAGGCCTCAAAACTTTAGACATGTTTCTCTTTCTCAGTTCTCCTTAATAGGACATATCTTTAAAGAATTATATAGCCTTAATGGAGGTTCTCCTTGCATCCTGAATAGTACGGTCAAAGAGAACATTGTTTCTTGCTTTCCATATCCCCATATGACAGCTACGTTTCCTACTCTCCCTATGCCGCATATGACATAGAATGATAGTGCTTTAAATTAATTATATCCCCAAAACCAAAGTGTAAGGCAGCAATCAATAGAGGACCTATCCCATGATACACTCATGTTAAGGATATGGTCTACTTCTATCCATATCACAACTGCAAAGGGACACCTTAGAAAATTGTGAGGCACATGTGCACAGATATTTCAATCCCTCTCTCCATAGATTCTATTATCATATATTACAGGTTGGGTACTTCAAGAATAATATATCATGGAGCCAAGGGGTGGTCATATTGGTTTCCCCTCCTTATAAATGCGCCTCTAAATTTTTGTGTTGTATCCTAATCTGAAAACTTAGAGAAGACACTCTCTTAATATTTCTGATTTACTGTTTATTCTCTTTAAACTCGAATGTCATTTGATGGTAAATTTGTACTTTTTAATGAAAAAAGTTAATGTTTTAGAAAGGTAAATTTATAAATTAGTTCATTTTTCATTTTTTGTTTTCAAGTTAGATATTGTTTTCAAGTTTTCATATTTATAATTTTATTGCAGTGCGACAGACTCATCGTGGCATAGGAACAACCTCAGGATAGGTAAAAAAATCAAAATTTCAGTTTCATATTAGTTTCTTTATCTTTAACAATTTTTTTTATCTATTTCATGGTTCTTATTATTTTATAATGTGGCAGGATGATCACTGAAAGGGGCTATCCGAAGAACATGTAATGTGCCAACCTTGCTCTGTCTTAAGGTATTTTGATTCTTTACATAATTGAAATAATGTTAATTTTGTTCAAATATGAAGATGCCTGGCCATGGTGTGCATGATGATTCCCTCAGCAAGGAATATTTGTATTCATCCCCATGTCAATTAGTGTTGGTGCAAGAAAATATGCTAAATGAAAACAAATAACATGAGCATTTGGTAGACATTGTACCTTAAACACTTGAATTAGAAAAAAAGATAAGACAATTTATGACCCATCTAGTTACATATGAGGTACTAACAAAAAATCAAAAGGATATTTTTATCGTTCTGCATGAGATCAATTGTGATAGGTTGATTTAGAATTTTTACATTAACTAAACTAATAAGAAATTTCTTTTTTATGTAGCATTTCCCGGAACCTATTGTCCCCAGTGTTGGTGGTAATGGGACACAAAGTCAAGAGATTCTCACGAAACCTTCCCATACACCTCGTACGCCTTTAGGTAGCAGCCAAGAAATGTACCCCCAAGAAGACACACAACTAACTGTTGAACATGGTTGCAATTATGAGGCTAATATCGACAACTTTATTATTACATTTCCTGGAGCTACACATGTCACCTCCACGGGGACCATTCTAGGCACATTTTTGGTGAAAAATGAAGGTGTTCCTATAAAAAAAGTACAACTCCAAGGTAAGTTGTAATATTTTAATTGTTTCATGTAATCTATCTAAAACATATTTTATCATGATTATTATTTTTAAATTAATGATAATATATTTTTCTGTGTAGGAAACAATGATTTCTAATGGGCCTTGAAGAGCAAGGCATTGGTAACTTTTTCCCCAACCATACATATGCACAAGGTGGAATTCCTATAATTCCAACATGAAAAAGGAAATTTTAGATTATCTACAAGGCATGCTTGGGGCATGCACATTTGATAGAATAGTGGTTGTCTTGGCAGTTGACAAATATCTAAAATATATGCGAGACAACTATAGGACACACTTGAAAATTAACTCTAGATACGAGTTTCCTATCGCAGTTCTAGAGTGGGAGTGGAGAGCACTCATCGATGATGGAAAAGAGAAAAATTCCTAGAAAGAAGGAAAATGCTAGCTGGACCCGTAGGGTAAATTACAACTTTAATTCAATAGCTTTAATTTTCTCTATGTCTAAAATAAAAGTGTGCTACATAACTGACTTCAAGCTTTTAATGATAGGTTTCCTAATACCTCGAAGGCAACCAAAGCTAAGATTGACAAAAATGGCCAACACAAGCTAGACCAGGGCGGCTACTTAGAATTAGCCGCAAGAATTGTACGCAGTTAAACATCTTATAATTAATTGTATCTCATTCCAAAAATTTTGTAATCCCATCAAATAACATTAAAAATACACAATCATACACAATGTAGGGTGAAAAATTTGGAATGAAAACTACAAAGGAAGACAGAGAGATCGATTTCCCTTCTGGCTATCAAGTTATATTTGAATGTCGTAAAAGATTGGGACAGGTCCCAAGATCCAGAATGCATGATAAGGTAAAATTTTAACCTTTCAATATGTTTTTTTTCGTCCATGACTTTAATGTCTAAAAAATTTGTTTAAATCAGGGGAGAAACACTTTCAACAATCCAAATAACCAAGTTATAGAGCAGTGCGTTGAGAGTGAAATATTGCCAGAACATGGTCCTCACGTGCAACCTGATCATTCCATTGGGGAGTAGGCCGACAATGCTGGTATCAGTGAGGCCCAAAAAGGTAATTAATTTCTACTTATATTTTTTTCTAATTATACATTGAGGGTTTCTTCCTTATAATTTTTTTTGTTTAAATGACACAGAATGTTGTACTTGACCATCCTACCACCATAGAGGAACACAGGGAAATGGTTCCAATGGTGACAACTGGTACAATAGGTAAATAATGTCATTGCAATTTTTTTTATTAATATTACTGAACTACTTCAATGATATTTAAAAAGTAGCAATTAAAATTTAATATCATTTTTTTTTGTAGGCGATGCCCCATCACTGCATGAGACCACAGATCGTGAGTACCCAACTAGGTCAGCTATGCGAGAAAGGCACGAGACAGAAGTAGAGAACAATGATTTTGATGATGTAGTTAGGAGCTTTATAAATAGGAATAATAAAAAGAAAATTTGATAATCTAAAATATTGTATTATTATAATACAAATGTTACCATACATGGAGCCTTTTTTTTCATTATATAAAAACTCATTTGTCATACTATTTTTATGCCAAACACTTTCAATGTTTTCCTGCGTACTTTTTTTTTGCAATGATTTTTAAGTAGTTATTGAATATTTTTTTGTGCTCATGAAAGTAAAAAATGAAATATAGATTGGGTATTGGGGAATCGAGAGTCATGTGAGGGGGGGGGGGTGGTGAATGGGCCCATAAGAGCTTCCACCTTCACGCAGTTGGCCTTGTTTAGTATAGGATAATTTATTGGAGCAATTTAATCTTAGAGAAAACCTCCCTCGATCCAACGTAGAAGCAAAAAATTCATTGTTCACTTAGTTGTTACTCTTTCAAATCGTGGGAGGCTTGTTCCAAGTTCAAGTGACTCCAATAAATTTTTCTTGAAACGAAGAAGAGCTTATTCAGGTGTGTTTTGACAATGTCAACATATGTTCTAAAATTATCATAAGAATGAATATTAGAGTAAAAAATACTACAAATATTACTTGTATTTATTGTATAGATAATTATTGATTTTGAATGACTTGGTAGTGCATGTACAAATCCTCATGCATCATGAGCAATACAACTTGTCAACCAGCGTCATGTCCAGGATATTTTTACTTGTGCGCTTGATCAAGTTTGTAGTGTCACATTTTGTAAGTTCCTTTACAGTTCATAATTCAAGATGAAACTTGTTCATGATTATTATATGGCTTTCTGTATTTGTTTTTTCCTCTATTTTATTGTAAGTTTGAACATGCTTTTAAACATTGAAACATTTTTTCTTTTTATGTTATTATTTCATGTGAAGATTCATGTGAATAAATAAAATATTGTTACAATAATAGTTTAATATTTTAGAGCGTGTAAGGTTTTAGCACCATCTTGGTGGTTTACATCATATTTTGAGTTGGTAGCGTGCATTATTCCTGTTTCGACTATGTGTAGGAAGAATGACGTTAGAATCATGTCCCCAACAAATGTTAGTTTGGGACTGAGAAAATAATATGGTGACATCATCACATCATGGTATGGTGTCCCTGTAATAAGAGACTGAGTGCACCTTGTTTGTTATACAAAGTGTAAGGAATAACCTCCTTGACAGGAGGATCGAAATCACAATAAAATCCAAAATTATCCAAAACTTAGGGCCTATTTCTTAGGTGTCTCTCAATCATACAAAAAGGTACTCCGAGTAGGTCGATCTATTTTAAACGAAGCACAAACATGTGTACCTCGATAGGGAAGCAAACCAAAGTAGAAAATAATAGTGACATAGCTGACATAAAAGGCACAAGGATGGGGCCATGTGTTGATGTAATGTAACCCCAAAGAAATTTTTTCGCACAATGATCACATAACAGTACCAAACCAAGCATAGAATGGATCCAAGCTCTATATCATTTTAGGCACCAAAACCACCGAAATATACCACACAATAGTTTCCCATATATATAAAATATAGCAAGAAAATAAACAGGGTAAGGAGAATACCCTTGTTTTCCTAGGCCCATGTACCTATCTCGTCTAGTCCAGTAGAGAGTAAGTGCCATCAACGTTCATCGCGGGGAACATAACACACTTTTTGATATAGGGGTTGGAAATTTCAAAATCCCATATAGAATTACAACTACAACATCAAACTCCCCTTCCTAGATGGACTCCTTGACCATGGGATGCTTTTGACCCAGTTTAAACTTCACTCGAGGGAACAATGCACTTCCTTGACCCAATATATGGGCACTACAAAACCCAGAAGCCTCATGCATAGTGTCATCTTGGGGACTAGCTAGGGGCCTATGCATGGTGGTTGTGCCACAAAAGAAAATGTATATGCATCATAAAAAAAATCTATCACTTATGATAGTGCATGAAAATCCCCTTGTATCCCCCATTAATATTTGCATATGAATGCACATAGAATCCAACATATTAATATAACAACTCAAAAAAAAAATATTAACACATAACTTCAAAAAGAAACATGCCATACTTTGTAAATGCATAAAAAATAGTATTGTCATAATAACCATCATGATAAAACCATATTATGAAATAGTGCTCAAAATTTTGTCAAAATATATAATCAATATGTTTCTAATGCATCATATGTATACTCAAACTAAAACTAAAAGTTGTCCAAAAACTAAAACTGTCTTTTCTAGGAATACTTTGGCTTTTAGCAAGTAGCATACAAGAAAATTTGCAGGTTCAAAGAATGGTATATAGAGGACTATCACAAAATATAATTTATATAATATCCAAAAATGACCAAATGAGCAGGTCAATGACCACTAAAAGTACAAAAGTAGCGATAAGCAGTGGGAGAGAAAAATAAACTCCTAAAAACCTAATAAGTAAGGAAAGAAGCTATGCAATAAAATAGTAAACTCCAAGGATTCCAAAGGATGCTAGATGCTATTTTTTTTAGGTTGAAAACTCCAAGGATGCCAAATCCAAAATTTTCCTTCAAAGATACAACTATTGTTTTCATTTAAGTCATTATATTCCTAATAACAACTCCAAAAAAATATCCTCACCATAAGGTGACTATTTGTTGCTTATTACTTCAGATCTTAGTTTCAACACAAATATATATATATTTATCCAACCTTGGTTCTTAGGGCACAGTCACTAATATTTCTTGAGACAAATATCTTTCATTCATTGCACTTATATTATTTTGATATTGACCACTTCCTAGATTAGATATCTCAAACTAGGACTTTTACACGTTATTGAATAATATTTTAGAACAGGCCTAAAAATCCTTCCACTGAAGTTGGCCTAGTTTCCTCTAACAGATGATAATTATTCCTATTACTGAGATCTGAAATATATTTCATTTTATTTAATTGTACCATTAATCTGCAATTTGAGGTCTAGAGTCTGCAATTTTATGGAGTAGACTAACTATAGCTTTACTCATTGATTTGGGCATCCAACCTTTTGTTACATCTCTCCCCAACTACTTCAACAACTCTCTGAAATGTTGTGGACTTCCTCCTTAATATCTTATCATATATGTTGTCTTGATAGGTACCCACAACACCTTGTTTAGGCTTGTTTTAGCACTTCAATTAGCCACTTTAGATCTGTGGCCTAGACTCTACAAGTCTGTGATCCCTTTCACTTGCTTCAGTAAGAAGAACTACTTCAGAATATGCCCAGAGAAACTCCCTCATCTTCCGCCTTCACTTCTCTTCGACTTGGCTTAATAATATTTTAATATGAAACCTAAAACATGTTCTTCCTTCTTTAATTCTTTCACTTTGATAGCCCAGGTTTGCGGCCCCAACCACATAAATATTTACTAGTAGATATGTCAAGAACTGGGAATTTCTTCCCTATAGGAGCTCAGCCTTCCTTCAGCTTGAATACTGACCCTTTGGACCTAGAGAACAAAGAATCTCTACCTTCAAAACCTATTTCATACTTCTTGAATAGGTCTATGAGATTTGATACAGTCACAAGGGCTAGTTTTCATGCCTAGAATTATGATTTATTACTTCTAGGAACTCGGTCCTAGCCAATAGTGTTCTCTTGATGGTATTGTATTCTTTAAGGGTGGTAAGGATCTTAAGGATCATCATGACTCAATTAAAATAATGAAGATTGACACTAGTTACATTCTTCAACACCAACCCCATTGGCACAATATAGAGTTAACTCTCATAGATTGTGGATTGAGATTGACCACTATATCGATTGACTAGACAAGATCCACCAACTATGCCATATTCGAGAGATTGAAATAGAGGAGAATTTCATCTTTCGTTGCCCCATTTATTATGAGATCCATGGGAGATTTCATTGTAGGAGGATCCAATCACTATCTAGTTTCTTCTGATACCTGACCAAATATGTCTAGCCCTTTACATACAGGAACCCCTCAGACTTCGTTTCCACATTCTCGAGTATTCTTCTAGACTAGATCTTGTTCAAGGGATATATCTTTCTTTAGAATTCTTCCATTAGCTAAGGGATCTAAGAGATAGACTAATAGTAACACTTCCTTGAAATATAGCTTGGTGTGGAATTGACAGACCGTTCCCCTTCCCCAAAAACTTACAGACATCACCAGACTAGATCTCTTACTAGTATATTGTGAAGGTCCACTAGATACTAGTGACGGGTTACTTCCTTACAACAACAATCCAGCAAAGGGTCTAGTTCTTTCCCAAGATTTCCCTCTAGGAACCATTGTATCTTGATTTATTTTCATTTAGCTTTGAGTATTAGTATATATTTCTCTAATGGACCATCACCTAATCCCTGGCTCCTTTCTATGACTGCCATCTGACTTTATTGTCAAATTTCAGCAAATCAAGCTGAAGGTTGTCCAATTGGAATTTCTCTCTCTTTTCATAGAATTCAAGACAGATATGATAGAAGTCCTCCATAACTTGCATAGACTCTAACCTGTGTGCCTCTTCCTTTGGTTTTTAAGAGTCACTTAAATGTTTTATTACATGTACGTTAATAAATATAACATAAATAATTAATAAATTAATTAATTAACATTATAGTTTAATTAGTAATTTTTAATAAAATTTACTAATTCATAATTAATCAATTGAAATTAATTATTTTAAATCATTATTATTTACCTTAGCATTAATACATCATTAAACCATTGGTGAAAAATTAATAGTAACACATTTCCATGCCTCAATATCTTTATCGAAACATGAATGGAATTTTACTAGTAATAGTTTTATTAGATTAACCACACTCAGTTTCCATGCAAGAAATAAAAAATTATGATGAGATGCTCAATTACACAAAAGTGTTTATAGAGATCATATTTAATGCAAGGGTGTTACATCGATCAAGTATATCACTCAAGGAGGAGGATTGTCTAGACCCAAAATGGAAAACAACTACTAAAAAAAGGAGACTTGTCACACACTCATCGAATCAAGAGTGTGGATAGGTATATTCAATGTAAGTTTTAAACCTAACCTTTTACTTGTGGAAGCTTGATGAAGCAAAGGATACATATGAAAATAAGTATTGATTCTAAATTTCATTCGATTAAATGTAAGTTACCTTGTGTAATTTCAGACCCCTATCTTAGCCTAAATACCGCCTTTTTTTTTAATTACAACAATGCTTGGCGTAGTAATTACCTTACTGCATTTTTCCAACAATTATTACCTAATTACCTTACCACCTTTTTTCCAACAATACGTAGCCTAATTACCAAGTACCACCTTTTTTCCAGCATTGCCCGACAACCATCATCTAAACCCGCAGATCAATCACATTGCAGATTATACCATTTCATTCCCATCTCCGTGTTCTCCTGGTATCGTTGGACCATTCCCTTCTAATTATTCTCTAGTTGTGTCACTTCCTCTAAAGCTAAGTTCCATGCCCTGTCTCTCTTCAGTGTGCACCTCAAAGAACCATTTCTAATCCATAATAAAATCTGCAAGCGAGGTACATCAACATCCAATGTAATCCATCTAAGAGAGAAATATATAAATAAAAATCTCTTTAAGGGAGTGGTAGCTTGTTGGATGGGAGACTCTTGTGTCTTCTTCCCTTGGCTCTGTAATCCTACCAATTAAGCTATTTTCAAATACTAACTAGGGATATTTTCCAATAATGTCTGATGACCATCACCTGAACCTATAGATTAATCACATTGCAGAATTTTTGAGACAGTAGTTGAGAAGATGATGGTTCAAGGGGAAATCAGGTGCAATCGGCCTTTTTCAACCCACAAAATTGTAAGGACTCTAATAATTTTGATCGGTATTTATTTTATATTTAAATTCTTCGTATGTGTTTGCATGTTCATTATTCTCTAATTTTAGGGCATATGGTTGTATTTCTAAGATTCCGGGATCATTGGTTTCTGTTTTTGAACTTAACAAAACGTTATTGGTACATACTTGAGCCATAAACAGAATACCAATGAAAAACCATGATTTCATTAAGACATATATATAACACACATCCTAATGTACAAGTCTCCATAGAGTTAAAAAAAATTCCTAAATCCCACAATTCATCATGGTTCGGTATCTTCTTGTCAATTTATGCATAATTTATACATACACCAATTTATCATCTTTCTTTTTCAAAATACTTGTCACATTGGTTCAATTTTCGATCCATCTTCATTCAAGTAGTATAAGAGTACATCATCCTCTTTTCTGAAAAAGAAGCATGTTATTGGTGACATGCATGTGAAAACATATTAAGAGATTGCATGGTATTTTCCACACTATCATAAATGACCCACCATAGGCAAGAGGTTTCATTTAGATTTCAATATAAATAATAGTGGTAAATATCACTAAGATTTCAAAAGAAACTAAAGAGCAGCTTCATGTGAAAAAAAATTTGTTGTTACTGCAACAGGTACAAAAGTTGCAGTGACATAGGGTTAAGGCCTTGATTCACAGTCGGGACTCATTCTAGAGTCTCTTTGAGAAATTATATGGCTCAAAATTAATAGGGTGTGCTTGACTGCAGTTGTTGGGAAAGAAGCAACCTCTTCAAAATATAATCTAGCATGCTCTATACAACTTATTGTTTCTTCAGTAGAGCTAAATATGTGCTCTCCCCCTCTTCTTCATATGATTTGATAACAAGAAGGAGAATTTAGAAATGGAATACTTGAACCTGTGGTCAATAAATAATTTAGAATTTCAACATCATGACTATCCCAAACGACAACCTTTGACCCCTAAAAAACTACCACATGAGATGTAAACAAAGGTATAGAACCACTAGAGGCAGGCATTGCCAACCGTCTAAATGTCAACCTGATAGTTTCAACAATCCCCTCTATTATACAAATCTTCCTCTTCTTTTTGTGTCTATGCTCAATTCTCAACTGTCCTTCAATTACCATGCCACAATTTTGGTAATCTATCTTATCATTAGTGCGAACCCAAGAACTAGTAGTTCTAGTCATAGAAGAATAAAAAAAATAAGTCAAAATTATGATCATTTTATAAGGCACAAGAAATGCTAACAAACTCTGACGATTAATGGTTCCATGAATACGTTTGGATAGAACAAAGGGACAAAATTACAATTTAGACTTATATATTTCTTGGGGCATTACCCAGGGTAATGACTACAAGAAGTTCAATATGTTTTTCTTTCCATTACACACATTTTAGGTCATGAGGTTAGAGAAATGTGCCTTGATGGAGTTATTTTAGGAGATTGTAAAGGTTCCTTGAAACATTGGTTTGTTGAACCCCCTCGTGAATGGAAGTTGAAATACTCCATATAGGAGATGGTGACCTAAATGGAGATGGTAAAATCATAATGCCTTATGGTTTGTCCATATACTCAACTGTGTCCATATTAGGAGATATTTCTAATCTACTAACTAAAAATTACCTTTTTCAACAACCATGTGAACTTACCTCATGCCCATAACTCCTGAATTAGAGAAAATCATGGCATGGATGATAGTCGTCATACCATCTTCAAACATAGTGCTACCCAAAAATGATGACATAATAAATAGTGAAGTTTTGGGAGTGTGAACCTCACAAGAATTACTAAATATTTTTCCCATGATTTTTTGTTTCTTCCAAATTCCAAGATTGTTCCCACAACATATCCCTTTGATTGGATGAAACAGTACCACTACAAGTTGGTTAAAAACCACATTTGGGACATTATTAGATTCTTTTGACCACGTGTAGTTAGTAATTTCAATTTCTATGAATATATTCTTCAAAAAAAATACACTCCAATAATATAAGTAACCAGAATTAGGAATGATAACAAACATTTGAGTAGAAAAAATTATGCCAATAATATCATCGGAAGTTGTTGTAATCAAAGGTTCTTCTGGTAGAGATTCCTCATTAAGAAAATAAATTCATTATAGCATTGGCATTAATATTTCTGAAGAGCATGACATATTCTTATTTCCTTCATTGTCATCCAATAATAGCTATGCCATCAACAATATTATTTCAAAAATATAAATGTCTATTTTCATGTTCGTTCTAGTTGTTCTAAAACTATGTGCATATTCCAAGTTCATAAGATCATATTTAGTAATACTATTGCTTATTTATATGATGTTCCAATTTACTTCAACATTCTCTAGAGATTCTGGATTCATATGAGAGATATTTTGTTTGATATCATCCTTTATTTTTGTGGAAATCCCTAGTCACTATGTGGAAGGCTAAGCACCAACCTATGAGTAATCTAATGAAAAATAACACGGGTTTAAGCTAAACAGGTCTACAAGTTTAAGGTAGAGCATGTCTGAGGTTATACTTTTATCACATGTCTGAGATCATTTTTTATTATAGTTTTGAGGATTAATATTTCACTAGTCCTAGGCTTCTTCCACTATATGGTAGCCTTGTCCAAAAATTAAAAGGAGCTTCTGGAGTGGAATATACCCCCACATTGTTCTTTAACTCTAGGAAGTCACAGGAGCACCAGGTCATATGTCCATAGTGTTGAGGCTTTATGAGTTTTCTTGAATTTGTATATGTAAGGTGTTTGGGACAGAATGGGCTTTAAGGGACGTTTACACTTGTCATGTATTTTTCTATGTCATCATATGTCATCAGGTATGTCATTAATTGTACAATATCCATCAATTCAAGTCATCATAAAGTGTACCATCATTCATGTCATCATCAATTTAAATGTCTAGGACAAAGTTTAGGGTGTTTTCACATGAAGGATTATATATTAGGCACATAATTACCATTTGACATATTCATGATTAGTTATTTCATTACTAGGGCATTATGGTCAATGGATATTTAGGACAATAATTATTTATCAGTGTCTTTACATATTCATAATGGCATCATTAATATCTTGACATCTTCATAAGGTTATAGAAACCTTAGCATCTCCCTTAATGGAATCCTTAGCACCTAGGGATTGCATAAGGTTCATTGAAGCCACAAGAATATTTTACATCTCAGCCAATGTGATATTGACATCAATTACAACCTTGATTAAGATATTTTAGTTTCTTGATCACCACATTATGAAAATGAGAAAGTTTACATTTGTACACAGCTTCTTCTGGAAACTTGAGCAAAACACAAAAAAATTGGAACCCCCAGTAGCATCGTTCCACATCTCTATTACAACGAGCCTTCCATATCTACTATATTCGTATAGCATCATGTCCAACTAAAACACAAAAAAAATCATATGAAACAGAGGGCCGCCTACATAATAAGCGTAAAAAAGGAACTGAAATCTGGTGAATCACTTCATGTTCTGATAATCCTCGATCTCCCAAACATTTCATTCTAAGAAACAGAGTATCTGATCAAAGTTGACAACTCACTACAACCATATTTTGAAAGTTGATCAGCCAAATGATTTTGTTCCCCGAAGATGTGTGAGATAGATAATCTATTAAAGGACATCATCAATGACCTAGTACCTTCCATCTAATTCACTAGTGCTGGAGCCTCTAAAGAATGTCTCTAGTTTGCCAATTTAAAAATAAAATTTGAATCACCAAAGACACCAATCTTTGATATTTCCATCTATATGGAAAAAAATAGGACGCCCCAAAAAGCAAGGCGCTCAACTCTCGAGTTGGATCCTTTGCCACTGAACCTTTTGAAAGAAAAGTAGTTTCTAGGCCTCAAAATTTTAGACAAGTTTCTCTTTTTCATATTCGCCCTAAAATGACATCTCTTTAAAGAATCCACAACCCTAATGGAGGTGCTCCTCACATCTTCAATAGTATGGTCAAAGAGATCATCATTTCTCATTTTCCATATTCCCATATGAAATCTGTGTTTCTCGCTCTCCATATGCCCCATATGACATAGAAAAATAGTTCTTTAAATGACTTACATCCCCAAAACCAAAGTGTAAGGCAGGAATCAATAGAGGACCTTTCCCATGATATGCTCATGTTAGGGATATGGCCTACCCCTATCCATATCGCAATTCGAAAGGGAAAACTTAGAAAAATGTGAGGCACATGTGCACATATCTTTCAATCCCTCTCTTTGGAGATGCTACTATCATCTATTACAGGTTTGGTACTTCAATAATCATACATCATGGAGCCAAGGGGTGGCCATATTGGTTTCCCCTCCTTATAAATGTGCCTCTAGCATGTTGTGTTGTATCCTAATCTCAAAACATAGAGAATACACTCTCTTAATATTTCTGATTTAATGTTTATTCTCTCTAAACTCGAATGTCATTTGATGGTAAAGTTGTACACTTTTAAGAATTTTTTTTATGTATTATAAAGGTAAATTTAGAAATTATTTTAGTTTTCATTTTGTGTTTTCAAGTTAGATATTGTTTTGAAGTTTTCACATTTCTAATTTTATTGCAATGTGGCAAACTCATCGTGACACAGGAACAACCCCATGATAGGTAAAAAAATTAAAATTTAAGTTTCATATTAGTTTCTTTATCTTTAAAAATTCCTTTTTTATGTATCTCATGGTTCTTATTATTTTATAATGTGCTAGGATGATCACGAAAAGGGGCCATCCGAAGAACATGTAAAGTGCCAACCTCGCTCTATCTTAAGGTATTTTAATTCTTTACATAATTAAAATAATGTCCATTTTGTTCAAATATGCAGATGCCTAGCCATGGTGCGCATGATGATTCCCTCAACGAGGAAGAGTTGTATTCATCCCCATGTCCATTGGTGTTGCTGCAAGAAAAGATGCTAAATGCAAACGAGGAACATCAGCGTTTGGTATACATTGTGCCTCAACCACCTGAATTAGAAAAAATGATAAGACAAGTTATGACCCAACTAGTTACATATAAGGTAATAACAAAAAATCAAAGGGATGTTTTTATTGTTTTGCATGAGATCAACTTTGATAGGTTGATTCATAATTTCTACATCAACCAAACTAACAAATAAATTCTTTTGTATGTAGAATTTCCTAGAACTTGTTGTCCCCTGTGTTGGCAGTAGTGCGACACAAAGACAAGAGATTCATGGGGAACCCTCTCGTACACCTCGTACGCCTTTAGGTAGCAGCCAAGGAATGCACCCCCAAGAAGACACATAGCTAACTGTTGAATGTGGTGGCAGTGACGAGGCTGATATGGACAAATTTATTTTCTAATTTCATGGAGCTACACATGTCACCTCCACAAGGACCATTTCAGGCACGTTTTTGGTGAAAAATGAAGGTGTTCCTATAAAGCAAGTACAACTCTGAGGTAATTTTTAATATTTTAATTGTTTCATGTACTCTATCTAAAGCATATTTTATCATGATTATTATTTTTAAACTAATGATAATATCTTTTTCTGTGTTGGAAACAATGATTTCTACAGGGCCTTGGAGAGCAAGGCGTTGTTAATTTTTTCCCCAACCATATGCACAAGGTGAAATTCCCAGAATTACAGCATGAAAAAAGAACTTCTAGCTTATCTAGAAGGCATGTTTGGCATGAGAACATTTGATAGAACAACAGTCGCCTCGGCAGTCGAAAAATATCTGAAATATACACGAGACACCTATAGGACACATTTGCAAATTAAATCTAGATACGAGTGTCCTCTCACAGTTCCAGAGAGTGAGTGAAGAGCACTCATCGATGACGGAAAAGAGAGAAAGGCCAAGAAAGAAGGAAAATGCTAACTGGACCCGCAAGGTAAATTACAACTTTAATTCAATAGCCTTAATTTTCTCTATTTCTAAAATTAAAGTGTGCTACATAACTGACTTCAAGCTTTCAATGATAGGTTTCCTAACACCTTGAAGGAAACCAAAGCTAAGATTGACAAAAAAGGCCAACACAAGCTGGGCCAGCGCAACTACTTGAAATTAGCTACAAGAATTGTAAGCAACTAAATATCTTACAATTAGTTGTATCTCCTTCCAACATTTTTGTAATCCCATCAAATAACATTAAAAATACACAATCATATGCAATGTAGGGTGATGAATTTGGAATGGAAACCACAAATGAAGACAGAGAGGTTGCTTTCCATTCCGACTATCAAGATATAGTTGAACGTCGTAAAATTTTAGAATAGGTCCCAAGATCTAGAATGGATGGTAAGGTAAAATGTTAACCTTTCCATATGTCTGTTTTCATCCATAAATTTAATGTCTAACAACTTTGTTTAAATTATGGGAGCAACACTTTCAATGATCCAAATAACCCAGTTTAAGAGCAGTGCGTTGAGAGTGAAATATTGACAGAACATGGTCCTCATGTGCAACCTGATCATTCCATTGGGGACCAGGCCATCAATGATGCTATCAGTGAGGCCCACGATGGTAATTAATTTATACTTATATTTTTTTCTAATTATACATTGATGGTTGTTTCCTTATAATGTTTTTTGTTTAAATGACAAATAATTTTGTACATGAGCATCCTACCACCATAGAGGAACACAGGGAAACGGTTCCAACGGTGACAACTGGAGTAGTAATTAAATAATTTCATTGCAATTTTTTTTTATTAATATTACCTAACTACTTCAATGATATTTAAAAAATAACAATTAAAATTTAATATTTTTTTTGTAGGTGATGCCCCGTCACTGCATGAGACCAGAGATCATGAGTACCCAATTAGGTCATCTATGCGGGAAATGCACAAAAAAAAAGTAGAGTACAATGATGTTGATGATGTAGTTAGGAGCTTTAGAAATAGGAATAAGAAAAATAAAATTTGATAATGTAAAATATTGTATTATTATAAGACAAATGTTACCATACATGGAACCTTTTTTGCGTTATATAAAAACTCATTTATCATACTATTTTTATGCCAAGCACTTTTAATGTTTTCCTACGTACCTTTTTTTTGTATGGATTTTTAATTAGTTATTGCATATTTTTTTTGTGCTCATGAAAGTAAAAAATGAAATATAGATTGGGTATTGGATAATTGAGAGTGATTTGAGGGGTGGGGGGGGGAGGGTGGGGAGGGGCCATAAGAGCTTCCACCTTCACGTGGTTGGCCCTATTTAGTAAAGAATAATTTATTGGAGCGATTTAATCATGGTGAAAACCTCCCTCTATCCAACTTAGCAACAAAAAATTAATTGTTGACTTAGTTGCTACTCTTTCAAATTGTGGGAGGCTTGTTCCAAGTTCAAGAGACTCCAATAATTTTTTCTTGAAACGAAGAGGAGCTTATTTAGGTATGTTTTGACATTGTCAACATATGTTCTAACATTATCATAAGAATGCATATTAGAGTAAAAAATACTGCAAATATTACTATTATGTATTGTATAGATAATTATAGATTTTGAATGACTTTTCAATGCATGTACAAATCCTCTTGCATCATGAGCAATACAACTTGTCAACTAGGGTCATGTCCAGGCTCTTTTTGCTTGTGCGCTTGACCAGGTTTATAGTGTCCCATTTTGTAAGTTCATTTACAGTTCACAATTCTAGGTGAAGCTTTTTTATGATTATTATCAGGTTTTCTGTATTTCTCCTCTATTTGATTGTAAGTTTGAACATGCTTTTAAAAATTGAAACATTTTTTTTTCTACTATTATTTTAGGTGATGTTTCATGTGAATAAATAACATATTTCTACAATAATAGTTTAATATTTTAGAGCATGTAAGGTTTTAGCACCATCTTGGTGGTTTACATCATATTTTGACTTGGCAACATGCAGTCTTCTTGTTTCGGCTATGTGTAGGAATAATGATGCTAGAATCATGTCGCCATCAAATGTTAGTTTAGGACTAAGCAAATAATCTAGTGACATCATGGAATCATGGTATGGTGTCCCTATAATAAGAGATCGAGTACACTTTGTTTCTTATACAAAGTGTAGGGAACAACTTCCTTGACAGGAGGATCAAAATCCCTATAAAATCAAAAATTATCCCAAACTTAGGGCCTATTTCTTAGGTGTCTCTGAATCATACAAAAAGGTACTCCAAGTAGGTTGATCTATTTTAAATGAAGCACAAACATGTGTAGCTTGATAGGGAAGCAAACCAAAGTTGAAAATACTAGTGACATTATTGACATAAAAGGCACAAGGATGGGGGCACGTGTTGATGTAATGTAACGAAAAAGAATTTTTTTACATAATGACCACATAACTGTACCAAACCACACATAGAATTGATCCAAACTCTGTATCACTTTAGGTACCACAACCACTGAAAAATACCACGCAATAGTTTCCCATATATATAAAATATAGCAAGAATAGAAACAGGGTAAGGAGAATACCCTTGTTTTTCTGGGCATGTGTACCTGTCTCGTCTAGTCCAGTAGAGAGTAAGTGTCGTCAACATTGATCACAAGGAACACAACACACTTTTTGATATAGGGGTTGAGCGATTTTGAAATACTATAGATAATAACAACTACAACGTCGAACTCCCCATTCTTGGATAGACTCCTTGACCATGGGACGCTTTCGACCCAGTTGAAAATTCACTCGAGGGAACACTACACTTCCTTGACCCAACATATGAACACTACAGAACCCAGAAGCCTCATGCATAGTGTTGTCTTGGGGACTAGCTAGGGGCCTATGCATGGTGGATGTGCCAAAAAATAAAATGTATATGCGTCATAAAAAATATCTATGGCATATGTTAGTGCATGAAAATACCCTTGTATCCCCCATTAATATTTGCATGTGAATGCACATAGAATCTGAAATATTTATATAACAACTCAAACATAATATATCAACACATAACTTCAAAAAGAAACATGCCATATTTTGTAAATGCATAAAAAATAGTGTTGTCATAACAACCATCACGATAAAACCATATTATGAAATAGTGCTTAAAAGTTTGTCAAAATATATAATCAATGTGTTTCCAATGCGTAATATGTATATTGAAACTAAAACTGAACTTTTTCCAAAAAATCAATATATAAGTACAATTCCTGTCCAAAACCAACAACCATAAAAATAAAAAAATTAGTTAAAACTCATATCTATTGCATGATGAAACCTTTCTTTTCTACTGATTTCTAGCTATCCTTCTTTTATGATTTGTGAGCTTGAATTTGCACGTTGTTGATCGTGATTATGGGAATGTGAGGTGATAGAATGAGAGGATTCATGAGATGATCTAGACTTAGTGGCCATCGCTTCTTTCTCTCCTTTGCTTGTCTCAGGTTCATGGGTTTTAGCGTTTCCATGCAGTGTAAAATGGACATGCGAGGCCATAGAGATAACATGATGAACTAGATGTGAAGGTGGAGGAGGTGGTGGAAGTGGTAAAGATATGGAAATCCTTCCTTGGGATTCGTGTTGAGGAGGATAAATAACATCCTGGTAGTCATTATTAGTTGGGATGATAATCTAACCTAGCGCATGTGGAGAAACTAGAATACCAGTGCTAGGAGGTTGAGGGAGTTGGTCACAATTGTAGGTTACAATGTCGAAGTTGTAGGAAGGTCTCCTGTATGAGGATAGGTAGGAGGGGTTGTCCAACTATACTCCATAGAAGGAAAGGATAGAGTGAAAATATGATTCACCTCAAGGGAGGTAATTTGCATATAATGTCATATCACCATAACCAATGTCTCACTGTAATGACATCAATTGGTTTATAAGTTTGTTAAGAGTTTGTTCTAGGTATTTATGCAAGGCACTGAAGGCTAAATGTAAGGAAAACTGTCTTCTCTAGGAATAATTTGGCTGTTAGCAAGTAGCATACAAGAAAATTTGCAGGTTCAAAGAATGGTACATAGAGGACTATCACAAAAGTTAATTTTAATAATATCCATAAATGACCAAAGAAGCAGGTCAATGAGCACCAAAAGTAAAAATGTAGTGATAAGTGGTGGGAGAGCAAAATAAACTCCTAAAAGCCTAATAAATAAGGAAAGAAGCTATGCAATAAAAGAGTAAACTCCAAGGATGCCAAAGGATGCTAGATGCTACTGTTTTTTAGGTTGAAAAATCCAAGGATGCCAAAGCCAACATTTTCCTTTGAAGATACAAATATTTTTTTCATTGAATTCATGATCTTCATAAGAACAACTCCAAAACAAGATGCTCACCATAAGGTGACTATTTTTTTCTTATTTCTTCAGATCTTAGTTTCAAATCCAATATATATATTTATCCAGCCTTGGTTCTTAGGGCACATTCATTAATATTTCTTGAGACAAATATCTTCCATTCAGTGCACTTATATTCTTGTCATATTGACCACTTCCTCGAGTAGAATATCTCAAACTAGGACTTTTACACGTTATTCAATAATATTTTAGAACAAGCCTAAAAATTCTTCCACTGAATTTGGCCTAGTTTCCTCTACTAGATGATGACTATTTCTATTATAGAGATATGAAATATATTTCGTTGTCTTTAATTGTGCCATTAATCTGCAATTTGAGGTCTACAATATTCTATAAGGTGACTTTGTTTCTCTGGAGTAGACTAACTGTAGCTTTACTTATTAATTTGGACATCTAACCTTTTGTTACATATCTCCACAACTACTTCGATAGCTCTCTAAATTTTTTTGTCTTTCTCCTTAATATCTTATCATATATGTTGTCTTGATAGGTACCTACAACACCCTATTTAGGCTTTTTTTAGCCCTTCAATCAGCCACTTCAGATCTGTGGCCTAGACTCCATAGGCCTGTGATCTCTTTCGCTTGTTTCACTAAGAAGAACCACATCAGAATATGCCTAGAGAAACACCCTCTTCTTCGGCCTTCACTTCTCTTTGACTTGGATTAATAATCTTGTAACATGAACCCTAAAATAGGTTCGTCCTTATTTTATTATTTCACTTTGTTAGCCTAGGTCTTTGGACCCAACCACATAAATATTGACTAGTCGATATGCCCAGAACTATGAATTTCTTCCCTATAGGACTCCGGCCTTCCTTTAGCTTGAATAGTGACCCTTCAGACCTAAAGAACAAAGAATCCCTACTTTAAAAACCTATTTCGGACTTCTTGAACACGTCTTTGAGATTTGATACAGTGACAAGGGCTAGTTTTCCTGCCCAAAATTCTGATTTATTACTTCTAGGAACTCGGTCCTAGCCAATAGTCTTCTATTGATGGTATTGACGCCTTTAAGGGTGGTAAGGATCTTAAGGATCATCATGACTCAATTACAATTATTATTAATAGAAATAGTTACATTATTCAACACCAATCCTATTGGCACAATATAGAGTTGCCTCTCATAGATTGTGGATTGAGATTGAACACTATATCGACTCACTAGACAAGATCCACCAACTATGCCATATTCGAGAGATTGAAATAGAGAAGAATTTCATCTTTCGCTGCCCCATTTAATATGAGATCCATGGGAGATTTCATTGCCTATTTAGGGGGATCCAAACCCTATCTATTTTCTTCTAATACCTGACCAAATATGTCTAGCCCTTTACATACATGAACCCCTCAGACTTCATGTCCAAATTCTCAAGCGTTCTTCTAGACCAAATCTTGTTCAAGGGATACATATTTCTTTAGAATTATTCCATTGGCTAGGGGATCTAAAAGATATACTAAGATTAAGATTCCCTTGAAATATAGATTGGTGTGGAATTGTGATGCAGGAGCATCAAGACCTTTTTCTCCATTTGTAAATATGGGGTGTGATAATATTAATTTGTAAATATGGGGTGTGATGATTTTTAATATTTTATTAATTAGTTTGAATTAAATAGGAGAAGGTGAGGATTTATGTAAATATCTTTTTATTAATAAAAGGATATGAGGAAATTTAATAAATTGAAGGATTTTAGGGATAAAAACCTATCCTTTAGGGATGTTGAGAGATTTAGGGGTTTGTTGAGGATTTTAAGGGATTGAGCATTTAATTAAATGATTTTTAAAATTGTATAAATAGGAAGGGGTTTTGTGAGAAAAAGACATTGAGAATAGTGAAAGGAGTAGAGAGCTGGTTGGGAACAACCAAGGCTGTGAGCCTTTGGTAAATTGTAAGGGCCATAAATCTGGAATATCAGGCCAAACAAAGTGTGTAAGTAATCTTGTTTTGATTTCAGATTATATATATATACATTTGGTGATTATTTGTGAAAGTCATAGTTATTTCTGGTTAAATGTATATACATGGTTGAGGTATTGATAGTTGGAAAGATCGCCCTAAGGAAATCTGCACTAAAAGAAATGGTGAGATCGATTTATGTGTTCAAGTTAAAAGGGATTAATATAAAAATTGTTATCTGTGCATGAATGATTTTGTTATATCAATCTGAATTCGATTAATAGCAGATGAAAAGAGGAAAGCACCAGCGTTTTAATACATTTTAAGTCTGCAATGTCAAATTTGTGTAATTCTGAGGGTCGATAGCAGAAATTGCTATTCGATGAGTGCATTGAAGCCACGGTGGAATGTTAAAATATCTGTTTGCAATTGAAAGGGCGCAGGTTTGAAATAACTTGGTGACAGCGTTTACAACATTCATGAAATTCGATTTTACAATTCAAATGCATAGCTGTGGAAAATTCGATGTATATTGAAGTCGATTGGGTATTGATGTAGTATTACATTGGCAATTGCTGTATAGCGCTGAGTTTGTATGCGTGCTGTATAAAATTGAATTTCAATTGAGATCACACGCTGTTTGATTGGGTTAAAAGTGCAGAAGATGCTGCGTTAAAATCAAATCTGGCTTTGAAGTTTCTGTTTGGGGTCGATTTCATAACTCTAACAGAGTTTAATTTCATAGTTGTTACTATGTGTAAAGTGCTGAAGTTACATGTGAATCGACAACTGTGTTACCTGGAGAACAATGCTGAAGGAATTGATTGATCCTGGCAGCGAAGGATCAACAAAGTTAATTTTGCATAATGAAATCGATCTCTGTTCTGAATTTATGCTAGCGCTGGAGTGAAATCTATTTCTTTTCTGAATTCGGCATAATGAAACAGATGTGTATTTCAGCATTTGGGTTGTGATTTATGTGTATTTCATGATTTGGGTTGTGATTTTTGTGTATTTAGGACTCAGGTGGTTCTTGAAATCAATTTTAGGTGAAGTTTGCGCATGGTAGTTTAATGGCAATATACATGAGTAGCAGCAATTATAAGCCCTGCATTGACATTTACAGGTAAAGTGAAACTCTGTTATTGTTCTCAAATGGCGCCACATGCAGGCGGGTTGTTGCCGGACCAAATCCCAGTCTTAGATTTCGTGCAGCGGAATTGAATATTAGAAAGCTAAGAGATTTAAAATTCCCAACAGCACCCACAACATTAGAATCCGAGTGGGGATGGATTTTTTTCAGGAAGTTTTTATGTTAATCGATGAATTGATAGCGCAGAGAGTTTGTTGTTAACCTGAGTATGCGGATATAATAAAATTGTGGTGCTAAGTTTTAATGCAGAAAAATCAACAAGAAATCGATTTGTGAATGCCATGAACAGGTCCGATCTACATTGATGATAAATGAAGAGTTGAAGAGCGGGACAGAAAGGTAAATGCGTTGCTGACATCTACTGAGCTGGATTGTGAATGAGAATTAATCAATGGGGTTATATTTATAGATTGAATATAAGGGCGCAATCTATAATGAGTGATATGGGATTGTTTGCTTTCAAATGATTTAATCATAGAGAAATGGTAATGAACCCAAGGGCGCTTTTGATTTTGAATATGAAGTCTGATTTTAAAAGGGTTTCACTTTGTAACTGAATGGTTGAACTTTTGTGTTGTTGAATTTTGATTTGGGTTTTATAAAAGCTTTATGAAATGCAAACAAGGTGGGATGAAAGTATGTGAGTTGAAATGATAGTTATGAAGAAAGTTAGGATGGTGTGTATTAATAATGGTTTCATAACCATTGTTATTTGTAACAAAGAAGCTTTCATAAAGTGATGGAATTGCTGTGTATTGAGGAAAAGTTGAGGTGCATTCTTATATACATGGCTATTGATGATCCTGGGTATTGCAAGCTCTAGGCTTGCATCAAATTGACAGACCATTCCCCTTCACCAACAACTTACAGATATCACCAGACTAGATCTATTACTAGTATATTGTCAAGGTCCACTAGACACTAGTGACGGGTTACTTATTTAGAGAAAAAATTCAAAAGAGGGTCTAGTTCTTTCCTAAGCTCTCCCTCTAGGCACCATTCTATATTGATTTATTTTCATTCAACTTTGAGTATTATTAGAGATTTATCTAATGGACCATCACCTAATCCCTGGCTCCTTTCTACGATTGCCATCTAACTTTATTGTCAAATTTCAACAAATCAAGCTGAAGGTTGTCTGATTGGACTTTCTTTCTCTTTTCATAGAATTCAAGATGGATATGATAGAATTCATCTATAACTTGCTCAGGGGTCTCATATTTATTAATTATTCCCTTTGAGTAAAAAATATGCATGTTACTTGTACTGACTATAGTATTCAGTTTGAATTTCATTAAAATAACCTCTTGAATTGCAATCTTCATATTCTCTTGAGACAATGACACCTCTAAATGGACCCTGGTATCAGTATTGTATTCCTTATATTCCCTTATGAATGGATCCATGGATATTTAATCTTATCATTCCCAGTCATCAATGCTTCCAGAAATTCCTTGTAATCCCGAGTCCACTTGTGAATAGGAAACTATCTAATTCTTAATGTTGTCTCATTAATTTCCTCTATGATGCCATTAATTGTGCAAGACACATAATTATCCTTTATGGATATTTCTTCAATTTTACGCTTAAAACCCTTGTACCAAGGTGCCAAGCCAATGGTGTAATGTCTAGTGCTCCAGGATGTTGAAATGTCCCTTAATCCTAGGCCAATCAATATATCATAATAATGTGATAAAAAAGACCCATATCGTAGTATAGGCTCAGATCATATCTGAATTTGTAAGCTTATATAGTTTATATGAGTATAGTGTTTCGCTAATCTACATTTTCTCATATGTGTCTTTTATAAATAATATGTTTCAGTGTTACTCTATTTTATACTACAATGTCCATATTCATCATACAGGTTAAGGATAGAGTAATAGCATACGATATTCTACCTAATAAATAATCTTGTATTCCAATATCTAATGTGGTATAGGTGTAATGTAAGCTCAATACTGAGATATACTTGTTCCTGTTCTAGCTCGATTTCTTTGAATACACTCTTTCCAGCTTTGATTAGTGAATAGAGTTGGATTAGCTGAAGCTGAGTAATTTATTCACCCTTATATCTCTTCTATGATTCCCATGTATTAGTTACAGTGATAACAGTTATATAGAACAAAAAAAAATTGGTATAAGAGAACATATCGTACCTACGATACCCATATTAAGCTTAGTAACTATCACTATATCACCTTAACTAAGCTAGTAGTAAGCGCTATTGAATATATAAGCTTATTGAATTATTTATGTTATTATTACTAATGAATCAAGTCCATTGAATCAGTGCCCAAGATTTATTGATGTAACTACACGTAATGGAATAACACATATTTGTATAAACATAATATCCTTAATACAGGTCTTAGATTACAGAGACCAGGAAAACCATATTCAAGCTAAGCTCCTTGTTATGACGTAATGATCTATGTTTCCATATTAATTTCATACCTTATTAACACTGACCGGAACAATAATAATAATAAGTGCATAGCCTTACTAGCTCTATCCCAACATGTGTATCTAAACCTTAAGTAGAAACACGGTTTGATTGCTAATGTTTATATACAAGGAAAAATTTAGGGGCTAATATTCGCAGGTGGGCTAATTTTCCATGATTTTTCCAAAAAAAAGATTTGCCAATCTCCATTTTTTAGAAAAATTATTCACCCAAATTTCACAATATAAAATTATTTTATGTAAAAAATCGCCAACATTATATAGAGAGTATATATAAAATATTTATAAATTTCAATAATTTTACAAATATATGAATAAACATTTTATAGTTTGCATATTAGGTACTAGTGAGGTTCGCAAATTTTTTAAAATTCAAAATAATTTTCCATTCTTAAAATTTTCCCTGTTTATATAATAGCTAATCTTATATCATATGTTAAGCTTAGCATTGATTTGAGTGAACCATTACACAACCCATAGTGAAAGCTCTCTACCCGTATCATGACCATATGAAGTTGATCTCTATAGTAGTCCATGTTTCCCTATTCAACACTACCTAAGTTATATCTCAACTATATTCAACCTATTACACATATCAGTCTAAGCTTAGTAATTGAAGTGAGACTCTTATGTGATTCATGTCCTAATAGTAATGATAATGCAATGGAATTAAAACATATTTTATATCCCAGGGTAATAAAAGAGCTAACACACTTAGTTGGTACTAGTGATATTTCTTGTGATATGTGTAATTGAGTAAGAATAACTAATATGAATACATACAATAGCTTGATTATCATTCTACATGCTCTATCTAAACTAAGCCATACTATATATGGAATCAGGTTCCATCATGTTCATGTTACATAGTGCTATAACATTACTATTTATATATAACATGTGCATCCGTTTGATAGAATAGAGTAGTTGCAACTAATGCATGTACTATGTGTATCACTTTAAGCTATGAGTATTACTCTCCTCATTATGACTCCTAAGAAATTTATGGTTATATTAGTAATATACACCCTTTTATAACTACAACTAAGCTTACTATAATTTTTATACATATCCAAGAATTATCCATAATATAGATGGTATTCAAGCTCTAAGATTAAGAAATAGGTGAAATACGAGCAATAACGTGTGTAATCTTTACGTATATCATGGGCATACTATGTTACTTGATCACCTGGAATCACTCTAATGAATACATGGTTCTTAATCCATGTATATTGTTTGTACGTGGATACTATATCTCCCTAATATTTTATATGATGAAGATGTGGTATTAGTTCATATTCAACATCAGGATTGAACTCTACTTGTTGTAATCAGGTTCCGCTTACTAGTACTCATGAAATGGTGATATGCATTAAAATAAACAACGTGATAACTATGTAACATGATCTGCTTATCAAGGCCTGATTATAATTGATATTAGATTAGTAACCATAATTACGAGAATAATGTGATTTCTTAACTTGTTATAAGCTTTGAACATGATACCTTAGAGTGCTTTCTATCTATTGTGAATATAAGCATATCCCTATTCTACTAGTTAATCTGGGATGGTAACTCCTATGAATATGATAGAAGCTCATACATACAACTGGTAATAGTTATACTAGTTACTATTGTGTTGTTAGTATTGTCCCTAATAAGTTGAGCTTCCATTGCTTGTTGAATATGTAGTATTAGCACACTTTAAACTTTGTATTAGCACTATGTAGTTGGAGTCATAGGTTTCAACTACTTATTTGTTCTAGTTATGGTGATATCACCACCATTTTATCATATCCATCTTATCGCATTCCCTTGGGTTGTAGTTAGGTACAAAGGAAATCCAACTAGTTCCAGTTCCTTCACTTCCAGTTACAAGGATCATTGGAATAATTTGCACATACCACGTTGGCTCAATTTTTTGGCCATCTTCATTTAAGTAGCCCAAGAGTACATCATCAAATTTTGGGAACAAGAAGCATGTTATTGGTGAAAATAATTTGAAAACATATCGAGTGCTTGCATGATATTTTCTACCCTCAGCTCTAGTACCAAATTGCCCAAGGGGAGCAAGAATGTTAATGTTTTTACTTCCAAAAAAATCTTGTTTCATTCGAATAATTGTTCTAGAAAGACTCTGCTCACTGTGATGGTAAGTAGAATGCTCTGAGACATAACCCGAAAATTGAGCAACCTTTTCTTGCGTAACAAAATTTCTCTTGAAAGAGAAAGACAATATTTTCCTTTGCCCTAGTTTCAAAACATCAACCATGGATGGGATGGATATTTGTAAATCAGCCATGGAAAATAGGATCAGTTCCTTGTTTACAAATTCGATGTACTTGATAAACGTGTCAGTTTGGTCCAAATATGTTCCTAGCTCAAAATGTCTTAGCTAGCTCTTTCTGATCTCTATTTTCTTATTTTCTTTCCCCTATTTAGAAGTACTTGTATCAAGACCTTTATAGTACTTTATGGTCCATCCTAATGTCGATCCACCCACAGAATCTCTCCATGATTCATACTTAGGCATGGTATAGAAAGACAATACCCACCCATTTTTATGGGTTTCCTTGAAAATAGGAGTAATGAATTCAACACAAAATGAAGGAATTTTGAGTAGATATGGGAAGAAAAAGTGTATGAAGTTAATGAGAAATCCTTTTATGTGTGAACCATCATGATCCTGATCTATCATAATCATAATATGGCCATATCTAAGAGATTTGACACTGTCATATTCCTTTCCATGCTGCAGACCAAGGATTTGCTTGATATGTTGAATCTCAAAGTTTTCCATTATCTATTTATGGTTGGCTTCCCTTACATGCAGGAACTTACCTCTAAGGGGAAAAAAACCATAATTATTTCTACCAACAATAGCCAACCCTGCCATCACTATGGCCTTGGCTGAATCTCCCTTAGTTCAAATCAAAGTGCATTTCTCATAATTTTTTCTTCCTGCATCATTTGCATCATCAAGCTTGGTGATACCAGTTAACCTTTGTATCTTGGTTCCATCAGTTTTCTTAAGATCCTTGCTCTGTTTGAAGTCTTCCCGTGATAACATGTTCTCAAAAACTCCACATTTAGCAACTTTCTTCAGAAACTCTTGAGAGTGTTCACACTTTGAACCAAAGCTGTTATGATGAGTTGTCAATGTCTCCTTGGTTTGGGATTCAAATGTAGGATTTTCAATCAAATAATTGACAGAGATCCATAAATTATTCTCGATCGTGTGTGCGTTCATCACAGCTGTCTTGTTCTTCTTATTTACAATGTTCATAACATGGGTTGTTATTTGGTTTGCTACTAAACTAACATGGGAACCACCTTTAATGATAGCTATTCCATTAACAAAGCTGAACCGTTGCCTACTTTCCTACATGAAAATTACAATTCACAGTCCAATTTTTGTGTGTTATAGACACAAAGGGATAAATTATAATAGGCTTCACATATTTTGTTTAGGAATGCTAGCATAAGGGCTCCGAGATACCAAAATCCCCTTCTTTCTATGAGAAAGAAAATTTCAAATGGTGTTGTAACTATTGAGGTAAATCTAAAATATGGAATGGTCATGTGACTATTACGGGTAAATCTGAATTGAATTATAGAGCCCCACTCTTTCAAAATAAATTTTATCAACATCTATCTTAGTTTTCATGTTATAACAGAAGAGGTCTTGTAGCAAAAAATTGACATTGGATGGATTTTTGCTGAATTCAGGTCCACCTGCACTATTGATTCAACTCTTTTTATCATAATACCATATCCATGTGTGAAATTTTTGGTAATAGTAGTGCCCAATTTAATAGGAAAAATCTACCAAATATAGACTCTGAGGATAATTTTATAATCTCAAACACTTCCTTTTGAGACTCATTGAGTCTTAAGATGACAAAAAACTCTGTAAGGTTGGGAATTTTTTCATGAATACATCCCTTGTTGTAGTGGACAAACAATAAAAAAAAATTGAAGCTCATCTACAGTAGGGGTTTTCAACATCATGTAACAGGTAGAGTGGAGGTAGAGTGGAAGTTAGCATAATTGATGGTTCTAAGGTTTCACTTTTTTTTGTTATAATTTTTCTAGCATGCATAAGCTCATATTGTAGATGACCAATAGTTAAATTTCACAACAAAAATACTTCACATTTTTCATAGTTGCAACCACTAACATTCCCTTCATAAGCATTGGTTCATATTTCACTAAATATATGGGCATTTTGCATTGGTTCTGATAACATGTCTATGCTCTCATTTGTCTTGTAGGTTGTTACCATGGCATAGTAAAATTATATCAGAAGGGAAACTTTGTACAGACACTAAGAAAAATAGAAGAGGGTATGCCTGCAATGTGCTTTTCTAGTCCCAATTCTATTCTATTGAATCCAATTATTGAAACTAATTTCAAGCGAATGGATTTTCTTGCATGTCCATGGAGCAATTTCTCAATCGAAGTCATGTAGGCTCTGCCACCAATTCACAAGAAAATAACTGTGTAATGATATTGAAGCCATTCTCCATTACTACACCTTCCTCCAACTGTCAAAATTCTACAAATGAGAAATGCATATCACCAATGTAAGTTGATTATTGTTTCAAAAATATGTTGAATATATTCACCATGATTATTGGTAATATATTGTACATGCACAAACCCATGGTATATAATATGTAGTGCAAATCCATTTTTTAGCACAAGAGGCATCAAGTTCCTAAGCATGTTAATATGAATGTTTTAGTCTCCACTCGGTTTGGTTAAATATTTCGCTACAAGTAATTATATAATAGAGATATCCATCTCTATTTTAGGCTCTATGGATAATTGGAACTCTCTTCATTCATAGTGTGCAATAAACCCCATAGACATCATTTAATGTAAAAGGTAAGGTGTTCTCTTAGAAACATCTAGACCATAATTTCACTTGTTGTGTGTTAGATGCTGGAAGAAACTTTGTTTCTAATTCTGTCCAATTTTTCAATTTCTTAGAAAGGTTTATAATTATGTATTAACAACTTTATAACACTATCCTTGCTAGCAACAATAGGTTGGAAAAAATTTCAAAGGGATCCAACCTCCTGCTACTTTGATGTTTTGAAGGTAGGCTAAGAACACTATATATAATAGTGACCTCCTTAAATATAGAGTGACCTTTCATAGCTTCTATGAAGATGAAATATATCTATTGAATATCCCATGGAATGTGATGTAGAGTATGTTCCTCTTCCTCTTAGCATTAATTAGGTAAGTGGGGATCAATAGAAAAAACATATTGACATAAATAAATTAGATCTTTATCCTATGTAGATTATGAAGTTAAGGTATTCTATTTGGGTGTCTATGCATGAGAAACTTGCTCATTATTCTGCATGTTTTGAACTATATGCATGCGATTTTCTTCTTTAATTGATGAATATCTAATTATATTATGTTATTACTTAGTTCTAGTCTTATCCTCACGGCTACATGCCTGTGACTTCATCTCCTTTATTTGGAAATGTTTCAACACTCAGTCGTCTATGTTCGATATTATTATATGGTCTGAGAAAATATTATTTGTTGTACCATTTCAGTATTAGAGCATACTTTACATTGGTGTGGTATGATACTGTCCACTTTCAGATCCAGATGGTTCAAATTTTTATATATGAAAATTTCTAGTCTACAAGTCTTCTATACATTTCGACTATCAGATGCCTATTACTCCTACCAGTTGTTTGTTGAGAAATTAATTGGAAATGTTATGTAATATCCCTCAAGTAACCATTGATTCGAAGAGATTTTCTAATTCTGGGTTTTGGATAGTGCTTGTGATTATTCCTCTTAGTTTTGGATGCTTGGTGAGGAAAATTGATGATGCTTCTAATAGAGCTTAGTTTAAAATATGGCATCTCCTAAGAAATACAAATGATTACATTCAAACTAATATCTTATCAACAATGCAGATCATTCTAAAATAGAGAGTTTCTAAATTTTGTAGATGGATGCATAGTAAAAAGGACAAAGTAGTTTGGAAATCATTCACATTAGAACATTAGGATAAAATTTATTAATTCTATTTCTATTGGTAAGAATTAAAGAAGGTAAGGTTCAAAATTGTGTTTTCTTACAGGAAATTGCAAGGAATTTATTTTTGAATGCATAAGCATAAATCAATTTTCTTTTTTTATGGCTTTCTTACTCAAGTTAAAGAGAAATTTGAAGCCCTTGAGTTGGTGTGAAAACCACATACAAAGAAGTGGTTTTGTGAATCTAGAAACATTACAAAAATTCCCTTAAAATTGAAAATTTAACTAGGATATAATTGGTTTTTTGAAGTTGGTTGCAAGCATTTTTTGTTAAATATTAGTCGTGGGCCAATTGTTGGTGAATCCAGATATAAAGTGATCATTGGAGAGGCTTCATCACCTATTTGAGACCTAAGCACTGTCATTTGGCCTTTTGATTTGACATACTACCCTTTGGAGTAAGGTCGTAAGGTATTGTGGCCTTATTCCTCTCTCATCGTAAGCTACAACATACTATAAATTATAGACCAGATTCGAAGCATTTCACTGTTGACCTTAATCACAGAGATATACATGATAAAAATCCTTGCTATCTGGGTTACAGATATGGTTTGTTGGAGGACTACTCTTATTACTACTGTTGATCGCTCTTAAATTTGAAAAGGTATGATCCAATACAACAGTGGCATGTCAGTAGCATGACCATATTTTCATATTCTACATGCTGGATTTCAAGTTGTTATTTTATTCTTTTATTTTCTTTAGAACTTGAAATTTCAAAACTATCTCATGCATATTTTCACTATTAGCTTTCTATTCTCATGATATTATTTACTACTATTCTGGTTACCCACTAAAGGTCATTTGATAAGTTTTTTTGCATAGGTAACATAAGAAATCTCATTGAATAATCCTAGGGGAGTCAGCATACTTCCACTCTAACTTCCACTCTACCTTCCACTCTATGCATTTCCTAGTTTCTCATAATGTATCCATATTCCAGTATAGAAGGTAGAGCTACTGGAATTTAGATCCACCCCAAGGGAGAAAAGTATATATGGCAACATCGTGTAACAGGTAGAGTGGCTATGAAGATCCAAGCGCAGACGTAGATGCAATTGAAAGTGTCAACGTTTCTTATATCATATATTAACCACATGGAGAGACCATATGGATTGAAGGGCACACAGTTTCATCATGGCAGGTAGAAATTTCGATATCATATTCAATTGTAGAACCCCCAATCACAAAACGTGAAATTGGTTGTAGAACCCCCAATAAAAAAACGTTTTTTTTACATATCAATTTGTTTCCGTTGGTATTCCGACATTTCACCAACGTCGATCTTCTGACGCAAGTCTGGTCAGGTTGGTATTGCGACGAATATAATTTACCATCAATCTTCTGATGAAAGTCTTGTTAGGTCGATATTGCAATGAATATAATTTACCACTGGTCTTTCAACGAAATTCCGGTCAGGTCAGTATTGCAATGAATATGATTTACCGTCGGTCTTGCGACGAATGTTCAGAAAATTTTGGTATTGCGACAAAAATAATTTAACGTCGGTCTTGCGACAAAAATAATTTAATGTTGGTCTTGCGACAAATGTCTGGCAAAGTTTGTTTTGCGACGAAAATAATTTAACGTCGGACTTGCGACGAATATTTGAAACGACGACGTGCGATAGTTGGGGTCTTTTTAGCAAAATTTTTGTGCGTCAGAAGAGAATGTTTTGTGTGTTGGAAGAGTGACTCTTGTAAATGTCAGAGGAGAGATGTAGAATTTTAAACGTCGAAATTCCGACATCAACAAAAAAATTTCGAAATTAGCATCGCTCTACCGAAATTTATGTCAAGTGTCGGAATTCCGACTTTACTAGAACCAACGTTTTTCCCGACCTCAAAGTGTCGCTCTTGGGACACCTATGTGTCGCAAGAACGACATTTTTTCCATCGAAAATTTGGCCAAATTTGTAGTGGACGGTCCTATAAATCATAAGAATATGTCTTATATGCATTCCTACAACAAAGTGAACTTACTGGTTGTAGTAAACTCTTGTGTCTTGGATTTTTTTTTTAGTGTTGCAATTTTATGGTTCAACTATCACACTTAGAAATAAAATTATCTTTATTTTTGTTTCTAGGTGTGATTGTTGTTCATGAGTCCCGTGCATTGGGCCTAGTTTGTATTGATGTCTTCCATGTGTGTGATTGTTGTTTTTGAATTTTTCAGATCTATTTTTCACTCTTAAGGCTTACTCCATCGATCCCATAATTACCCATTATGGAGCTCTTCTTGGTCCTCTTTCGAATTTCAAGTTGTGAATATATGTACTCTCCTCTAGGTGATGATCAGAAACTATTATGATGAATTCTCACCTTCCCATATTTGCGCACTGAGTCTTTTTTAAGCTCATCTCCTAGGGTTTCACATTCAACTCTTCCAAAGCATTGTCACTTAATACTTGTGGAATTCACTGACTCATTGCATTGATATTTGATCACTTATGCCTTGTATAACACACATAGCATTACTAGTGGTCCTCTGAAAAAAATATTGTGTCATGCAAAGGTCTTTCTCCCTTCGAAATGTAATAAAAACTTTGTCAGAAAAGTGACTTGTCTTCTGCTGCTTGCCTTAGCCAACTACACAATTTTCCCTCTAAAAGAGCCTTCCTTGGTGCATGTAAAATTTATATTGAACATTTAGCCTTTGCAAAATAAAATTACGTTAGCCTGGAAGCCTCCAATTCAAATACAATGCATGTCCTAGTTGCAATTCCTAGTATTACCTTCACTACTGATGACAACCCCTCACTGTGCTCAAGACTTGATCTACCTACCTCCCTTGGTGTATGTTGAATTTATAGTGTATATTCAATCAATTCTAAAGAAAACTATTAGCTCACTTAACCCTACCTCTAATTTATCATCCATGTTGTCGTTTTAATCAATAAGTCATCAACCCTTGTCCACTAAACTCCCTCAGTGTGCAGATACTAATTCCTACCCTAGCTTCTTGAGCACATATCATAGTTCTAGTACATAATTAGGGCCTCCCTCGGTCACTCTAGAGATCTAACACACTACCAATATCTCCTCCTCCCTTGAGCTTTGTGTCATGTTTCATTTTCAGCTGGCAAGCTCATCCCACTATCTGTTTCACTTACTCACTGCATTGGACCTTGAAGATCCAATACTTATAGTGCATGTCATAGTTCTATTTGACAATGATGCCTTCTTTAGTCACTATTGAGATTAATACACCATCCTTAATGAGCCCTTACTCTCTTAGTCCTTACATGGGCTCATCATAAGCATCTTCCTTTGTGAGCAGAGTAGATACAATATATTATTTCTATACTAATATTTCCTTATCACGAGTGAACCTCATTGGTAGGTCTACTTCCTCAATAGGTAAAGCTGATGCTCAAGGAATATGTCAAGGAGAAGAAGTAGATAGTGACTTCCAAGGAGGAAGAACAAATAAGAACCATCACGAAGACATGGAGAGATCCTGGAATAAGATAGAATGAAGACATTTCATGAAGACCCAGAAGCTCCCATATTGATCCAAGACCCTTTGAAGGGTGAACATGAAACCCAAAGTATATATCTCATTAAGGTTGAAGTCAAAGCAAAAAAGAGTGGAACTTGGAATTACCACATCATCCTGAAGTTCCATGCCATCATTACCAAGTTATGGCTTGTAAAAGTGTCATCATAATGTCATATGTGTCAATGTGTCTTACCACATCATGTGGATTGTAATTATGTCTTATCAAAATGAAAATGTGAAAACTTAAATGTGTGGAAGTCTAAGAGTCACATGTGGAATATGAAAAGTCACATGTGGATGAAAGAGTTAATAGAAGGTCAAAGGTAATTTAGGATTCCAAGAGCCACATGTCGAACATGAGAATTCGCATGTGGACAAAAGAGTTAATAAAAGTTCAAAGGTCATTTAGTAGTCCAAGAGTCATGAGGGTAACTCAAGAGTCATTAGGGGATATGAAAGGTCATTCCTCTTCTTATAAAATAAACCTCATAAGTCAAGCGAATGGATATCTGGAGGCTTATAGTTAAAAGAGCTAGCCTTGGATTCTTTATCTTGGAATATGAGACAAGATAATTCCTTGGAGAAGTAGGAAGTGAGTTAATACTCCACTACTATAGCTAGTGTATGTCCATTGTAACTGTGTACTTTTATCCTTCACCTAATAATGAGAATATCATTGAGCCATCACACTTTCATGCATTTATCATGAATTTTGTAAAAATATTATTTATATTTTTATGATATATTTTATGTCAATATGTACTAAAGAAATTGAACTAATTCAATGGATTTGGTGCCTATCTTGTTGAATGCATTTTATATTTTTTTAATGATTATTCTATCTATGTGAACTATTTCGCTAGGTACATAATAGATAATTAATTTATTTTGTGTGCTTCTCCTAATATAGTACTATTACTTTCCTTCTAGAGACCCACTCTAGTTTCCCTTCTCGAGAAGGCCTCATTTTACACATTACAATTGGTGTTTCACAATGTCAGCTTACTTATGTATTCAAAGCTTATTTGTATAATATATTTTCTTATCCCCTGCAACCAAGGAAAACCTTAAGTTATGGTGGTCAAGCCAATACTCTGAATGGGGCTCCGACTCCAAAAAATGTGAGGTCTAGTTTGGACTTCACATCAGGGAGACCGCTTGTATGATGGTGGTACCCAAAACCTTCAATAATTCTCTAATACCCATTTCTTTAATAAATCTATTTCTATGATATTCTCCTATGATCTTGAGTTTATTAGATATTCAATTTTCATATTCCTGACATGTATCTTTATATGAAGGAGTCTAGTCATGTCCTTCTTTTTCCATTGTTTAAGAATAGCCAAAATTTCCCCATTTTTCACTGATGTACATATCATCTTGTCATCCATGTTTGAGCTACTTCCCACCTAATTACTTGAATATATGGCCATGAGATTTTTTTTCTTACAATCCTTTGTTTAGTTATTTGGGTTTATCTTTAAATGTAACTCCCAACACTTCTCCTTTCTATGACTATTAATGTTACAATTGTTGTAGTGCTTCCTAGGATATTTGCACTAGTTATCTATGGCTATTTAATTTATTCTTTTTCCCCTTTCAAAATTTATCTTCACCTCCTTGGAAGCTTCCTACATATTGTTCTAGATTGATCCACATAATTTCCCTTTCATTTTCATTATGTTTTCCAAGTACTATCACTTTACAGAAGTCTCACTCACCATTCATTGTTTGAAACATCACTTTATTTCATAGATGGCCAAGTTGTTTTGAATACAAATACGGGTGGGCATTAATTTGTATTATTATTTCCCAAAATGAAAATTTCTACAATCCTTTTTTTTTGTGCTTTTATGGAATAAGTAGAAAACATCAAAAAATTAAATGTACACATAGAATACCAATTATTTAACATGGAAGCCCATAAAAGGAAAAAACAAAAACAAAAAAATTCTTTCTTTAAATTATTGTTATAGGAAATGACTTATAGTTGAAAATTTTTCATTCTCCGACTTATAGGAGATACCTATCAACATTTTTAACTTTGCAGGATCTTACTTTCTCAAGAAACTTATCCCTAAAGTTTAGAAGACACCCACCTACAGTGAACAATGATCCCCAATTAGTGTTGTTCAATTTTTTATCCGTCTCCTTTCATCACTCTATACTTGTACCATGAATTATTATATTTAGAAATTACATTGGATATATTATCCACAGTTTTCCTTTCACACAATGACATATATTTTAATACAATATTTCCCTATTATCACTCTTAATTTCATTATCTTATATTTTTTTAACCTTTATCTTTCTTATCCATTTCTTGAATAACCATTATAGATATTCCTCTTCTATATTTATGGTTTAGGTCCTTCCTATACCATGGTTGTAGGTCCATGGATTTTCACCCATTGATCTATTTGTTGACCATATTAGCAATCAAAATTTCATCAATCCTATGTATGCATTAATTCAATATGCTTTATGCTTGGTATTGGTACAATTTTTTTACCCATGAAAATTCTCACTCGATTTTATCAGCACATCATTCGCTGTCAATCTCTCACCTTGCCAACCTTTAAATTCATCAATCACACTTGAGAACTTAAGCTGATATTTTTTATCACTTTCCTTGTATAGCCATATGCTAGATTAGATCCTAAGACCATAGGCATAAATTCCTTTTCTAACTTATGTTATGTCTGGGTAAACAAAAAATCACTTAGGTGAAATTAATCTTGGAGTGTGAAATGGATGGATCAATTTTTTTCATGGGGAACCATGTCCCAAATGGCATTGGGGAATACATGGTTCAGCTCATTTTTAGTAGTGAAATTGATACATTCCTAGAGGTTTGGATGTTTATATATTCTACAAACTCCTAGAATCGAGACTGTATATAAATTTTATTATTCATCTCACGAGATTGAATAATTGAGTGCAATGTTGGATTCCTGGATAACCTGTTAATGGCCCCATAGAGGTTGGTCCTTTGGACTTCGATTTGACATAATATGGAAAAAAAATAAAATATGGGCAAGTAATCTTCCAAAACATTTTTATGGAGTGAATATTGAGGATTCATGGTTTTCCTTAACAATTCCATGTGGATTTATTTGAACTTATCACATGTCCTTATACCGCATACCCTGCCTTGTAACATGTCATGTGTCGCACCTTGACACATGCATTTATAGTAACCTACCACATGTCACACACAAATTTCCACTTGGTGACTTAAATGTGTTAGAAAATGCTTCTACGGCATTTCCTTATCCACGTCATTTTTTTTCCCCTACTATCTTGCACCACATTTTCTACCACTTTGTATTGTGTTCCACTAGCTATTTGTAGCCAGGAAATCTATATCTTGCATATTTCTAAAGTGTTTCCTTGTTGCACTCTCAGAGTTTTATATGATTGGATGCCTTGGTGCATCCTAGATTCATTTAGAGTTTTTAATGCCTTGGTGGATCTCAAATGGGTCCAAATAAGAACGCAAAACCTAGATTTCTGTGAGGCTTTAATTTTTCAAAAGATGCCTAGATTTAGAAATGTTTATGAACTACTTCACTTCAAACTAAATTATTTCTTCATTATTGTGGCATTATAAAAAGTTCCATATACCTTTATAAATATATTTGAAAGGGATATTTAACCAAAAGATATCCATGCTAGTGTGAAAAAGGAGACGATACGAAATTTCATGAATAAACTACTTATGCTACATGTCCAACGCTCAGAGAACACACTAGACTTCCAACACTCCAGAATAAAAAACAACTTCAAGTATAGAACAAATAAATCAATGATAATGGATACTTAATAATATTCCCAAGAGTTTGACATCAATTAATAAATTTGATGTAAATGACAACAAACTTCTAACATTCTACAATCTCCCCTATTAGAATTGATGTCAATAATCACTAAACATTGTGATTCATTGATTATTGTGGGCATGACCCACCCTATCCCTAAATTTTAATTTCCATTGTCTACACACTCTCCCACTTCGAAATAAATGAAAAATGGATTGGTCTATTCAGTTTTCCCTTATGACATCAAGCAAAAATAAACTACCTATGCATTGTAGTCCAAAATCCACCTTACTTCTAGTACTATTCACATGTACAAGGATATACTCGTAGTGTTCATTGCTTCATATTTTGTGTGCAAATATGTCCTGTTGAACTCATGGTACTTGAACTCTCCCTAATTTAATTCTATATCCTTCCCTTTGATACCTTAGCATATACCTATTAAGTTGAAAAAATACACTCTATATTGTGTTACAAATATATCGAATATTTGAGAAAGATATCATTCAAAATATTTGTCTAAGATACTCATATGGCTCTCTTGGAAGGTGTTTAGTAAATATATATGCAATACTATCATGATTAGGTAAATATTATAACTTAACTATTTGACTCAAAACTTGTTCTACGAGTAATTGTTTTTTACTAGGAATTCATTTTTTTTTAGTGCATCATTGGATATTTCGATATATTAACTTAATTGGTGTTATCAATGAGGATAGATACTCGTTGAACAAAATATACTTGAATTTATTTAAGGTTTTTTTATCATCCATAACATCTTTGTGTAACATGATGCAATTGTTATGTCTTCTAATTCAATAGTAGATAGGGACATGAAGCTACATTTCTTGCTTAGCCAGGAGATAGGATAATATCCTAGAGGAAAAGCTCCACCATTGGTGTTTTTCCTATCTCCAATACAACCTTGCCAATCATCATGAGTATAAGATTGTAGATTAATGTTTGTTTCCTTCAGATACCATAAAATAAAGTATAAATTTCCTTGTATGTATTTAAATATCCACATGATTATCATGAGATGAGTTTCCTATGGGTTTGACTGAAATATTCCCACGATTCCAACTGTGTGCATCATATCATATCTTGTAGCTGTGAGATAATGTAAAATCCCAATGATTGGTTTATTGGAAAATTTATTGACTTATGGAGATTTTCCATCTTCCCTCAGTCTATATACTATAATTATATGTTTAATTACAGGTCTATTGTCCTCCATCCCAAAATTTCTTAGAATTTATTTGAGCTACCTTGTTTGATAAATAGAAATTTCTTTTTTTTTGTTGAAATTGTAGTCCAATAAAAAATGGAGTATTCCAAACATAAAAATTTCAAAATCTTGAGGCATAGACATTGCAAACCTTTAACTCATTGATTTAATATTATTGAAAAAAATTATGTCAACAACATACACTAGAACTAATAGAAGTTCATTATGTTCATCCTTGAGGTAGATATTGTTGTCAATCGTCCCCATCTTAAAACCTTGTTGGTGTAAATTCCTATATAACCTATAATATTATGCCCTTGTTTCTCTCTTTAATCCATACAAAGCTCTCCTACTTTGACAGACTTAATATGTATTGTTGCATACTAGAAAACATTATAGTTTCTCCACATAGACTTCCTCCTCTAAGTTACCATTTGAAAATGTTGACTTAATTTCCATTTCAAAAAATTTGAATATTTAGTAACAAAAAAATGCTAAAAAAATTCAAATTTCTTCAATTCTTGCAACAACAGAAAAATTTTCTTGAAACTCTACTCCTCTTTTTGTAGTATACCCTTTATATACAAGTATTTCCTTGTTTTAACAACCCACCCATCTTCATTTAACTTATTTTTGAAAACACATTTAGTTCCTATCATAGTTTTATCATTCAACCTTAGCACAAGATCCCATGTTTCATTCCTTTCTATTTTATCCAATTCTTCCTTCATTTCTTAGATCCATTGCTCATCTTAATTTTCTTATGCAAAATTTTGAAGTTCTATCATAGATAATAGTGTTATGTTTGTATGACTAGATGTGCATAGGAATTTTCTTCTAGTTTGCACCCTTGTTTCTTTGTCACCAATAATTTGACTCTCATGATGATTTTGTGTTCATACCTTGACGGATTATTTTTATGAGGATATTCTACAGTTTCTTCCTCTTTAAATTCTTCATGTTCCTCTTGTTTTCAATTCTTTTGAGTTCATTCTATGGTGACACATAGTTTATTGGTTCATCATGTTGTGGTTGTCTTATATTGTTAATAGTTCCTTCATCTATTCATACATATATTCTTTAAAATATCACGCATAAAATCTCATTGTATCATTTGTAAGCTTGTCTCTTAGAGGAGTAACCAAGAAAGATCCCTTCATTGTCTCTTGAATACAAATTATTATTATTTTCCTCATTCCTTTTTATGAGAAAATTACTACCAAATAAATCAAAGTGTTTTATATAAATATGTCTTCAATATAATAGTGCATGATGATTATTATCACCATTTACCCTAACATGAGCCTTGTAAATTAGGAATGTTAATGACAGTCTGAACAAGTTCTCCCCAGATATAATGTGGTACCTTTTATTCATCGTGATAGGGGTACCACCACAGACAACGAATACTTCACTATGGGAAAAAAACCATACCACGTGGATTCATATTGGGGGATATATATTGAGGGAAAATGATATAATATATTGAACATATATTATGAGGTAAAGGGTTTTTATATTGGCAGGTAAATAAAATGGAACTCAAATCCAATGAAAAAGTATAAAGGAATATAATAAATGTTAATAAAAAAAATGGATACCTACAATATCTAGTGAAAGTAAGGGTTTTTTAAATTGGGTAGGTGTATTGGGTTCGTAGTGGTAGGGGGTTAAATAGTGTGTTTCTTAGAGTTATTTTCCAATATGTAGTCAAATTAGGGGTATTTTTTTATTATGCCACGAACGCATGTGATATATCAGAGGTTGATTGAGTGAAGCCCCTGTGCCAAAGACTTATCCCTTCTAAACTTTTATCTCCTTCATCTACTTCATTCTCAGCTTTCGATGATATAATCCACATGAATTGGTGCTTATCGTCTTAGAGTTTTATCATGGAATATTATTGAGGCTCCAGAAACTCTCAATATACCAATTTTAGAAACAAATATAACAAATATGAGGGAAATTTTTGTCATAATCAGTTGATAGACCCTAAGATGGGATCTTTCTTCTCGGTTTTACAATAACTCAAATCTTTGCCACTACAACACTTCTTATAGTCCAAATATCGAGACCAACTTTAGGTAATGATAATATTGGTATTACTCGTAACTGTTAACAAAAAGGATCACTCATCGCTTTCTACCCAAGACTCACCTTCAGCCTCAACACTTTATCCATGGTTGTTCAGGGTAGCTGCAACTATCAAAGATGATTCTCATTGGTTAAGGATGTCAATTGACGAGACAAACCATCACTTTCCACTTGTTCTAGAGATTTTTCCTTTCATTATTGGTTGTGATGATTTCAATGGAGTTATAATTATGGGTGGTGAATCAATGGCCAAATGGTACCTTAGGCCCCCGAGGTCTACTGTGACTTTACAAGGGTGGGGGTCCAGTACTAAAAGTCATGTTATGGGACCCTTGTTAAATAACACTCCCTTTGCACAATCCATCTATGGTATGGGCCTTATAGGGGTCTAATGTATGGCCCTGGTTTACCCAAAGGCCCCCTTTGGTTTGTTGAAAGTTAATGAAGAAGGGGAGGGGGGTATGAAACTAGAATCCGCCCTTAATAAAACAACTCTTGTTTCTGCTAAACGTCTATATGGAACCTCATTAAATTAATAATATGGGATTCATTTATTGCTTGTGCTTTCTCTTTGAATTTGGCCAAATAGGTTGACTCTTAGATACAAAAAGTTACACCACAATCATGACCTATGTAACTATTCTACCTTTAATTTGGGTCCTTACGATAGTGATAATTTATACATAGATAGATAAATATGGGGGTTTAATCAGCTCCCCTCTTCATACAACATTAATGAAAACACATAATTAAACATGTAGTGAACAAAGAACATAACTTGTTGATATTATATTATGTAGAATAGGAAATTACATAGATTTTTTATTTCCTCACACAGTCGTGGCACTATTCAAAACACCAAGATTCCTTCCAGTTTACTCTTTATTTTCATCCTCTTTAACTTAAACAAAATTTGCAATTATAAAATAAAGGTTGTAACTAACACGTCTCAAGTACTCCTACAATTTTCCCTATTCTAAAAGCTAAATTCCACTTCACTAAATATAACATTTTATATTTGTACCATAAGGAAACCCAACATAACCTCCAAAAAAACATAAATTATTCTAGCTAAATATCATTATTTACAGTGATTACAAAAAATGAGAATTTTCATATGGTAAAAATAAATTTATTTTCTAGGATGCTTCTACATCAGACTCCCACAGAAGAAAATATTCCCCCATTAGTTCCTCAACTTCCATGCTTAACCTCAAATTTTTTTTTCATTCAATTGGCATCTCTATTAGTTTATTTTTCCATTTTAACCAATATAACCAGTACTCAAAATATTAGTTTCCACTAGTCCTCTTGTTCATCCTCTTTTCTAGTACTACTTCATTCTCCTTCTAAATTGTTCTTGGAAATTGGTCCCCTACTAGTAGGTATGGCCTTCTTCATCTATAGGTGCATCAACTATTTCATTAATGTGATATAGACCTCATACATTAAAAATTGGAAGAATATCAATAGCTTCTTGAATCTCTAGCTCATAAGCATTGGATTTTAAATGGGGAAATTTTCTTAACTTTGAATTTTTTGAATGTCCCTATAGGAAACCTTTCCTTTCTAGAATAAGCCATTATTAAGTTACCAACTTAAAATTCCATCTATCTTCTTCTTGTAATTTTTTTTTTTACTTGTTGTTGCTTGACTCTCTCTTCCAACTCTTCCATGCTTTCTGCAATATCTTCACCTTCAACTTTGTTGATCTCCTATTTTCCCAGGTTCCCCAACTCGTAAATTACTCATGGATTAATCCCATATACTATCTGGAATGGACTCATTCTGATAATTCTATTAGGAGATTCATTATAAAAAAATTTAGCTTTATCAAGAACTTGGTCCCATTACTTGGGTTGTCCACTTTCCAAACATCTCAATATGTTTCCGAGAATTATATTCACCACCTTTTTTTGTCCACATGTTTGTGGACTTTTGCCTGAAATTTAATTTGAATTGGTGCATATTTTCTTTCGTAATTTCCTCCAAAAAATGTCCTACAAACCTTGCATCTCCATTTGGAACAATAGTTCTAGGAAAACCATACAATCTTACAACTTCTTTAACAATAAATTTACAACATTTTTTGCATCACTAGATTTTGTGCAAGTTATAAGAGATCCATTTTAGAAAACCTAACCATAACCAAAAAATAGAATCATTACCTCTCGATGTTGGAGATAATCTAAAAATAAAATCCATATTAACAGAATTTGATCACATGCTTGGTATGAGCACTAAATGGTGCAATATTATATTTTTCCTTCTTCCTTTGGCATACTGGTACACTATGAACTTTTGTACACTATACACTTGTCCCTAAATTTCTTCACTTCAACTTGCATACCTGAAAAACAATAAAAATAATTTAACAAGGAAAAATTATGTTGGTTGCAAAGTGTCCTAAGAGTCCTCCATTGTACTTCTCCCTTATAAAATTATCTCTCATGAAACATTTCAATATGTCATGTTAGTTTTTCTTGAACAAAAAATCATCCTAGATCATATACCTTGATCACTGTGTCTTATTTATGTTGGTTATATTTTCAAAGGTTGCATATGCCTCCTTGAAATTTAGATAATCCTTGTACATCTCTTTTATCTCATCAATTCTAAGAACATGGATTCTCGTAACACTAAGTTGATTCTTCTTAGAGCATAAACGACCTTTTTTGATGTACCCCTCATATTATTAAAATCATAAAAGTAGAATTATGTAGGATTTAAACCCATTTTACATGCCTCAAATTTAAATTTGGTTGTTTGTTAATGATTTACATAGCATGGTTATTAGTGTACAAAACAAGTTCCTTCGGCACAAAGTAGTGTCTCCATTTCTTCAAATCTTCAGCTATGACATACATTATTTATAATAAGAACAATACCTTTATTATTCTTCATTTATCTTCTCCTAATTCATCCACAACTATATTAGAAAAAATCATTCAAAATATCCTTTATTTACTTAAGAAAATCATCTAAACTTGTGCTGATGAGAATTACTTTAGGTTTAGTAATGAAGTAAAATTAAACTTCATTTTTGTTGACCTCTTACAATAGCTTATTTCCAAGCATCGAAAACACACTAGTTTTAAATTCTTCTTTAACTCTATATTGTCAAGGAAACAATGTATGATTTTAAAGTGCGTAAGTGTTCCTTTTACCATCACGTATAACTTTCCTATCAAAATGCCATTTCCTTCCCACTAATATAGGAAAAACATCCATATGAATTACATCACACAATAGCTCATCCTTGTCTCTTCTAATATGAAAATATACCTTACACTGCTAATTGATTAAGGTTGGATAATATTTTTCCAACCATTAAATTTTGTAAGGGGTATGATGTGGTGTTATTTTTGGGTCAAGATTCTCTACATTCTATGTAGAAATAACATTATTTTTGCTACCACTATCTATTACAACCTTATAACACTTACCTCTACACTTGCCATGGTTTTGAAATAAATTTTTCTCATTAGTATTTCTTTAGTTTCGTTATTTGAGTTAATTCAAAATTATCTTTAACAATATGGATTCTCCTGATTTAGTAGATTCTTCAATTTCCATTGTACTCAAACTCTCCTCTTTAGCTAATAGAACATGCAAAATACTATGACCTTCTAGAGTATTTTTTCTACATTCAAATGACATGTATCCCAATTATACGAAACTATAGCATCAATGATAGTAGTCTCTTCATATAACTCTACTAGTAAAGGAATATATCACTACAAGAAAAAAGGACATTGGTGAGGGGAGGAAAATGTCACCATAAGCTCATTGGTGATGGTCAAAAGAGCCTTCGTCATCAAAAATTGAATGTCACCAAAGGTGTCGTCGCCGAAAGTATAAGTGTTGTGGTGACGTTCAAGCTCTGTCACCAATAATGATTTATAATGACGGATAGTGACCGTCATCATTTCATATAAGAAATGGTGACGGACAATAGCCTCCGTCAGCAAAAAATTAAACATCACCAAAGGTTTCTCACCAAAAGTATGTGTTGTGGTGACATTCAAGCTCTCTCTTGAATATTTATTACAATGACAAATAATTACCGTCACCATTTCATTTGAACAATAACCATTTTTTGTGATGGACCTTTCATGGCCATCACTATTGGTGCATATATATGGCGACATTCGTTGACCCTCACCATTTCATATTTGGTGAGGGTAAAAAACTATCGCCATAACATTAGGGGAATTTTGAGGTCTAAAATGGGCCTCCTAAGGAAATAATAAAGTAATAGTTAAACCAATAAAATAATATTTATGAATTTTCATTTTACTTTTTTCACCACAATCCATGTAACCATGGTTAAATTCAATTGAAAAGGTGTACCAAAATAAAATTAATAAAAAATTTGTATTGATGTGACTATAAATAAGAATGAACTTTTCAATAAAATGTCATTATCATTGAACAACTAATACATTTGTCCTTTGTACTTAAATAAGTTAAAATAAATTATAATTATTTTGAAATTATAATATTAAATAAAACGAGATGAATATATAATTCAAAAATAAATATGAAAATATACAAATATAATATTTATTGAAAAATGTGTAAACACATGAAGATTATGTAAGGATATGCATTGTTTATTTCAAAAAATATGAAATGGCAATAATAATATTTTATTCAAAAAGCGTGAAATGACATATATTATTAGTACTTTACTTTATGACTTTAAAAGTACTTAAAGCACTATCATGTTTAACCAGGAGTTTTTATCCACCATTTAGAATGTAACAAGTAAGTACCTTAAACTCAAGCAATGCCACCTCAACCATTGGGGATGATTCCATCCCCTAAAATGTGATTGGTTCTAATAAAGTGAATTTTGATTGTACATTTTCCTTAGGAGGCCCATTTTAGACCTCAAAACTCCCCTAATGGCTCATTGGTGACGGTCGAAAAATCTCACTGTAAGCTCATTGGTAATGGTAAAAAGAGCTTTTGTCACCATTACATATGAATATCATGGCATGATGGAATCAAAACACCAACCTCTTGCTTGTAAAGTAGGTGCACTTCCATTGAGCTAGCACCATTTAAAGAACTAGACTTTAAAAAATTAAACCTTGAAACTTTATAAATTCTAAATTATAAAACTTTAGAGAAATTATAAAAATTTGTAAATTCTTGCAAAATATTTTACTAAACAAGAAAAATAACATCGAAGTTGAAATTCCATACCTAATGGTTATGGAAGTGAAAATTGGGTGGAGGGGAAAATGAAGTGTTGTGAAGTACCAAACATACAAGTAGAAAATGTCTATTCCAGTCTATAATAAGTCTTAGAACATGTTTGATATTGTAATCTATATGAAATAAGTTAACTATTATGTGTTAAATATGCATATACTCCAATAAATAAATCAAGACTGCTAAATGTATATTTGTGCTATGACTATTTGTATCCTACACCAATATGGAATAGGTAGTGTTAGCCCACTACAAAGTAATGTACATTTAAAAGAAAAAATCAACAAGAGGAAGTTATTTCTATTACTTTTGGGGCATAATTGCTACACTACCTATCTTTGAATGTGCCTTGTGTAAATATATTACTATATTTAAAGCTCTAGCATATTATAGGACCAAAAGAATACTTCGCTATTTAATGTAGAGCTTCTCTTCCATATGTGAGAAGATTCCCTATCATCTATAAAATATTTTGAGGGATATATTTGTAGTTTACAGTTATGATGACCACTAAAATAATCTATTTATCCAGAGACAATTTATAATTTTATGAAGATGTTTATCCTTAACTAAAAAAATGGCTGGTGAGAGAAAATGGGAGTAGACCTTTGTTGAATCCTTAGTTAAACTGTGCGGGGGGGGGTGAATCGGTTTAACATATACATGAGCTTTTTAAACTTTTCATCAAGCTTATTTACATCTTAATTTTATAACCAACTTAATATGTGAACAATCTTAATATGTAACAGAAAGTATTAAGTTAATGTGACACCAAATTTATTATGAGAGCAGCAAACATTAAGCAGATTGGACAGAACATATCAACACATAAGCAACACACACAGAGATAGAAGATATAAGTGGAAACCCATAAATGGAGAAAACCACATCTTATTATTGTTATTATGCAAAGGCAAGCTCCAACTCCCTCTCACCACTAATTTTCTACAGGCACCAACCTAGAGGAGGCTCCAACCTCACTCAGCTATAACTAACATCTATCAAGCTTCAACTTGATAGGGAAGCTCCATCTTCCTCATTCAATCAAAAGAAAGTATTTTTTGATTTACCTCAGGTATCAGCTCTATTCTGTAGCATCTCTTTCTGCTCCTCTTTTGCTTATCTTATCTACCTCAATTCTTCATACTCTGCATTCTCTAACCTCACTCTCTAACCTCTTCATGCATATCAAGGTGATATCATTTATAGAGATTTCCTTATGATTGTTTGTATTCCTTAGGGAATTCGAAATGGATAGCCATACCTCTTAGCCTTCTGCCTTATCATTTCTTTTCCAGCTCACTCAGAAAAATATAACTTTATGTACTAATTTTAATATTATAGTGGGATTTTTGTTTTCTTCCGGAGACATGGAAATGCATCACAAACAATATAAACTAATTAAAACATTTACATTTAATTACAGTGAGAACTCCAGCTCAACTCATTCAGCCTCTTGGATCACTGCGTATTTGTCTTTTCTGTGACTGTGTCTGTCTTTTTCTTCTCTGTATGCCTTTCTATTCATTGTTGTTGTGTAACTCCTACATATATGTAACTGCGCTTTTTATATAATGCAATTCAATTCTCGGCATAATAATGAGGTGTTTTTAACAGATGAACTGTCGTGTTATATAACTCAAATAAATTTCGGCGATATAATGATAATAGATTATTTCAATACACAAAATGCCCTTTCGGGCCCACTCGCCAAACTTTACTTTTTCTCTGATGCGATGAGCCTTTGCGAAGGTCCCGATGTGATAATCGCAATTGCTGCTTTCCAAATAATGCTCCGATGTTCTATTCTCCTCTGATGTGATCAATCACTGTTCACTTCACTATGCCAATGCGATGTGTCGCTCTGATGCAATGTAACATTGTTCACTTCATTGTGCCGATGCGATGAATCGCTCCGATGTGATGGTTAACTTTGATGCAGGAACTCAAACATATATCAATCATGGTTTATAAGCCCATCAGGTCTGCATCTCAATCGAAACTTTGTTAACACGTTCCGCTGCTACACTTTTCTCCGATGCGATTTGTGAGGTTCCCACCTTATAGAACTTCGTTTGAATTAAACCCGAACAATCGAGCGCTACATATAAATATATATATGCTTTGGTCCCTTTTATATAAAGCACAACATATATAAAGTGCTGCATATATATAAACTTTCTGATTCAGCTTTAATGTATCCTCCAGCTTGGGTTAAGATTCTCATAATTTCATGTAGGGAGTCCCACTTGCATATTAACTTTGGTTTATATTCAAACATTAACATAAGGTTTCGGGCCCACAGCTTATATATATCCACATACTGACTCATTTCAACATACATATATGAAATCAACCTTTAATAGCTCAATAAACCAAAGGTTCTCACCCTGGTGGAGTTCGACCCACTATATATATGCGCTCCAGGCTTACCCTTCATATGATATATTTTAAGTCCAAACCACAACTTTGGTTAGCTCATTACATGCACACACACACACACACACACACACACACACACACACATATATATATATATGTCACCGCCGCACTATCAACTAACTCCATACCCTTCCATGCCTATGGTTCCATTATCTCGTACCAAAAAATATATATTCACATATATATATAAAATTCCCCGACCAGTGTGAAGACCAATGTATTAACTTTAACATAAGCCCAGCCCGCACCTCATTTCATATAGGTTTCGGCTTTTATCACAATATATAAATATATATCACCATGTATGCATAATCCCTGAGTCAAGCGTTAAAACCATTAATATTTGACCCGTATTATGTCATGAAACCTTTATAATAAACAAATTATCACCGTGCTCATCATTGAATATCAAAACCATATATTAAATTAAAATGTTGGCCCCACAGCTACTTTTCTCGAGTTAACTCTCGTTCATCACGCGATCATGGCCACCGTTGATTCCCCAACACCTTTGATCGTACGGAAAGAACGCTTATCGCTTTTTTCATTCTCCGAGCATTAACGCTCCGAATTCACGCGATGAACGTGTTTTTTACAAACCACTTTTGGCCACACATCAGTCCATAACATACATCGTGTTCAAAAAGGTGAATTTAGCTTACCATTTAAGGGTAGCGTGATACAGGTTGCTTCTTCCATGGAAACCATCATCACTATTCCTCCTGGTTTCGTCTTTGACTCAGGGTTCCGATATTTTATAATTTCGTGTCAATTGTTTATTAAACCTTCATACTTTGTTTAAATGTACAGATTGTGCTTTATCCCATATACACCTAACCCCGTTGTATTTTAGCTTCTCGGTTCTGCCTCTGCTTGATCATTTCACTGTTTGTTAACGACTCTTCCTCTATATTCTCTGTCTCCACCTCTGCTGCTCAACCGTTTCATCTATGCCTTTGTATTCTCTATCTCTGCCTCTGCTGCTTTGCCTCCTCTGCTTCTACCTCATTTCTCTATCTCTGCGTCCTCTGTTGTGCGATCGTTTCATCTCACGGCTCTACGTCCTCTGGTTCTACCTCCTTTCTCTGTCTCTGCGTCCTCAGGCTTTTACTGCCTTTCTTCTTTTGCTGCTGCCCAGCCCTCTTTGCATCTTGCTGCCTCTTTTTCTCTCTCTCTTCTATGTTTTCTCCTTTGCCATCAATGACAACATTTCCGACAATCTCCCCCTTTGGCATTGATGGAAATACATTTTCTCTGCTTGCCTTTTAGGACCCTTTCTTTTGTTGCTCGCTTTTCCTCCCCCTTTGAAATCAATGGAAAAGGGTTGATTTGATCTTTAGGACCTATTTTATGCTCTATTTAGTTACTCTGGCCTTTTTATAGCTCTCTTTGTTGACTGATATCCCCCTGGAATGATGTCTTATTTTCTGTTCCCCCCCCTGAAAGGAAGCTTTCTATTTCTTTCAAAGAGTAGTATCTGAAGGCACTACCCCTAGTTTGTTTCTCAGATATTTGAATGGCTCTCTAGAAAGAGGTTTTGTGAATATATCTGATGTTTGTTCTTTTGTTGGCACATATTCCAACTTCACTACCTTCTGTGCTACTTTTTCTCTTAGGAATGATACTTGATTGGGATGTGTTTAGTTTTTGAATGAAGTACAGGATCTTTTGAAATACTTATAACACTTGTATTATCACATTTGATAGAGATAGGTTCATCAATGCTTACCTTCATGTCTTGGAGGTTTTTCTTCATCGACATGACTTGTGTGCAACATGCTGCTGTTGCTATGTATTCTGCTTCTGCTGTAGATAGAGAGATAGATGTTTATTTCTTGCTTAGCCATGCCACCAGAATTTTTCCCAAGAAGAATGCACCTCCACTTGTGCTTTTCCTGTCATCCACACAGCTGGCCCAATCTGCATCTGTATACGTTGTTATAGTGAAGCTCTTGCCTTTTGGATAACATAGCCCATATTGTACTGTTCCTTGTAGATATCTAAATATTCTTTTGACTGCTAGAAGGTGATTTTTCTTTGGTTCTACTTGATATCTAGCCACAAGTCCTACTGTCAACATGATGTCTGGTCTTGATGCTATCAGGTACATCAGAATTCCTATCATGGATCTGTAGAGTCTTTGATCTATATCAGCAGACCCATCATCAGCACATAGCTTGCATCCTGTGATCATGGGAGTTGACACAGGTTTGCAATCTTCCATTTTGAACTTTTTCAAAATCTCTTTTAAGTATTTTTCCTGTGACATGAATCTACCTGTGTTATTTTGCTGAATTTGAAGTCCTAAGTAGAAGGTGAGCTCTCCAATCATAGACATCTCAAACTCTGATTTCATCTCTTCAGCAAATCATTTTGCTAGTTCATCTTTGTTACTTCCAAACATAATGTCATCAACATATACTACAATAATCAGGAGTTCATTCTCATGGGATTTTATGTATAGATTGTTATCTACTCCTCCTCTCTTAAAGCCTTGTTTTTTCAAGTACTTATCCAACCTTGAGTACCAAGAACGAGGACCTTGTTTCAGTCCATATAGAGCCTTGTTTAGTCTACACACATAGTCTTCCTTATCTGTTAATGAGAATCCTTCTGGTTGTTCCATGTAGACTTCTTCTTCTAGATCTCCATTCAGAAAGGCAGATTTCACATCCATTTGATATACCTTGAAGTCATGGTAGCATGAAAAGGCTAGAAACATTCTGATAGCTTCCATTCTGGCTATAGGGGCAAATTTTTCATCGTAATCCAGACCTTTGATTTGTGATTATCCCTTGCATACAAGTCTGGCTTTATTCTTGATTACCTATCCTTGTTCATTCATTTTATTCTTGAATACCCATTTTGAGCCTATGACATTTTTCTCAGTGGGTCTAGGAACTAATTCCCAGGTATTTTTCTTCACAATTTGGTCCAATTCTTCATTCATAGCATTCACCCAATACTTTTCCTTTTTGGCTTCTTCAAACTTCTTTGGCTTTATTTGTGATAACATAGCTATGTATACTTCTTCTGTCTGTTCAGTTAGCTACCTTCTTATCTAGACTCCTACACTCTTGTCTCCAATGATCTGATCTTCTGGATGGTTCTTTTGAGTGTATCTTGAGGGGGCTTTCGAGCTCAGTTCAAAATCTTCTGTTGTCTTGCTTTCTTCATCATCATCTTGGTTCTCTTCTTCATATTCTTCTGGAGGATTGCTGCAACATGTACTTCTTGTCTTGTTTAGCAGTTCTTCATAAAAATTTACATCAATGCTTTCCACAAATTTTCTAAGAGTCTTCTTGTAGCATCTGTAACCTTTACTCTTGGAAACATATCCTAAAAATATCCCTTCATCTGCTCTTTCATCAAACTTCCCCATATTTTCATCATTATTCTTTATGTAACACTTGCTTCTAAGGGATCTAAAGTGCTTGATTGAAGCTGGTTTACCATGCCATAGTTCATATGGATTCTTGTCACTGCTTGGCCTTAAATAAGCTTTGTTAAGGATATGCACAGCTGTGTGTACTGCTTCTGCCCAGAAGGTTTGAGGAATGTTACTCTCTTGCATCATGGATCTGGAAATTTGTTGTAAAGACCTGTTCTGTCTCTCTGCCACTCCATTCTGTTGAGGTGTCCCTCTAATAGTAAACTTTTTCTTTATCCCATGTTCATTGCATAGGTTTGCAAATTCATAGTCTGTAAATTCACCTCCTCTGTCTCATCTGATGCATTTTAGCTTGCATCCTGTTTGATTTTCTTCTAATTCTTTGAATATCTTGAATTTCTCAAGTGCTTCCGATTTATATTTTAGAAATGCAACCCATGTCATTATTGAGAAACCATCTATTATAAGCATGAAGTAGGATTCTCCACTTGGTGTTTTATTTCTTGAAGGTCAACATAGGTCCATGTGTACAAGCTGAAGTGGCCTGCTCGTTGATAGCTCATCTTTCGTCTTAAAGGTTGTCCGGGTCTGTTTGCCCAATTGGCAAGATTTGCATATGGTATTTGAAGGCCTTTTTATTGCTGGAATATCTCTGATGGCTTTCTTCTTACTCAGACTGATGATATGGTCGAAGTTAAGATGTCCCAATCTCTTATGCCATAACCATGACCCCTCAAGTTTGCTAAGATGGCATGCTTCATCCTCCTCTTTCACTATGTAGACATTACTCTCTATTCGAACACCTTTGAGTAGAGTCTTTCATGTGGTGCTTGATTTGACTTCATAGTCTTGTGCTCTAAAAACAACTTCATAGCCTTTATCGCACATTTTACTGACACTCAGCAAATTTTCTTTCAGCCCATCCACAAATAGTACATCTTGGGCCTTTCCTCTGCCATTATCTAGGCTGATTGAGCATTTTCTTTTGATATTTCTTGCTTTATCATTGCCAAAAGTAACATTTCCAGATTTCTTTTCATCAAAGGTTATAAATTTTCTTCTATCTCAAGTCATATGTTTTGAGCAGCCACTGTCTAGATACCATTGGCTTTTCAGGTCTTGAGCAGTTAGAGCCAGGTCACATTTATTCACCTTCTTTTTCCACTGGAAGCATCCTTTTATTTGATACCTTTTGTGAGGTGATGAACCACATTTTCTGAGCGGGAATTTGGAAGGCATATGTCCAAGTTTATTGCATACATAGAATTTGATCATAATTTTTTCAGAATTGGGAGTATGAGTAAAATCTCCATGATTCATAAACCTCCTTGAGGTTTTGAACATCAGTGTTTGTCCATATTTTCTGCACTCAACGATTTTATGGCCAAATTCCTTACAATAAGAACAGTAACCATATAAAAAATTTGCATACCTGATGTGAGGTTGTCTTCTCCATTTATTTGTTTGAGACAGTCTCCTCACTGTTTGCATCCTTTGCTGGTTTGAATTACTCCTCCTTGTATGAAAATATGCAGCAATATGTCCCATCTTGTGGCAGGCATAACAGGTGGCATTTTTCATAGGAGGGAAGAATCTCCTTTGATGGCTTCCAAATTTGACATACTCAGGGGTATATGAGCCCTTTTCTGTTGGCTGAGTATTTATTTCATTCTTTGCTATTAGAGGTTCCTTCTAGTTCCTGTCTCCTTTATTGCATGTTTCTTCCTTTGTAGGAATCATTTGAGTTGCTTCATCAGTCTTATTTGCTTTTACAAAAATAATATTTTTGTTTTCCTTTTATTTTCCTTTACTTGATTCTCCTTCATAGCCTATCCCAGTTTTTATCAGAGGAGATCTTTGAGCATCCAGGATTTCGTTCAACTTACCAGAGCTTATCATTTGAGAAGAATTTATAGACACTTTCCTTTGGGCATTTTCTAATTTCTTCCTCAGACATACTACTTCTTCTTCCAACTTCTCTTGTTCCTGAGTTTTATCCTTGATTTTCTTTAGTAACATGTCTTCTATCTTCTTAGCTTCTTCAACCTCTACTTTCAGCTGCATGAGGAATTTTTATTTTTTTTCTTCTCTGGCATACTTGAGGAGTATGTCTTTTTGTTTTCCACACTTCAGTTTGAGTTTGTCAATCTCCTCCAGGGAACTTCTTAGCTCCCCTTCAAGGTCAACTTCACCTTCTTCTTCATCTTCTAGAAGGAGTCCTTCAAGTTATTCTATGGCCATCAATAAAAATTCAGAGTTTCCTTCTTCACTTGAGGGTTCATATGAGTTTTCAGATGCACTGCTATCTTGTTGAGCATAGAAATATTTTCTATTTCATTTCTTTCCTTTTTTCCAGTCCTTTGATGTAGTTTTCACTGATTCTTGAGCCTGATTCCTTGCTTTCTTATGAGGACACTTAGCAGCATAGTGTCCAACTCTTCCACAGTTAAAGCATTTGAATGGAAGTTTACCTTTATATTTACCTGAGCCTCTATCTAGCTTCTTGACAAATTTGGCCTCTTCTTCATCAGAGCAAGAGCATATATCTTCCTTTTCTTATTTTTTCTTTTATGTTTTAAAATCTGCCTCCCTCGCACTTGGTTTCTTCTGTGGGAGTCTCATTTCATAGGATGTTAGATTTCCATGTAATTGGTTCATGGTCAAGGTTTCCCAATCAGCTATTTCTTCTATGGCAGAAACCTTGGGGTTAAAGCTGGGTGGAAGAGATCTCATAATATTTTGAACAATCACAGCTTGTTTTATGGTTTTCCCTAGAGCTTTCATGTTATTTACTATTTCTACAACCCTTAAAAAGAAGCTGCCAATGTCTTCATCGTCATTCATTTTTAAGTTCTCAAATTGGGCTCTATAGACTTGAATTTTGGCAGTCTTTACCTTCTTGTCTCCCTCATGCATGTTCTCTAGAGTATCCCACATCTCTTTGGTAGTCTCTTTGTGCATTACTTTGATGAATTCTGCCTCACAAAATCCATTTAATATGGCATTCATGGATTTTGCGTTAGCTACAAAATCTTGTTTGGTTTCTTTCTCAGAGTCAGTTTCCTTTGGGGCATATCCCAATTCCACAGCAGCCCAAACTTCTGTTCCTAGAGACATTATGTATGTCCTCATCTTGATTTTCTAGAAGGCATAATTTGCACCAGTGAAAAAAGGGGCTTTATTGGTTGAGCATCCTTCTTTACTAGCCATCCTAGGGACCTAGGATCTCCTTTCAGTTGTTAAACTGGTACAAAAGGAACTTGGCTATGATACCGATTGTTGAATCCTTAGTTAAATTGAGAGGGGGGGGTGAATCAGTTTAACACATACATGACCTTTTTAAACTTTTCATCAAGCTTATTTACAGCTTAATTTTATAACCAACTTAATGTGTGAACAGTCTTAATATGTAACAACAAGTATTAAGTTAATGTGACAAAAAACTTATTATGAGAGCAACAAACATTAAGCAGATTGGATAGAACATATCAACACATAAGCAACACACACAGAGACAACAGATATAAGTGGAAACCCATAAAGGGAGAAAACCACATCTTAATATTGTTGTGATGCAAAGGCAAGCTCCAACTCCCTCTCACCACTGATTTTCTGTAGGAACCAACCTACAGGAGGCTCCAACCTCAGTCAGCTAGAACTGCCATCCATCAAGCTTCAACTTGATAGGGAAGCTCCAACTTCCTCATTCAATCAAAAGAAAATATTTTCTGATTTACCTCAGATATCAGCTTTTTTCTGTAGCATCTCTTTCTGCTGCTCTTTTGCTTATCTTCTCTGCCTCAATTCTTCATACTCTGCATTCTCTAACCTCACTCTCTAACCTCTTTATGCATATCAAGGTGATATCATTTATAGAGATTTCCTTATGATTGTTTGTATTCCTCAGGGAATTCGAAATGGATAGCCATACCTCTTAGCCTTCTGACTTCTCATTTATTTTCCAGCTCACTCAGAAAAATATAACTGTATGTACCAATTTTAATATTACAGTGGGATTTTTGTTTTCTTCCAGAGACTTGCCAATGCATCACAAACAATATAAACTAATAAAAACATTTACATTTAATTGCAATGAGAACTCCAGCTCAACTCATTCAGCCTCTTGGATCACTGCGTATTTGTATTTTTTGTGACTCTGTCTATCTTTTTCTTCTTTGTATGCCTTTCTATTCATTTTTGTTGCGTAACTCCTGCATATATGTAACTGTGCTTTTTATATAATGCAATTCAATTCTTGGAATAATAATGAGGCGTTTTTAACATATGAACTTCCGTGTTATATAACTCAAATAAATTTTGGCGATATAATGATAATAGATCATTTTAATACACAAAATTCCCTTTTGAGCCCACTCGTCGAACTTTACTTTTGCTCCAATGTGATGAGCCTTTGTGAAGGTCCCGATGTGATAATCGCAATCGCTGCTTTCCATAGAATGCTCCGATGCGATCAATCACTATTCACTTCGCTGCGCCGATGCGATGGGCCGCTCCGATGCGATGTAACAATGTTCACTTCACTGTGCCGATGTGATGGTTCACTTTGATGCCGAAACTCAAACATATATAAATCATGGTTTATAAACCCATCGGGTCCGCATCTCAATCAGAACTTTGTCAACACGTTCCGCTGTTACACTTTTCTCCGATGCGATTTGTGAGGGTCCCACCTTATAGAACTTCGTTTGTATTAAACCCGAACAATCAAGCGCTACATATAAATATATATATTCTTTGGTCCCTTGTATATAAAGCGCAACATATATAAAGCGCTGCATATATATAAACTTTCTTCTTCATCTTTAATGTATCCTCCAGCTTGGGTTAAGATTCTCGGAATTTCATGTAGGGGGTCCCACTCGGATATTAACTTTGGTTTATATTCAAACATTAACATAAGGTTTCGGGCCCACAGCTTATATATATCAACATACCGACTCATTTCAACATACATATATGAAATCAACCTTTAATAGCTCAATAAAAAAAAGGTTCTCACTCTGGCGGTGTTCGACCCACTATATATATATACTCCAGGCTTACCCTTCTTATGGTATATTGTAAGTCCAAACCAAAAATTTGGTTAGCTCTTTACATGCACACATATATATATATATATATATATATATATATATATATATATATATGTCACCGCCACACTATCAACTAACCCCATACCCTTCCATGCCTATGGTTCCATTATCTCATACCAACAAATATATATTAACACACACACACACACACACACACAGATATATATATATATATATATATATATATATATATAATTCCCTGACCAGTGTAAAGACCAATGTATTAACCTTAACATAAGCCCAACCCGCACCTCATTTCATATTGGTTTCAACATTTATCACAATATATAAATATATATCACCATGTATGCATAATCCCCGAGTCAAGCATTAAAACCATTAATATTTGACCCGTATTATGTCATGAAACCTTTATAATAAACAAATTCTCACCACGCTCATCATTGAATATCAAAACCATATATTAAATGAAAATGTCAGCCCCACAACTACTTTTCTCGAGTTAACTCTCGTTCATCGCGCGATCGTGGCCACTGTTGATTCCCCAACACCTTTGATCAGACGGATAGAACGCTTATCGCATTTTTTCAATCTCTGAGCGTTAACGCTCCAAATTCACGCGATGAACATGGTTTTTACAAACCACTTTTGGCCACGTGTCAGTCCATAACATACATCGCGTTAAAAAATGTGAATTCATCTTACTGCTTAAGGGCAGTGTAATACAGGTTGTTTCTTCCACTGAAACCGTCGTCACTATTCATCCTTGTTTCGTCTTTGACTCAGGTTTCTCGTATTTTATAATTTCGCGTCAATTGTTTATTAAAATTTCATACTTCGTTTAAATGTACAGATTGTGCTTTATCCCATATACACCTAACCCCACTGTATTTTGGCTTCTCAGTTCCGCCTCTGATTGATCATTTCACTATTTTTTAAGGACTCTGCCTCTGTATTCTCTGTCTCTGCCTCTGCTGCTCTTCCTCCTCTGGTGCTACCTCCTTTCTCTGTCTCTGCATCCTTAGTATTTTACTGCCTTGCTTCTTTTGCTGCTGCTCGACCCTCTTTGCATCTTGATGCCTCTTTTTCTCTCTCTCTTCTATGCTGTCTCCTTTGCCATCAATGAAAAAATTTCCAAAAACCTTCAAAACGCTTTGAGGGGCATGAAAAATGATTATTTATTTCCTATTGATAATGATGCCTCTATTTTTTAGTAGTTTAAAGAAACTTTTGGGAACATATTCAGCAAGAATATGGCTTGCATTTAGAAAACCGATATTACAAAGTGGCACAACTTTGAACCCTTTCATAAATTTAAATACCATATCAATGGTGATTTAAAACAAAAAATGGCAGCATACTATTTAACTAATGCAAGAAACCATCATGCATTTTGTAGGAGATTAAAAAAGTTAGCATCTTAGTGAATTAAGTTGTCTAGGTGATTAAAGATTTTATTCCCATACAAAATCCATATCTTCAAGGGGTTCTGTATAGCCTTGAAATGCAACGATACCACTCATTATTATCTTGATACTTGTAGGCACTTCAAATAGTTTAGGAAAGAAAAAAAAATATGTTGATTTGCTTAGGTGATAAAGGATCTAGTTTCCATAGCTAGACTCTTTCAACATTTTACTTCATATTGTAGTAGTGAATGTGATAACAAACAAAAAATTGAATCAATGACCATATGTGCACGTAAAAGGTAGACATTGAAAATATATATCTCCTAGTTATTTGAATCTAGCACAATTTGTTCTTGGCTATGAGGATTGTACAATATTTGCATGGATGGTTCCAATGGGTTTTAGCTTGTGTTAACTTTGCCAAGAGCACACACAAGAAGCAAAAAGAGAGAAAATGTTTGAAAAGGAAAACACATACACCCATAGAGTCAAAGACAAGTTGAATGGGGTTTAGTTGGTTTGTAAAACAAGGGTGTTGTGATTCCCTGACCAAGGTTAAAAATTCCCCTAAACATGTTTGTCTCCAGTGAGTTATTTCAACTGGTTCGCAACAAGTCTTGGACGATTTTTTCTAAATAGATATTCTCAATTTCCTTTGTAGGTTTGTCCCTAGTGGGCCTTCTCAATTCAGTAGCTGCAAGTCTTGGGAAAAATTGTATGAATAGATAGTATTAGTCGCCTTGGTAGGATGTCCCATGGGCAGGTTATAGCTACTTTTATCAGATTATCCTCCAACTTCCAAATCCTATATCAAAAATTTCACTGACTATAGGAAAACCAGAAGAGGAATATTTAGTTAAAATGCATCAATTGAATACTGAGACACAAAATCAATTCACCCTGAGCTTGGATTGGTGGTGAAGCAAGGGTGTTTTTTTTCTTCAGCCAGAGTCCCATGGGCACATGAAAGCCTTGGGAAAATTTAGCCGAGTAGATGTTCTTGACTAAACCTAGTGAGCTACCTCACCTGGGTAGGTGCGTGTATTTGGAAAATTTAGTTGATTAGATATTATTAATTTATCCTAATGGACTATCTGACCTGGTAAGGTGAAAGTCCCTAGGAATTTTTTTTTAATAGATACTCTTACTTAATCGATCCTTAGTCGGCTTTCTCACCTAGGTAGGTGTGAGTCTTAAGGTAAATTTGGCTCAATAGATACTCTTAATTGTCTCGGGTGTACTGTCTCACTTGGGTAAGTGAGAGTCTGGGGTAAATTTTGTTGAATAGGTACTCTGAAACTGCCCCTAGAGGAATTTAGGCTATCTCACCTGGGGAGGTACCAAAGTTGGGGAAATTTGGCTGAATATATACTCTCAATAAAATTTTTGTCATAAAATATTTGAAAAGGTCAAACAAGCATTAAGTGGTGGTCCACTACATAAGCGAATATTCCATCCTCTCCCTTTGTTAGTAGTTAGAATTGGTATTCTTGGTAATAACATTCGTGGGATTATGGTGCATAATAGTGCTGAGTCAGACTCCATACTCTACCTCTATTAGCATTTATAATTAGTGTAGTTGTGATGGGTTAATACAATGTGTCCATGTGACTACCAATGAAGAATACCAAAGCACAAGATCTAATAGATCAATGATTAAAATACAAAGGTGAGAAATACCAGCGAGTTTGGAGTAAACAATAAGGAGGAGCATAACTGTTATACTTGAAGCTACTCATGGATTATATGATGGTGTCCTCTACATTGATTAAATTCTTGAGGCAAGTCTTGAAGGAGGAATAATCCTTGTGACTGATGGGAATCACACATTTTAGGACATACTCCGGCTAACAATTAGGCCAACATCTATATTGTTGTTGTATTCAATAACACAGGATTCAACCTGGTCACTTCCTTATTCACATAACCATTGCTAACATAAACTTGCTTCAAACGAGAAGCATTTATAGAAAAAAATTTCTTCAAGCAAAACATTATTTATTAATAAAAAAATTAATAGAAAACTTCAGCACATCACACAACCACCACATTATAATGAAAAAGAACAAAGATATATGAACAGAATGAAGGAAACATAGAATACAATACCTTCAGTCTCTTCATTTTTTATACCATGTTTGAGAACAAAGATAGGAATGCCTTGCAGGTTTCCAATGTCCAATAAATTCTTAGCCTCACCACCTTCATATATTTTCCCACAAAAGGTAGCATTCCTAAAAGAAACACCCTCTTTTTCCACAGCCTTACAATCAGGACAGTGATCTTATGGGTATACAATATCTTTCCATTTGATATAAGAATCAAGATACCTAACCTATAAATGTGTTCAACATGTTATAAATGAAATAATTTCAGATCTTAAATTCCTTAAGAATTTTCGTGTATATGTCAAATTCTTTAGAGAAACTAAATACAAAAGAAATAAAAACAAACCTGAAGTGTAAGCAACGACAGAGTCCTAGAACTTTCAACAGCTTCCCTCCAAGTATAGTGTCTACTTCTTCTAGGGATATCATAATCTTCTACATAAAAATTCCACGTATTCTCCTTAATCCATCTGGAATGAAACAAATTGTGGTAACATTAGAGTGAGATAAGATGATATAATATTATTAATGTCAATTAGAATGTATTAATAAATGTACAGAAAATCACACACCTCGTCATCCAACTTGATTTGTTATTGCACAAGGTAACTAAAGTACTTGATTGGAGAACCTTCCACCTTTTACACCAGTAAACAATCTTCAAAGCTTAGCATCCTTTGGAGTAGCCATCACTATGGACCATTGTTTTTCTGAGGTTTATTTCCATTACCTCTTCATTTTGCAGCTGAGATAACAAAATTTGTGCCTATATGACTAGCAGAAATTTGAGGGAACTAATCATCTACATGTTTAGTCCAACTTGTTGCTACTGCAATGAGCCAAATGTTCTTCTCAAGCTACAAAACAAAAGCCAAACACCCAACATGTTCGTACTCTTCCTTTACATTGAAAATTACATGATACACAAATTCGCATTCAAGAAAAATCCTATGAAATAAAACATAATATGCAAGAATTTTGACAAAAGAAGCACATATTTTCCCACATAAACATACTATAAGAAAATTTTACTTATTAAGAAGTTATCAGCAAAATAAATTATTATTTTTTAGGACACTTTCCGCACTAAGAGTGAAAATTCTTATTTGTTCTACAAATGGTGCAAAAAATTATTCTAAGAGGTTATCTCAACCAGTTATTGCCAAAGTTTTTGGCTATTATAATAGTCTAGTGCTAGTAGGTGTCTAGTCCAAATCCACCTAGGTGATTTGCACTATTCTACACCAAAAGGTTTACTATAGATGTCATCTACGAATATGGGGAAGAATCATTTGGGCTTCCCCAAGAGGTGTTCCTTATAAAATAATTGGTGTATGGACTCATCTTAGATAATGAAAAATTTCTTTAGAAATCTATGTTAAGGACTGGAAACATCAATATTGTGTGTTTACTTTTCTTCACTGAAGATTCAATTTAAATCTTGCTTTGCTCCTCCTTCAATGGTTCTGTTACATTTTGGGAGAGGTAAATACCAAGTAGTACTTTTATATTTCTATATCTTATCGACTATGAGCATAGTTTTAAAAGTTAGGTTTGGTTGCCTATCTAACCATGATTCCAACCAAAACCGGATCCAACTAAGATCGAACCGGGTTTAATAAATTGGAATTGGAAAAAATAGATAAAATAATTAATTTTTAATGAAAAAATTTATTTTTAAGATTATAAACGATGATTCCAAACCATTAGAGGAAAAATATGGATATTATTCTCATCTATATACCATGTAAGGGTGCATATATCAAAATGGCACCAAGTGAAATACATATCAATGATATCATTGAAAAAATACATAACCAATGAGGCTCTAAATGGTTTCTAGAGTCCAAAAAAAATGCTACAATGAGGCTTTTAATGGCCTCTAGAGTACAAAAAAAATGCTACAGCTCGAGCTGCTAGGCATGTAGTGGTCCCAAAATATATAACCACAAAATAAGAAAGATAAGTAGTTGTAGAGTGCTGAAACAAACAATGAAGAAATATTGTCCTTCATTTCATTGAAGAAGATAGAGACCTGTTGGAAAACATTGAGCCTCTTGACAACTGATATACTTCTTGATTCAATTCTCCAAAAACAAGAATAAAATAAATGAATTTGAACAGCTAGAATATCTCCTTCAATTGATCATATGTAGGCTCGATATCAATATCTTAAATTTGTGTATTTCTTTGTATCCAATTGATAACCAAGGTTGAGCCTTCATAAACTTGTAGGACCTTTACTTCCCTTTCTGTAGCACACTTTACGAGTGATTTCAGAGCTATAAAATATGCTAAATTACATATACCATGCCTTAGAATTCCTTTAGACTTGCTCCAGTGAGAATCAGAAAGGAAAAGCATGCTTCCCACACTACTAATATTGGAGTATTTGTTCCAACTTCCAGGTGCCATCTAAAAAACCTGACAGATTATCTACGGCTAGAATGACAATCTGTTGAGCAAGTTTAACTTCTTTCAAATCATAGAAACCATAACACTTACCCTTGAATAAAATTGATTAGGAAAGATAAACTTCCCTTTAAACAGATTTGAGATTCTAGCCAATCAAATCACCCAGCACAATATGCATGGAAAAGTTCTCAATTTTTTCAAAGCAGGATTCCCAAACCCGTTTCTCGGGCAGATCTCTATTGTATCATTGTTCCACACATTTCTTTGATGAGTAATTGATTCATCTTCCTTCCACAATTCCTGTTCATATGGACAATTGATAAGTAAATAGTACACAGTTTTCTTCAGCAGCTTTGTACAAAACAAATACAGTTGGGCCCCATCTACCTCTCCTTTCAACTGCTGCCCAAGTCAAAACTTTATTCTTTAATGCCAGCCAGAGAAAGATATGGATTTTCTTCAGTGCCTGTTCTTCCATATCTCCTTCCATCACCAGATAGGGCCATAAGGGTTCGTAGGAAGCTACAACTTACAAGTTACACAGATGAGATTCCATTCCATTAAAATATGAACTCAAATAAAATACTCACAAAGGGAAAAATAATACAATACATAACAATTGAGATCAAATTAGATCTATATCACAAGAAGATAAATTTAACTCCATGGTGATCATAAAAATCCCATTCATATTTTCCTCATATGGCCAGTTTTCGTGATCCATCAAATTTAGTAGCTCAAACAAGGTTAATCTTTGATGTGTTACAAATCATAAGCTCTTGTAACTCTTATTGGTCATGCCATAGAATTAAATGGAAATTTAATTTTGCAAATAAGTAATACTTGTAAAGTTTCCTATATTCTAAGGGATATATCCTTTGTACTATATCTACAACATACCTAGAATGCAATTCAGTCTACTTTCCCAATATGAAACAAAGTCAGCCACAAAATCTCCTCAAAAGGAAGGCATAGAAATATGTCGTAAGGTTTTTGGCATACATCAACACTTTGAGAATGGTAGATAGATACGTTAAAGTTTTAAGAGTGCAGGCTTCAACACAATTGGGTAAGTTGTAGGCAAGAGTACAAAATAATGCATCCCTTGGAAGAAAGGACTGATGCCTTGTATAGAAGATTATCCCTAAAAAAATAAACTATTACTAGATCCATGAGAAAACATGCTTTCATCGATAATCTTCTGATGTGGTTTTTCACCAAGGGATGGAAAATGTTGCTAACAATAGGAAAGGTGGTTGAAAATAAAACGTAATGCAAGTTGGATTTGCAGGGAGGCATATGGATCACAAAACCATAAGGTATGTGTCTGTCATTTGTTGATCAGAGTAGCAGCACATCAAGACAAACCACAGATTCAAGAAGGCAAGTAGTGGTGACTAAGGCCAATTCAATTTTTTCTCCTGCTGCACATATGAGCATTCTCATCCTGCAACAGTATAGGTCAAAAATGATCTCCAGCAGATTCCAAAGGTCTCAAGCTCTGAGTCACTAGCCATGGTGCATCAAATTCTAGTAAGCATGAAGTTACATTGAAAGGCATTAATGTCTCTCTCTTGATAAGGGTAGAAATTAGTAGTTGAGGTTGATAATGGAAGCTTTCTAGTTCCACAATTTTATAATACAATATAGAATACACCGAATACATAATACACATACATATATAATGTAATATTTCCCTCCCATTAAATTGCTAGATTGATTCGAGATCAAACCTGAAATCGAAAGTTCTCTATTTTTTCAACCAAAAGTTCTATCTTTTCACCCCGGTAAAGGACCTGTAAAACAAAGAACAATTGTTACCTAAAAGGGTATACAAAAGTAGGAAAACTAGCAATTAAGATTAAGGGAAACAATACATAAAATGGAAACACATTCTGCAACCTGCATTGGACAACGATCCAACAACAGGAAATCTATCCCTGTAGGATCCAAATCCAATACAAGCTAACTAATTTCCTTCCATAAAATGAAAAAAACAAACATATGTAGATGTTGGCACAAATATATAAATGCTTGACAGTAGTATGATACCAAGCTTTTATGTTCTCAAGTAGATTCCAGATAAATGACTGGAATAGTAGGAAAACAACTAACTACTTTATACTAAGGGGTGATTTATTGGTTCTTTGGTGGAGTACCATTTGTTGCAAATCATAGGAACAAAACAATTCTTTGCAATTTCTAAATTATTGGTTGCATGTGGATCTCTGGTCAGATGTTAAAAGTACATTTTCCCTAAGAAATTTGAAGTGCTTGGAGCATCTTTCTCTATTTTTCCTTTTGAAGGAATATTATGGTTGCCTTTGTTTCAAATTTTGCAAGTAAGTTGAACTTTTAAGCACGTTTGGGTATGTGTGAGGTAGAATACAATGATGTGTTCCTTTGAAGAAAGGACCAATGTGCCTTGTGCATAAGACACACTCTAAAAAGATATGCTATGCTGCATAGACCCTTTCATGAGTTTTCACCAATGGATGGAAAAGGGGTTGCTGATAATAAAAATTACAATAAAAAAGGTGGTTGAAAATAAAATAATAATGTATCTTAGATTTGCTAGGATATGTGTTGTGTAGGGATCACAAAACCACGAGATATGTGTCTCTCCTCTATTGGTCAAAGTAATGGCACATTGAGTTGAGAAGCAGGATTTGAGCAGCAGGGGTGGCTGAGGTTGATTCAACATTATACAAGGCTGATCCAACACTAATGTACACCTTTGTTAACTACCACCACTACTTGCCTGCTGCTGAAAACTGGGCAGTATGCCAATATTGTAGTTATATGATCCCAATGCCTACCTGTGCATCCAAAATTACAATATCATCTTATTGCCAGTAATATTTTTCATCCCTTGGTACAAACCCATAGTGGATATTTATTCATAAAAATATTTGTACTTAAGGATCTATACAACATAGTCTATTTTTCCAGTGTCTTTTCAATAAAATAATGGTCCTGTCTTCTAAGGGATACACCCTTTGTACTCTATCTACAAAATACACAGAATGAAATTCAGTCCACTTTTCGAATATGAAACAAATTCAGCCACAAAATCCCCTCAAAAGGAAGACATAGAAAGATGTTGCAAGGTTTGTGGCATACAAAAACACTTTGAGAAAGGTAGATAACTATGTTAAATTTTAAGAGTGCATGCTTTAGCACAATTGGGTAAGTTTTAGGTAAGAGTATAAAATAATGCATCACTTAGAAGAAAGGACTGATGATTTGTATAGAAGATGATCACTGAAAAATAAAATTTACCTAGATCCATAAGTACGAATGCTTTTATCAATAATCTTCCGATGTGGGTTTTCACGAAGGGATGGAAAATGTTGCTAACAATAGGAAAGGTGGTTGACAATAAAAGGTAATGCAAGTTGGATTTGCAGGGAGGAATAGGGATCACAAAACCACAATGTATGCTGCACATCAAGACAATCCATAGATTCAAGAAGGAAAGTAATGGTGACTGAGGCCAATTCATTTATGTTTCCTGCTACAGATATGAGCCCATTTTCATTCTGCAATGGTATATATCAAAAATTCTCTCCAGTAGGTTCCAAAGGTCTCAAGATCTCAGCCACTAACCATGGTGCATCAAATTCTAGTCAGTATGAAATTACATTGAAAGGCATTAATGTATATCTCTTGATAAGGGAAGAAATCAGTAGTTGAGGTTGATAATGGAACCTTTCCGGTTTTACAATTTTATAGTACAATACAAAATACATATAATACAGAATAAACACACACACACACACACACACACACATAAATTATGATACATGCACACCAAGAATGTGACATTAGGGCCCAAAGAATAGTCAAACAAGGTTGAGAGATAATATCTCAAAATGGATACCAAGGGATTCTGTAATAGTAATGGTGGTCACACAAATATCTTACAAGCATAAATTAACCCATATAAAATGCTTTTAGAGAGTATTGTTGGGCCAAGAATAAGGTATTTTTTACCCCCATATTTACCATGATTTGTCATTTACATTAATATATTTTTCCTTCATCTTAGAAATAAAGTAAAGGAAAATAATGCAAAAGTAAGGTAGAGTGAATTATCGATAAAAGGTGTGTTTAATAACATAAAAAATAATTTTTTTCTCTCCTTATTGATAGGGAAGCAAAACAGCGAAACTGTTGACCATGATGACCAAATGACAACATACAAGGAAAGCGAACGGAATCATATCGGCCCTTATGAATCAACGGAATATGTAGAGGCATGCCTACTCTTGGAGCGATCAATCGATCGCCACAAAGAGATAGGATCTCATAATGGTAAGGATTCATTACTCTGTTCAAATTTTCCTTTAAGATATAAAAGGCCGAAGGTGAACAAGATGAAGGACAATTCCTGTATTATAATTTTCCTGTAATAAACGTATTCGAACAGAAACGTCAATTTTGTGGTAATGTATTACTCTATTGATTAATGAAGGAATCGATGATTTTAGTATAAACTACTTCTGAGTATTCCTTAGCAAAAGGCTTCTAGAGGCTTCGAGCCGAGCCCTGGGGGTTCTCTTGTTATTTCTATGCTATATTTTTACTTACAGAATTATCATTTCCAGTTATCCATTGCGTTTCATAACATTATCATTTAATTGGTTAATCACAAGCATGAGATGTTATAACTTCCTTTTCACTATATTAGGTTTATCCTTCATGTCCTCTTATCAGAAATTGATGCTTTTACATTCGTTAGACTAGTTTCATCGCGGTTGCTATTCAATTCTACGTATGGTTAATCTTTGAATCTTTTCATCAGAATTAGTAGTGTTTGGTTCATATTTAATGCCGAAGGATTCTATTAGTTGATTAAAAGAGAATTCTATTTCAAAATCTGGAATAATTGATTGTTGTTCAATTTATTGATGTTCAATTCATTAGTATTGCTTTTCAATTCGTTGTTCAATTCATCAAAGATTTTTTTCAATTGCAATATATTCTTTTCAGTCTTGAGTGGTTATTTATGCATAAGCTTAGAAGATAATTTATTTCTTTGATTGGTTTGAAGTATTTCATAATTCATTTTTAAGTTGGTTTTATTGAACTTCGATAATTACACAATATTTCTTACAATGATTTAGAGTAGTTGACCTCTGGTGTCACTTGCATATATTTTTCTTACACTCTTGAAATAACAAGACTTTCCCTAGGTTGATAGTTAATGAAAATGATTAAGGTTACCTTTAAAACAGTCACCTTCATGACCCAACATTTTGGCGCCATTGTCGGGGAGAGTGTTTAGGAGTGATGTCTTTTATTTATTTTTCCTTTTTTTGTGAAAGAATTGGGTATTGAAAATGAGAGGTAAGAACCTACGTACTATCGAGCAAAACACTTGCTCTCCAGCCCGCTTCTCAGTAATTGTGCAGGGGTTAAGAGGACAGGTGTTCTTGTTTTTTATGACTAGGAAGAAAAAGATAGAATTATATCAAAATCCCCCACTTAAATCCACAAAACCCAAAGGATTTGTGGTCCTTAGTAGAACAACATATATAGAAGAAATCATTAAGAAGGATGAATCCCAGGAATCCGATGGACTCAGATCCATTCTTACACAGAGTCCTAGTAATATGGTCCCTCAGGAAGCAGCCTCACCATCTATAGCCCACGCTGAGATTCATAATGAAATAGAAGGGTCTGAACAAATCCTTCATACCGTTGAGCATTTAAGTCTCGAACCTTCGAGAGAGGAAAATTCTTGCAATTTGTAAGAAGGAGAGGAAGAAACCACCAGTGCAGTATAAGTAAAAAATCCAGAGCCTGGATCCCCTGAGAGAGTGGTTGAGACACACGCACCCAATATCCTAGATCGGGGAAGTGATGTAAGGCCTCCTCCAAATCCCACTCAAATTATTCCCCCAGATCAAGAAATTTTTGAATATTATTGACACATCTTTGATCAAATGGCAAACAACCAAAACTAGAGGCAGACATCAACATTGGAATATCCCATTATTGATTCGGACGCAAATGCCACTATGAAAGCTATTCCATTACAAAACATCCCCACATTCCATGGGCTGACCCTGGAATATTTGGATGCATTCTTCTTTGAATTTCATGTCTTATGTAGGGGATATGACTACACCACTGACCCTCAGAAACTGAAAGTATTTCCCTCTATTTTGAAGGGGGAGACATTACATTGGTTTATGGGGCTCGGTGGAGGAACCATTAATAGTTCGGATCAGATGAGAAACTATTTTCTTAACAAATATCAAGATTACTATCAAACTCAAGAACTAAAAGAAGAAATCTTCAATATTTCTTCAAAAGACAATGAGACATTAGCATAATACATTTAAATATTTCAATATAATTTGCAAAGATCTCCATGTACTACACTACCTAAAGAAATTTTAAAAGTGACAATGATTACAGGAATGAAAGAAGAATGGGTTGAAACAATTAATATAATGGGAAAAGGGGACATATATAAAGAAGAATATGATCACATTATTGGATTGTGCATCACGCGTTCTCAAGGTAGTATGCAAAGCAGGCCAACTATTCGGGATTCAACTACAAGGAATTATAAATAGTCAGGTGGAAACGTGACCAAGGTAGAATTCGATAATAGTTGAGAATATTTTAAAATACATATCTTAGGCACCCTCACGATGCAACTAAATGTCCTACAAGCCAAGTAAAATCAAGCTTTAGGACAACAAAACTTGGTTGTTTTTTTCCCACACTATCAGAAGAAGCACAGGCAACGGGAGTGTCCATTAGACATGATCCAAACATGTGATATTTGTACCAAGGACCATGCCACTGACCATTTCCCTTCACTCCCAGGGTTGAAAGTGGTTTTTAAAGAGGCAGAAGAAGAAACAAATCTAGTGTATCTAATGAATCAACGTCAAAAATAGCAAGCACGACCAGGTATGCCACAAGACCCACCTTAGTTATTTTCTCCTCTACAATTTAATCAACAGAACCCTGCAACAGCGTGGCAGATCCAATCACCTTTTTTTTCTAGCCATCCCAGTTATTTTCCATGTCCCCTTGGCCAACATAACCCTCGTCAGGTAATAATTGGTCAATTTTTCCTTTTTCTCCCTGTTACTGGCAAAACAATCCATATCAGTCCCAGTGGCCTGTCTCCACTTCACAGAATACAAATTGGTCTCAAAACTAGCAGCGACCCCTAGGAATGACCAATTTACCTATGGGAACAAGAGCTCATAATCAAACCACATTAACAGCTCCATACCCAGTCCAACACAATCCTCGGCCTATTATGCATCCTCAATTGCCAACTCAACCCAATCCTAATCCCAATAACAGGCCGATCTAGCTAATCCAGATTGTTGAAAACTCAAACCGCGAAACTGAACATAAGAAATTAAACGAACTTAGGCTAAGATCGGGGTGTGTTATTTCACCTGAAGAAGATACGGCCCTACCACAAATTGAGTTTGAAATTCCAACAATACCTAAACAATAAACTATAACAGAAACAAAGATAGAGCAGGGGAGGGACACAGTTGACCAAAAGGACCTTGAAAACCTTATTATTTCTTCTCTTCCATTCACTGAGAGATTAACACTGCCTAAAGAAATAGTTTCTTCAGATTTTGATCTCGTCAGGGAATTAAAAAATTGTTGCATTAAAATTCCTCTCCTACAGGATATACAAGACATTCCTATCTATTCCAAAAAAATTAAAGAGATGTTCAGAAAAAAACAGGTGAGGAAAGCAAAAACTGTACCAACTTTTCATGTAGTGGGAACACTGTTAGCTTTAATCTTGGGAAAAGAAACACCAATAAAATATGAGGATCCAGGAAACCCCATATTCATAGTAAAAATCTCTAGCCACTACTTTTCAAACACATTATTTGATTTGGGGGCGGCCATCAACATCTTAACTACATAAACTTGCGAGAGGTTACGTATAACAACATTGGAACCCACATCTACCTTGTTGGAACTTGCTGATAGATTTGTTATCAAACCAGAAGCTGTATTACAAGACATCATGGTTTCTGTGGACTCATGGGAGTACCCGACAAAATTTTTAGTTATTAACCCAAAAATTAGGTTAGATGGATATCCATTGATATTGGGACGACCTTGGTTAGCAACGTCTGATTCTTACATAGGCTGTCGAACAGGAAACATAGCCATTGCTAGAGGAGATTCCATAAAGAATATTTTCATATACCCCCCTGCCAAACCAAGTATTCCCACTATAAAGATTCATAAACAACCACATACATACTGGGAACAAAACATCTGTTCACCACTGACAATAGTTGAAGCACTCAAATTCAAAGATCAAACTGAAGACGATGTAATCAATTAACTTCATGAATCAGTCATGTACTTCAGAAAATTTAAAGTTCCAAATGTTAAAAGCAGTTCTTGATAATGAAGCACAGGAGGACCCCTTAGCAGACATTGATAACTAGCACATACCCACGAATACTATTACAACATCATGCCAAGTTGATCGAGGAAAAGTTTTAAATATCAATGGTAGTTTGGATAGTGACCAGCAACAAAAGCTCATTAAAATTTTACAAAAACATAAGGGAGAATTTGCTTTGGACTACCCATACATGAAGGGTATAGATCCTCAACTATGCAAACATCACATTTATACTGACAAATATGCTCGGCCTATTCGGAAACCTCATCGGAGGTTAAACCTGCATCTGAAAGACATTGTAAAAGATGAATTACAAGCTGCTAGATGTAAACTTCATTTATCCTATTTCAGAAAACAAATGGGTTTCTCCTGTAGTAGTCATTCCTAAAAATAATGGTAAGTGGAAAATCTATGTGGATTATAGAGAATTGAATAAAGAAAAATAGAAATACCACTTCCCCCTCCCTTTTATTGATAAGGTCCTTGATACATTGGCAGGAAAGCGATTCTTCTCTTTTCTTGATGGTTTCAATGGTTACAATCAAATCCAGGTAGCCCCTGAAGACCAATATAAAATGAAATTTACCTGCCCCTGGGGTACATTTTCCTATAGGGTATTTCTGTTCGGATAATGCAATGCCCCAACAACATTTCAAAGGGCCATACTCAACATTTTTTCTGATTTAATAAATGAAGGGCTTGAGATATACATGGATGAGTTTAATCCATATGGAGATGACTTTGATCAAGCACTGCAAACACTAGAAAATGTATTAGAACGATATATTTCTACCAGATTGTGTTAGAGTAATGAAAAATGTCACATGATGATGACCAAAGGAGTAATCCTAGGATAGTACATCTCTGCAGCTAGAATATGGGTAGATCCGGAAAAAATAGAGGTAATTATTTTACTATCCACACCTTGTACTCAGATAGAGGTACGTAGTTTCCTTCGATATGTAGGGTACTACCGTAGGCTTATAAATAATTTCTCAAAAATTGTTGCACCCTTGTATGCATTACCTGGAAATGTTGAATTCCATTGGTCTAACAAATGTGACACTGCTTTTTCATATTTGAAGAAACTCTACTCCATGAAACCAGTCTTACATGGCCCCAATTGGGAGTTGCCTTTTCACATTTCCTCATATGCATCCAACACAGAGATAGGCGCAATTCTCAGTCAAGAAGAATACAAAAATCCCTATGCTATATACTATATCAGCAAGAATCTCACTCCTGTCTAGTTAAACTATACAGTGACCAAGAAGGAGTTCTTGGTTGTCATTTATGCTATTAATAAATTTAGACATTATATAACTGGCTACCAAGTATTCACGTATATTGATCACTTTGCCATTATATAATTAGCTAATAAACCTATTACAAATGGAAGAGTGACTCGTTGGTTGTTTCGTTTATAGTTGTTTGACATAAATATCAAGGATTGCATAGAAAAATAGAACGTAGTTGTAGATTTTCTGTCTAGAGTTCCAAAGTCAGATGATCCACGAGCAGTGGACGATCAGTTCCCTGATGAGCATTTGTTCATTGTAGTAGTAAAAATGTCATGGTACACAGATGTAGCGAATTATCTGGCAGTACAAAGGTTTCCAAGGCACTTGATATCAAAGGAATGGAAGTTGATTGTCCAGCGTAGTATTAGATTCTCCTGGGTTGGTGGATATCTTTTCCATGCAGGAGATGATATGAATATATACGGATGCATCCGAGAAGACGTGATTTATGACATCTTAAGGGCCTGTCGTGATGAACCATGTGGTTGCCATTTTTCATATCGCGGGACATGGCACAAAGTATTACAAATGGGCTATTATTGGCCTACAATTTTTAAAGATGTTCTGAAGCCGGCACTAAAAGTAGAAGAAAAGAGACATCAACGCCTTAGAAATAAGCCGCTTCAAGGGGGCAACCTCCAATACATTACATGAATGAATAATTCTTAGATGATACAAATCACAAAACCTCCTTTATATATATAGGAGTCCATGCGGCCATAATTTAATTCTAGCTGACCTAAAAATAATAATTTAAGGGAATACTAATAACAGTATGGAGGTTACAGGGGTAGAATAATAACAATAAGGGGGTTACACTAACAAAAATAAGGGACTATACTAGTAATATAGGGACCTAACATGCCCCTCTCCTTCAAAAAAGTGTTGTCCTCGATGCTTGAGTAACTTTGCATTCTTCTGTATAAAATTCTCATCCTCCCATGTAGAATCTTCAGTGGGTAAGTTCTTCCACTTGATGAGATAATCTGAAATTGATCGATTTCATAGTTGTGGAGTTCTTGTTTCCAAGACTACTTCAGGTTCCAATATGATTTTTCCTTCCTCATCAAGCTCTGGAAATATTGTTTGAACTGGAAGATTTTCACCTATAACCTTCTTTAAGCGTGAAACGTGGAAAATTGAATGCACTCATGAAGAAGCACAAAGCTCCAATTTGTATGCCATGCTACCAATATTTTGCAACACCTTGTAAGGACCATAGTACTTTGGCGATAATTTATTATCCTTCTTATCTTGCTTGAGGGACATTTTTTTGTATGGTTGTAGCTGTAAAAATACCCAGTCTCCTACATCAAAATTTCTCTCGCTGCGATGTTGATCTATCTGTTGTTTCATTTGATTTTGTGTCAAATTCAAGTTATCCTTTAAGATTTGGAGAACTTCTTGTCGATGCTCGATGTGATATTCCACTGCTTGAACCTTCGAATTTTCTCTTAAAGATGATGTGATGGATGGTGGATGATATCCATGAAGTGCCATAAATGGGGTCATTTTTGCTGCAATATTGAAGGAAGCGTTATACCACCATTCAGTGAGAGGTAACCACTTGACCCATTGTGTTTGTTTATCAAATACAAAACAACGAGAATATCCTTCCAAACATTTATTTACTATCTCATTTTGACCATCGAATTGAGGATGATAAGATGAGCTATGAGCTAATTGAGTACCAAACAAGAAAACAACTTTTTCCAAAAATTTCCAATAAAAATGGGATCTCTGTCGCTCACAATAACCCTTCGGTTTCCATGTAGATTTTTAATTGTGTCCATAAATGTAGTAGCAACTGTACGTGCTTTAAATGGATGAGATAATGCACAAAAGTGTGCATACTTGGTAAGTCTATCAACTACCACCCTGATGACACTCTTCTCTTTGGACTTAGGTAAACCTGTGATAAAAGCCATTCAAATCTCCTCCCAACGTTGACTTGGAATGGATAAAGGTTGTAGAAGACCCGGGGTTTTAATTGTCTCAACTTTATTCTGCTGGCAAACCAAACATTCCGCCACAGATTTTTGAATATCAGATTTAAGGTCATCCCTAAAAAATTCTTTCTTCACCCTATGGTATGTTTTTTAAAAATCCTTAGTTTCCTCCTAAACAAGAAGTGTGTAATTCCAAAAGAATATTTTGTTTTACTTGGGAATTATTACAAAGATATAAGTGATCTTTGTACCATAAGGAATTATTTTTCCAACTAAATGTATCAGATGTACTAGGATCTTGCTGCAACTTTTGAATGAGTGTCCACACTTCTTTGTCCTTCTTCCATTCATCCCTTGCTTCGGTTATCCAATCTGTTTGGATAATAGATATGGCACAAAGAAATGCTTCCACCTCTTCATTCTTTCTTGAGAGTGCATCTACAACAACATTTAGCTTCCATTTTTTGTAGATTATTTCAAAGTCATAACCCAAAATCTTTGTGACCCATTTTTGCTACTCTTTTGAAGATAGTCTTTATTCCAAAAAGTGTTTAAGGCTATTATGATCAGTTTTTACCTTGAAGTGTCTTCCCATTAGGTAAGTTTTCCATTTATTTAGTGCATGTAGTATTTCTAACATTTCCTTCTCGTAAATAGCTTTCTGTAAATACTTTCCTTTGATTGGATGACTTTCAAAAGTAATGGGTCTTCCTTCTTGCATTAAAATAACACCAATTCCATCTCCTGAGGCATCAAATTCCATAATAAGGTTTTTGTGAAATCTGGCGTAGCTAAGACCGGTGCTATGCAAATTTCTTCTTTAAGATGTTCAAAGGCCTTAGTTGCTTCAGGAGTCCATGAAAATGGACCTTTCTGCAATAATGTTGTTAGAGGTGTTGCTATTCTCCCATAATTCTTAAGAAACTTGTGATAATACCCTGTTAACCCCAGAAATCCTTGCAAATTCTTTATGGTTGTGGGGACTTTCCATTCCTTAATGGCTTTAATTTTGTTAGGGTCTACCTTAACACCCTCATGAGATAAAATATGACCCAGATATTCCACCTCTTGTACTCCAAAGAAACATTTGGATGTTTTTGCATATAATTGTTTCTCCTGCAATAGTTTGAGCACCCTGTCAACATGTCGAACATGCTCCTTCCAAGACATTCTATAAATTAGTATATCATCAAAAAATACTAGCACAAATTTTCTAAGGAAGGGTTTGAAAATGGAATTCATCAACCCTTAAAATTTATAAGGTGCATTGCTAAGGCAAAAATACATGACCAAAAATTCATAATTACCCTCATGAGTTCGAAATGTTGTTTTCGGAATATCTTTAGTCTTCTAATTTGATGATATCCTGAACGAAGATCCAACTTGGTAGAATAAATTGCTCCATGTAATTCATGCAATAATTCATCAATCACAGGAATGGGAAATTTATCTTTAATGGTGAGCTTATTGAGCTCCCTATAATCTGGACACATGTGCCATGATCCATCCTTCTTGTGTACCAATAATATAGGAGCAGAGAAAGAACTTTGAATAGGTTGAATTATATCAGCCTCTAACATTTCTACAATCATACATTCAATTTCGCTCTTTTGGACATAAGGATATCTATAAGGCCTGATGTTTGGAGGAACACTTCCTGGAATCAAATGAAGAGCATGATCATGATCACGAATAGGTGGGAGTCCTTTCGAAGTTTCAAACACCTTGGAATGATTGTCCAAATTTTTTTGGAGATCTGAAGAAATAGATGATTTTGATGTTGGAACTTCTAGTGAGCATAATTGTGCAATTATGCATCGTTGTTATTTCTTTAGAAGCTTTTTCATGACATTAGAGCTTATTATCTTTCCTGGCTACCTGAAATACCCCATAATTCGACTTCCTTTCCTTCTGAAAAAAATTCAAGAAAAGTTCTTGAAAATTAAAAGCTATTGTCCCCAAATATCGTAACCATTGTACTCCTAGTACAACATCAGCACCTCCCATAGGAATGGAAAGCATTGGAATATTCAATACATATTCCCCCATGGTTAGCTTGATATTATGGCATTTTCCATAGAAATTTATAGTTCCTCCATTTGCAACCATCATCTGACATTCTAGTGCTGGGTATAGGAAACAATTCAATTCCTTGGCTACCTTACAATGAATAAAACTATGGGTACTACCTGAATCAATCAACACTATTACCTTTTTCTTCTTGATATGTCCTTCTATCTTGAGAGTTTGAGGAGTGGTAATTCCTGCCAATGCATTACACGATATGGTCGGACTCATTTCTTCCTCTTCTAGGGTTGGTTCCTGGTGTATATCCTCTTCTTGTTAATTTTATTCTTCCTCTTCACAATCTATGTAAAATAATTTCTTCTCAGCACACTTATGACCTTTAGTGTATTTTCTATCACAACTGTAGCAAAGCCCTTTTGCTCTTTTTTCTTCCAATTTTTGTGGTGTCAACCTTGTAGGTTGTGAAAATCTAGGAGTAGCAACACTTCCCTCTTTATAGAAGTGAGTGGTAGGCTTCCTTGTCGCCATAATTTTACATTCAATTTTTCTTGCCAACCTGAATGCCTTCTCCAATGAATCAGGTTCCAAAACGCGAACTTCATGTGGGATGTTATCCTTTAAGGTACCTATGAAGAGATCAATCATGTGTTCCTCTGGAATATCAGTTACCCTTATATTCAATTTTTGGAAGTCCTCAATGTGCTCCCCCATTAAACCCTTTTGTTTGAGATTTATCAATTGGCTAAAGAAGGTGTTTCTCTTTGTATCCTCATAATGTGCTATCATTTCCTCCGCAAAAATTGACCAAGTGACAATTTTTTTACGGGAGAAAAGCCATCGATACCATACAAATGTATTTTGTTCTAAATGTAAAGTTGCAATGCGTACCTTTTGTGTGTTTTTCACATTATTGAGATCCAAATATTGCTCCATCTGTAGTATCCATGTTACAGGATCCTTTCCATCAAACTTCCTCATATCCATTTTTGGAATATGGTGGTTCTTCCCTCCAACATTAGAGTTTATGAAATCATGATTAACATTTATTTTGTTCTCATCATGAGTTTCCTCTGCTATATTTTCACCATTGGGAAAAATTTCTTGTATCAACCTTTTCAAACCTTCCATGTCTAATTTTAGATCATTATTCATGCTTTCCATCTTAGCTTCCATGTCATCCATCTTAGATTCCATGCCATCATCTTGGCTTTCAAACCATCCATATTAGCTTCCATGTCATTCTTTAAACCATCCATCTTAGATTCCACGCCTTTCTTCAAAATTCCATGTCATTTTTTGTTTCTCTTTGCGAAAGCGAAATTTGTTGCACTTGTTCTTGTAATTTTGATATGTCATGTTACCACTCGTCGTCTTCATGAGTCATAGTAGAGGCTTCTAAAGGCTTAATGGGTGTTGAATTACTTTTAGGGGCCATTTTAGAATCCAATACTGATATCTATTCTATAATATGCCCTTGGAATCAATTCAACTTGATTCTTCAAACAAGACTTACGCGATTCGGAAAAAAAAATACACACCTTTTAATTTTTTTTGAGGAGCTCGATATTGAAATTGAATTATCTCTGTAATTTCGAATCCTCAATATTTGAAATTCAGCCCTGTAGTAGCCCTCTGAAGCTTCTTTCAAATTCCACAATTCTGATTTGATTGGATTCTTCAAGACAAATTTATGTCTAATCTCCCCCAATGACTCAATTATGGACTGGTTCCATAGAGAGAAATTGTATGACTTTCCACAGGTCACTTTTTCCTCCTTTGGCTCTAAAATTGATAGACAGAAAACCACCATCCATTTACTTGCAGCCAATTTTTACAGAATTCCAATCTGATGCTCAGAGAGAGAGCTATGAATATGTTTCCACGGTCACCTATTTGAGATGAAATTCAAAAGCCTGAAAAAGACCTAACTTCCACAGATCATATCTCTGAAACTATTGCGAACCAAGATCTGAAATTTTTGCGATGATGTTCCTCAGGATTTCAAATTTGCACTCTAAATATTTTAGCTTCTGAACCTTCACATAAAAAAAATTATAGAAAAAATACCATGATGACCTGTTTAGGTTAAAATGAGAAGCCTGCAAAATGATCTAAATTATATAGATTATATCTCTGAAAATATTGCGAACCAAGCTCTAAAATTTTGTGAAGATGTTCCTCAGGATTTTGGCTTCGCACACTAAAAATTCAATCTTTGGAACCTTCGTAGAAAAAAGGTTATAGCGAAATTGCCACGATGACTTGTTTGGAGCAGCGAAACCCTAGAATCCAAACCTCTGATACCAAATGTTGTGAAACCAACTCAAAAAATAGAAGAAAAGAGATATCAATGCCTTATAAATAAGCAACTTCGAGGGGGAAACCTCCAATACATTATATGAATGAACAATTCGTGGATGATACAAATTACAAAACCTCCTTTCTATATATCGATGTCCATGGGGCCACAATGTAATCCTAGCTGACCTAACAATAATAATTTAAGGGCACAATAATAACAATATGGGGGTTATAGGGGTACAATAATAACAATAAGGAGGTTACACTAAAAAAAATAAAGGACTATACTAGTAATATAGGGACCTAACAGAAGATGCCAAGAAATAGGCCAAGCCTGTGATAGTTTCCAAAGAATGGACCAGCCTGGCCAATCTGGCAAAATTCCATTGCAGCCACAGTTAGTAGTGGAACCTTTGGAATGGTGGGCACTGGACTTTGTTGGACCATTCAACCTGCCATCGAGTTAGAAGACCGACATACTGGTTGCCACAGATTACATGATGAAGCGGGTAGAATGAGTGGCTTTGTCAAGAGATACGGAAGAATTTGTGATCAATTTTATTTTTGAGCCATTTGTGTAGTATGGATTACCTCAGGAAGTGATAACCGATGGAGGGTTAGATTTTGTGGGAAATGATGGCTACTCTAAAGAACCGCCATGTCACCCATAGAGTCACCTCTCCCTACCACTTACAGGTGAACGAGCAAGTTGAAAGCACCAATAATGTCCTTGAGGCAATTCTCACTAAAACACTCTTAACACATCGCGAGGATTGGGATACTAGACTACGAGAGACCTTGTGGGCTTATCGCACAACATGGTGAAACACCACCGGATATTCTCCGTACCATCTGGTATTTGGAAGGGAACCAATTTTTCCTATTTAATTTGAAATAAAGACTCTAAGAACAACTGAGGAAGTGAGGCTGGATTTGACAGAGGCCCAAGTTAGAAGACTCTAGAAAATAAATGATTTAGATGAAGCACAACTACTTGCTCTACAACACACTACAATTAGTCAACAACAACAAGCTAAGTGGCATGACAACCTCATAAAAAGGAACACATTCCATAAAGGAGATTGGGCACTCCTCTATGACTCCAGATTCCAAGACTTCCCAGGTAAGCTACTGTTATAGTGTCATTTATCAGCTAAAAGTTACTTGATCATCGGTGACACCTTATATGGTCGCGGGGTTGATTCAATCCTTAGGCAGTGCTTAACACTCGAAGAAAAAGAGGTCGTGCTTAATGATTGCCACAATGGAACTTGTGGTGGTCATTTATCTGGGCTTGCTACAGCCAAAAAAATCTTGCGTGCAGGATACTTTTGGCCTTCAATTTTCAAAGATTGTATGGAATGGGTCAAAACATGTCATCCGTGTCAAGTCTATACTCAAAATATGCGCAGTCATCTAGCTCCACTCTTTCTTGTCATCACTTTCAGCCCCTTTACAAATTAGGGTATTGATTATACTACTTGTAACCCGCCTTCAGCTAAAGATCACAAGTACATTATTGTAGCTGTAGACTACTTCATAAAGTGGGTCGAGGCTATCCCTACTTTTGGAAATGATGGTGAGATAGCAGCTCTTTTCCTTTTCAATGAAGTCATTTCTTGCTTTGGTATTCCCAAATATATTGTCACTAATCATGGCAGTCATTTTCAGAATAGCATGATGGCTAAATTAGCTCTAAAATTAGGTTTCCGGAAGGAGCACTCGTCTCCGTATTATCCTCAAGCCAATGGGAAGGTGGAAGCCGTAAAAAAATCCTTGAAGATGATTCTTCAACAGACAATTGATAAAGCTTGATCCAATTGGAACATTATGTTGTATCATGAGCTTTGGGCATACTGGATGTCAGTCAAAACTTCAACTGGTTTTACTCCGTTTCAACTAGCTTATGGGTTGGTATCTAAATTTCCCATTGAATGTGAAATTCCTTATCTTAAGTTAGTTGTATAACTTATTCCGGACACCTCCATTATTGAATAACATCTCCTTCATCTGGAACATCTCGATGATCAGTGTCAGGATGTCACCACGCTGAACGAGGCACATAAGAAACGGATTAAGGTTTAGTACAATAAAGTGGTCGAACCTAGGGTTTTCTCTAAAAGAGACCTTGTCTTGGTTTATGCGCAAGATAATGATTCCCTAGGGGTAGGGAAGTTTAAATTTATGTGGTATGGCCCCTTCATCGTTAAAAAGGTCCTCAAAATAGGAGCTTATGCCTTGGTTTATTTTCACAAAAATGAGTTGGTGGAGCCCAAAAATGGGCTTCATTTGAAGAAGTATTATGCCTTGGCTTTGGCCTAGCATCTTGCTTTTTGTATATATTTTTTGTTTTTTGTACATATTTGAGTTTTCAGTTTTTGGTGTGATTATGATGCATTTGATCTACTTTGGCATGTTTTTTTGGATGTTATGAGGCATTTTGGTTTCACTGATGGTGCTAGAAGACATACTCGGAACTTGGCTTCCGCGACTTGGGTACTTCATTATCCATCCGGTCAGTTGTTGGTTTAAAGAGGTGTATGCATTGGTCCTGCTTCGAACAACATAACAGAATACACTACTGTAGTTTATATACTCTCTGAAGCAATATATTTTGGTGTTGATTCCTTAGTAGTTTTATTGGACTCCTAGCTAGTGGTTTCGCAGTTCAACAACACATATCGGGTTCGAGACCCATTTTTGCACCGGTTATTTTTGAGGGTACGTTTGTTACAGAGATCATTTCAACATTCATTCACATTCCTCGAGCTGATAATTGGATGGCAGACTTATTAGATAATCAAGAAATTGATTGGCATATTCATCATTCAACACTTTAATCAATATATCAAATACATCTTTCATTTGTCATACATTTGAGTCATCATATCATATAAATTGTTGTATATATATATATATATATATATATAGTCAGAGTGTTCAAAATATACAAAATATAGACCCATCTCTCCTACAAAATTAGGGCTTATGCTCGATCATGTTCAGTATCAAAATTATATTACAGTGATTTGGTAAAATCTATATATCTAATCAAGTGTTCCCTACCCAACATTCGTGTTTCTATAGAACACGATAGCAGTTGCTACACGGTGGAATAACTGCACCTAGTCTCATGGTACTCCGACTACCCGTCTCTGGATAGCCTCTGGTAAGTCCTCTACTGCAAACATAGGCATTTGGTGAGTCAAACTCCCCAAGTTTCTTTGGACGGCATGGATGGTCCTACTCGCTGGGTCTTTAGCATCTGCGTCACATATGCGGCGCTTATGCCTTAGGTATCCCTCAGGTCTGACTGGTCCCATATCTTTATCATGATCATCAATAATCTTGTAAGTCATTTTAGTACAATCAATAATATTTTTTTCATTATCATATTTTGAAAAAATCCAAAAAATCATATAATAAAAAAATGAAAAATTGCAATCTCACCGTTTGCACCCCATGCTGCACTGGGTGGAAGGACTAGATCTGGCTCACCACAAAAATCCATCCCAGCATAGGGATAATATTCCACATTGATAACTTGTTCCTCCCACCATTGGAGGAACTCGTCATCCCATGTGGTTCAGGGAACTTCTAGTCTCTTCATGAGATTAGCCCACCGGGCTATTCTTAGATCTCTAGGGCTGCTAATGGTTGAGATGAATTTGGGTCAAAGCCCTAGAACCCTGTCAAAGAAGAATGTCAGTAAAATAGTTCCATATCCAGAAAAATTTGTTTTTTCCTTTCGAATTGAAGTTAACTGTCTCTTCATGTTGCTCAGCAATGTTGTGCACCAATCAAAGAGGTGAATCAAGCATTCTACTGGAATACTCATTTGAGTCCTTAATTCCTGATGTAAGGAAGTAGATCCTGCTACCCTGCCAACAGTGAAAATGAGAATCTTCATATATAACTCTTTCATATATTTGATTGCAATCTGATTCCCTACTTTTTGAGACCCCTCTATGCAATAGACTTAGACGTACTCTTCCACGGTAAGCCCTCCCAAAGGCTTTCCATGCAAATCTACTAGATCTCCTCTCTGAGAGAGTACAGTTATGAAATATATGTCTTACACCTGTATGCGTATAGGCATTTTATCAATCATGAAGCAGTATTCCTTCAGCTCCCATTGATGTACCAACATTTAGAGCAACCGGACATTATTTTTCATATTTGGTATTTTAAAGAACTTGAGTAACCCACAATTCTGGAGGATATCGAGCGAATTTTCATCTTTTATCACTTCATTATCGATGGCACTATCTTCACGCTCCCTCATGCTAATTGTAATCCTGAGAAAATTCATCAAACCATGTATTAGGTTCATTTTTTAAATTCCTGGTCTGTGCATATGCGGCTTCGTTTTCACACAGTCATGTATCATATGCAGGTTCGTCCACACGAACCCACGTATGCACAGAGTGTTTCATCAAAACAAATTTTTCCTATGGTAAAATTTCAGAAAATTTCTCTTAAAATGAAACAAAATTGATGGCAAAGATGAATTAATAGCCTACCTGACTGATTCGGCATGATTTGATGGCTGATTGCTCTTGTTCTAAGAAAGGGATTTTTTTCTCCAAAAGTCCTTTCTCCACTTCTACAATGTGAAAATCATGAAAATATGAGGTAAATGGTGTATTTATACCCAAAATTTGAAATTTTTTTGCTAAATTTCTTTGTGCTTATTTTTCAAAATCTATCTAAGGTTGTATAACTGTGTTGCTTGTAAGTGTTGGGAAAGGTATTTTTTCAGGGACATTTTACTGAAGTTGAGATTTTTTCCAGTTTCTTCGGATGCATGACCGCTGACCTGTCATGGCAGGTATATGATTCTAAACTGGCATATAGGTTAGGGAATCCATTTTCCGTTGCATTCTGCATACTAGCCTCCATTCTGGTCACTTTCCATAGGGTCGATCCCATATTGTCATGAATACTTCACCCATTTCACTCGCTAATTTTTAAATCATGAATTGGTGGTAGAGCCTTCCTTTACATGGGCTTCCTAGTTAGTTCCTCGCTAGCCTTTGTCGCCCATGCTGCAAGTGATGTAGGCTCGGGAGTCCTCTTTAGTACCACCATGACATGCATGTTGAAGCATCATTCTTCTTCTTCGCTATCATTTTTCTGGCTATTACCCTAGCGGCTCCCTTTTCTTATCAAGTTGTATTTCTACATTGCATATTGACTACTTGTTTATCTTGGCCTTTATCCAACTTCATTTGGACTCAATGTTTAAGACATATTTTTCTCATGATGTTCTGTACAAGCTAACCATGAAATCAATTAGCTACCACGACTTGACACCTTGTTACCCATGGATGGAACATTCCTTTGAGTATCACTTACCAATTTTCGCAACCTTGCATTGAGCATAGGATTGTTCCTATGCCTGGAACTAGTGCATATGTTTCATGATACTCATTCTATTCATTGTATTATAGCATTCTTTTATTCCTTTTCAGGCTTTAAACATGAAAAAGACAAAAAAATTAAATATGTGAAAAAGAGCGGGAACGGGATACTACTTCATATTTTGATGGCAGCTACAGTGTTAGTTTTGTCGCCTTTGAACAAAGCACAAAACTATGTCTTTCCTTCATTTGGGATGGTTTTAGTTTTGAATTAGGAGAATCCATAACCTTGTCACATGCATCAGTTCTCCCCCGGTTGGTTATCTCTTCCAATCATATGGAGGGTTTGTTTGTGCCTACTACATGACAAACTTATAAAAAGTTATCATTCACTGCCATAGTCAACATGAGTCGTGCTTTTGTTCAAGGAAAGTGCTAGGTCCCTATATTACTAGTATAGTACCCTATTTTTTTTAGTGTAACCCCCTTATTGTTATTATTTTACCCATGTAACCCCCATATTGTTATTATTGTGCCCTTAAATTATTATTGTTAGGTTGGCTAGGATTACATTGTGGCCCCACTAGGATTACATTGTGGCCCCATGGACTCCTATATATAGAAAGGAGGTTTTGTAATTTGTATAATCCAAGAATTTTTCATTCATGTAATGTATTGAAGGTTTCCCCTTCAAAGTGGCTTATTTATAAGGTGTTGATATCTCTTTTCTTCTATTTCTGGAGCTGCTTTCATAACATTCGGTATCAGAGCTTTCGATTCTAGTGTTTCGCTACTCCTAACAGGTCATCGTATCATTGTCTCTATCAAGTTTTTTCTACGAAGGTTCAGAAGATGAAATTTTTAGAGTGCGAAGCCAAAATCTTGATGAATATCGTTACAAAATTTCAGAGCTTGGTTCTCAAAATTTTTGAAGATATGATCTACGGAAGTTAGGGCTTTTTGCAGGCTCCTGAATTTAACCTAAACAAGTCATCGTGGAATTTTTTCTATAAGGTTTTTTCTATGAATATTCAGAAGCTAAAATGTTTAGACAGTGAATCCGAATTATTTAGGAACATCGTTGGAAAATTTCAGATCTTGGTTCACAAAAGTTTCAGAGATATCATTTGTGGAAGTTAGGGCTTTTTCGGTCTCCCGAATTTCATCTCAAAGAGGTGTTCATTTGAATATATTCACAAGTCTCTCTCTGAGCATCGGATTGGAATGTTGTAAAAAGTGGCTGAAAATACACGGATTTTAGTTTCTTGTCTAACAGTTTAAAGTGAAAGGAGGAAAAAGTGACATGTGGTAAGTCATACAAGTTCTCTCTTCTGAACTAGTCCATAATTGGGTCATTGTGGGAGATTGGACATAAATTTGCTTTGAAGAATCCAAATCATGTCAAACCTATGGCATTTGAAAGAAGCTTTAGAGCACTACTACAAGGTCAAATTTTAGCTATTGAGGATCCACAATTATAGAGATAATTCAATTTCAATATCGAGCTCCTCAAAAGCAAGTAAAAGGTGTGTATTTTTTTTCCCAATTGCATAAGTCTTGTTTGAAGAATCAAGTTGAATTAATTCCAAGGGCATATTGTAGAATAGATATCAGTATTGGATTCTAAAATGGCCCCTAAAAAGAATTCAACACCCATTAAACCTTTATAAGGCTCTACTATGACTCATGAATATGAAGAATGGCAACATGACATATCAAAATTACAAGAGCAAGTGCAAAAAAAATTTCTCTCGCAAAGAGAAACAAAAAATGACATGGAAGTTTTGAAGAAAGGCGTGGAAACTAATATGGATGGTTTAAAGAAAGGCGTGGAATCTAAGATGGATGGTTTGAAGAATGGCATGGAAGCTAAGATGGATGGCATGGAAGCTGGCATGAAATCTAAGATGGATGACATGGAAGCTAAGATGGAAAACATGAAGAATGATCTAAATGCAGACATGGAAGGTTTGACAAAGTTGATACAAGAAATGTTTCCTAATGGTGAAAATATAGTAGAGGAAACTCATGATGAGAACAAAATAAATGTTAATCGTGATTTCATAAGCTATAATCTTGGAAGGAAGAACCACCACATTCCAAAAATGGATATGAGGAAGTTTGATGGAAAGGATCCTGTAACATGGATACTACAAATGGAGCAATATTTTGATCTCAATAATGTGTAAAGCACACGAAAGGTACGCATTACAACCTTACATTTAGAACAAAATAAATTTGTATGGTATCGATGGATTTTCTCCTATAAAAAAAATTGTCACTTGGTCAATTCTTACGGAGGAAATGATAGCACATTATGAGGGTACAAAGAGCAACACCTTCTTTGGCCAATTGATAAATCTCAAACAAAGGTTTTTAATGGGGGAGCACACTGAGGACTTCGAAAAATTGAATATAAGGGTAATTGATATTCCAAAGGAACACATGATTGATCTCTTCATAGGTACTTTAGAGGATATCATCCAACATGAAGTTCGTGTTTTGGAACCCGATTCATTGGAGAAGGCATTCATGTTGGCAAGAAAAATTGAATGTAAAATTATGGCGACAAGGAAGCGTACCACTCACTTTTATAAAGATGGAAGTGTTGCTACTCCTAGATTTCCACAACCTACAAGGTTGACACCACAACAATTGGAAGAAAAAAGAGCAAAAGGGCTTTGCTATAGTTGTGATAGAAAATACATTAAAGGTCATAAGTGTGCAGAGAAGAAATTATTTTACATAGATTGTGAAGAAGAATAAAATGAACAAGAATCTTCAAAAGAAGATGATATACACCAGGAACCAACCCTAGAAGAGGAAGAAATGAGTCTGATCATATCATGTAATGCATTGGCAGGAATTACCACTCCTCAAACTCTTAAGATAGAAGGACATATCGAGAATAAAAAGGTAATAGTGTTGATTTATTTAGGTAGTACCCATAATTTTATTCGTTGTAAGGTAGCCAAGGAATTGAATTGTTTCCTATACCGAGCACCAGAATGTCAAGTGATGGTTGCTAATGGAGGAAGTATAAATTTCTCTAGAAAATGCCAAAATTTCAAGCTAACCATGGGGGAATATGTATTGAATAGTCCAATGCTTTCCATTCCTATGGGAGGTGCTAATTTTGTACTACGAGTACAATGGTTACAATCTTTGGGGACGTTAGTTTTTAATTTCAAGAAATTTTCTTGATTTTTTTTTCAGAAGGAAAGGAATTCGAATTACGGGGTATTGCAAGGAAGCCTGGAAAGATAATAAGCTCTAATTTCATGACAAATCTTCTAAATAAATAACAACAAGGCGTAATTTGACAGTTATGCTCACTAGAATTACATTGTGGCCGCACTAAGTGTTGTGAAACCAGCTCCAAAAATAGAAGGAAAGAAATATCAGTGCCTTAGAAATAAGCCACTTCGAGGGGGAAACCTCCAATACATTACATGAATGAAAAATTCTTGGATGATACAAATTAAAAAACCTCCTTTCTATATATAGGAGTCCATGGGGCCCAATATAATCGTAGTGGGGCCACAATGTAATCCTAGCCGACCGAACAATAATAATTTAAGGGCATAATAATAACAATATTGGGGTTATAGGGGTACAATAATAAAAATAAGGGGGTTACACTAACAACAATAACGGACTATACTAGTAATATAGGGACCTAACATGCCCCTCTCCTTTAAAAAAGTGTCGTCCTCAACGATTGAGTAGCTTTGGGTGCTTCTGTATTAAATTCTCATCCTCCCATGTAGAATCTTCAGTGGGTAAGTTCTTCCACTTGAAGAGATACTCTGAAATTGATCGATTCCGTAGCTGTCGAGTTCTTGTTTCCATGATCGCTTCAAGTTCCAATATGATTTTTCCTTCCTCATCAATTTCTGGCAATATTGTTTGAACTGGAATATTTTCACCTATAACCTTCTTTAAGCATGAAACATGGAAAACTGGATGCACTCATGAAGAAGAAGGAAGCTCCAATTTTTATTCTATAGTAAAAATCTTTTGCAACACCTTGTAAGGACCATAGTACTTTGGCAATATTTATTATCCTTCTTAGCTTGCTTGAGGGACATTTGTTTGTATGGTTGTAGCCATAAAAATACCCAATCTCCTACATCAAAACTTCTTTCACTGCGATGTTGATATGCTTGTTGTTTCATTCGATTTTGTGCCAAATTCAGGTTATCCTTTAAGAGTCGGAGAACTTCTTGTTGATGCTCGATGTGATCTTGCAGTGCTTGAACCTTCGAATTTTCTCTTATAGATGATGTGATGGATGGTGGATGATATCCATAAAGTGCCATAAATGGGGTCATTTTTGCTGGAGTATGGAAGGAAGTGTTAGACCACCATTCAGCGAGAGGTAACCACTTGACCCATTGTGTTTACTTATCAGATACAAAACAACGAAGATATCCTTCCAAAAATTTATTTACTATCTCAGTTTGACCATCGAATTGAGGATGATAATATGAGCTATGAGCTAATTGAGTACCCAAACAAGAAAATAACTCCTTCCAAAATTTTCCATTAAAAATGGGATCTCTGTCACTCACAATAATCCTTGGGTTTCCATGTAGCTTTTGAATTGTGTCCATAAATGTAGTAGCAATTGTACTTGATTTAAATGGATGAGATAATGCATAAAAGCGTGCATACTTGCTAAGTCTATCAACTACCACCATGATGACACTCTTTCCTTCAAACTTAGGTAAACTTGTGATAAAATACATTGAAATCTCCTCCCAACGCTGACTTGGAATGGATAAAGGTTGTAGAAGACTCGGGGTCTTAATTGTCTCAACTTTATTCTGCTGGCAAGCCAAACATTCCACCACAAAATTTTTAATATCATATTTAAGGCCATCCAAAAAAATTATTTCTTCACCCTGTGGTAAGTTTTTGAAAATCCTGAGTTTCCTCCTAAAGGACAAGTGTGCAATTCCAAAAGAATATTTTGTTTTAATTGGGAATTCTTAAAAAGATATAAGCGATCTTTGTACCATAAGGAATCATTTTTCCAACTAAACATATCAGATGTACTAGGATCTTGCTGCAAATTTTGAATGAGTGTCCACACTTCTTCATCCTTCTTCCATTCATCTCTTGCTTCGGTTATCCAATCTGATTGGATAATATAAATGGCACAAAGAAATTCTTCCACCTCTTCATTCTTTCTTGAGAGTGCATCTGCAACAACATTTAGCTTCCATTTTTTGTAGATTACTTCAAAGTCATAACCCAACATATTTGTGACCCATTTTTGCTGCTCTTCTAAAGATAGTCTTTGTTCCAAAAATTGTTTAAGACTATCATGATTATTTTTTACCTTGAAGTGTCTTCCCATTAGGTAAGTTCGCCATTTCTTTAGTGCATGCAGTATTGCTAACATTTCCTTCTCATAAATAGCTTTCTTTAAATACTTTCCTTTGATTGGATGACTTTCAAAAGCAATTGGTCTTCCTTCTTGCATTAAAACAACTCCAATTCCATTTCCTTAGGCATCAAATTCCACAATAAAGGTTTTTCTGAATTCTGGCGTAGCTAAGACCAGTGCTAGTCACATTGCCTCTTTAAGATGTTCAAAGGCCTTAGTTGCTTCAGGAGTCCATGAAAATGCATATTTCTTCAATAATTTTGTTATAGGTGTTGCTATTCTCCCATAATTCTTAACAAACTTGCGATGATACCCTATTAACCAAACAAATCCTCACAACTGCTTTATGGTTGTGGGGACTTTCTATTCCTTAATGGCTTTAATTTTTTTAGGGTCTACCTTAACACCCTCATGAGATACAATATGACCCAGATATTCCACCTCTTGTACTCCAAAGAAGCATTTGGATGTTTTTGAATACAATTGTTTCTCCTACAATAGTTTGAGCACCCTATCAACATGTTGAACATGATCCTTCCAAGAACCGTTGTAGATTAGTATATCATCAAAAAACACTAGAACATATTTTCTAAGGAAGGGTTTGAAAATGGAATTCATCAACCCTTGAAATGTAGAAGGTGCATTGGTAAGGCCAAAATATATGACCAAAAATTCATAATGACCCTCATGAGTTCGAAATTCTATTTTCAGAGTATCTTTAGTCTTCATTCTAATTTGATGATATCCTAAACAAAGATCTAACTTGGTAAAATAAATTACTCCATGTAATTCATCCAATAATTCATCAATCACAGGAATGGGAAATTTATCTTTAATGGTGAGCTTATTGAACTCCCTATAACCTGGACACATGTGCCATGATCCATCCTTCTTGTGTACCAATACTACAGGAGTAGAGAAAAAACTTTGACTAGGTTGAATTATATCTGCCTCTAACATTTCTGCAATCATACGTTCAATTTCGCTCTTTTGGACATAAGGATGTCTATAAGGTCTGATATTTGGAGGAACACTTCCTGGAATCAAATGAATAGCATGATCATGATCAAAAATAGGTGGGAGTCCTTTGGGAGTTTCAAACACCTTGGAATGATTGTCCAAGACTTTTTGGAGATCTGCAGAACTAGATGATTTTGATGTTGGAACTTCTAGTGAGCATAGTTATGAAATTACGCCTTGTTGTTCTTTCTTTAGAAGATTTGTCATGACATTAGAGCTTATTATCTTTCCCGACTTCCCTGCAATACCCCTTAATTCGACTTTCTTTCCTTCTGAAAAAAATTTCAAGAAAATTTCTTGAAAATTAAAAGCTACCGTCCCCAAATATTGTAAACATTGTACTTGTAGTACAACATCAGCACCTCCCATAGCAATGAAAAGCATTGGACTATTCAATACATATTCCGCCATTGTTACCTTGATATTATGGAATTTTCCAGAGCAATTTATAGTTCCTCCATTTGCAACCATCACTTTACATTCTGGTGCTCGGTATAGGAAACAATTCAATTCCTTAGCTACCTTACAATGAATAAAATTATGGGTGCTACTTGAATCAATCAACACTATTGCCTTTTTCTTCTTGATATGTCCTTCTACCATGAGAGTTTGAGGAGTGTTAATTCCTACCAATGCATTACAAGATATAGTCGGACTCATTTCTTCCTCTTCTAGGGTTGGATACTGGTGTATATCCTGTTCTTGTTCATTTTCTTCTTCCTCTTCATAATCTATGTAAAATAATTTCTTCTCAGCACACTTATGACCTTTAATGTATTTGCTATCACAACTGTAGCAAAGTCCTTTTGCTCTTTTTTCTTCCAATTGTTGTGGTGTCAACCTTGTAGGTTGTGGAAATCTAGGAGTAGCAACACTTCCATCTTTATAGAAGTGAGTGGTAGGCTTCCTTGTCGTCATAATTTTACATTCAATTTCTCTTGCCAACCTAAATTCCTTCTCCAATGAATCATGTTCCAAAACGCAAACTTCATGTTGGATGTTATCCTTTAAAGTACCTATGAATATATCGATCCTGTGTTCCTCCGAAAGATCAGTTACACTTATATTCAATTTTTGGAAGTCCTCAATGTGCTCCCCCACCGAACACTTTTGTTTGAGATTTATCAATTGGCTAAAGAAAGTTTTGCTCTTTGTATCCTCATAATGTGCTATCATTTCCTCCATAAAAATTGACCAAGTGACAATTTTTTTACGGGAGCAAAGCCATCGATACCATAAAAATGTATTTTGTTCTAAATGTAAAGTTGCAATGTATACCTTTTGTGTGTTTTTCACATTATTGAGATCGAAATATTGCTCCATCTGTAGTATCCATGTTACATGATCCTTTCCATAAAACTTCCTCATATCCATTTTTGGAATATGGTGGTTCTTGCATCCAACATTAGAGTTTATGAAATCATGATTAACATTTGTTTTGTTCTCATCATGAGTTTCCTCTACTATCTTTTCACCATTAGGAAACATTTCTTGTATCAACTTTTCCAAACCTTCAATGTCTACTTTTACATCCTTCCTCATGTTTTCCATGTTGTCTTTCATCTTTTCATCGATCTTATCTTCCATGTCTTCCATCTTAGCTTCCATGCCCACTTCCATGCCATCCATCTTAGCTTCCAAGCCATTCATCTTAGCTTCCATGCCTTTCTTCAAACCATCCATCTTATTTTCCACGCCTTTCTTCAAAACTTCCATTTCATTTTTTGTTGTTATTTATGAGAGCGAAATTTGTTGCACTTGCTCTTGTAATTTTGATATGTCATGTTGTTATTCTTCATCTTCATGAGTCATAGTAGAGTCTTCTAAAGGCTTAATGGGTGTTGAATTCTTTTTAGGGGCCATTTTAGAATCCAATACTGGTATCTATTCTACAATATGCCCTTGGAATCAATTCAACTCGATTCTTCAAACAAGACTTATGAAATTCGGAAAAAAAAATACACACCTTTTACTTACTTTTGAGGAGCTCGATATTGAAATTGAATTATATCTATAATTGAAAATCCCATATATTTGAAATTAAGCCTTGTAGTATCCCTCTGAAGCTTCTTTCAAATTCCATAGGTCTGATCTGATTTGGATTCTTCAAGGAAAATTTATGTCCAATCTCCCACAATGACACAATTTTGGACCAGTTCAATACAGTGAACTTGTATGAATTTTCACATGTGACTGTTTCCTCCTTTGGCTCTGAAATTGATAGAACGAAAGCTACAGTCCATGTACTTGTGGCCAATTTTTACAGCATGCCTATTCGATGCTCAGAGAGAGAGCTATGAGGATTTTCCCATGATCACCTCTTTGAGATGAAATTCAGAAGCCTAAAACAGCCCTAACATACACAAATCATATCTCTGAAAATATTTCGAAACAATATCTAAAATTTTGCGACACTGTGCCTCAGGATTTCAGCTTCGCACTCTAAAAATTTTCGCTTCTGAACCTTTTTAGAAAAAAATTTATTAAGGAAATACCACGATGACCTATTTAGGTTAAATTCAGGAGCCTGAAAAATGACCTAACTTGCATAGATCATATCTCCGAAAATATTGTGAACCAAGCTCTAAAATTTTGCGACGATGTTCCTTAGGATTTTGGCTTCATACTCTAAAAAATTTAGATTCTAAACATTTGTAGAAAAAAATTTATAATGAAAATGCCACGATGACCTGTTTGGAGCAGTGAAACCCTAGAATCTCAAAACTCTAATACCAAATGTTGTGAAACCAGCTCCAAAAATAGAAGAAAATAGATATAAATGCCTTAGAAATAAGCCACTTCGAGGGGAAACCTCCGATACATTACATGAATGAACAATTCTTGGATGATACAAATTACAAAACGTCCTTTCTATATATAGGAGACCATGGGGCCCAATGTAATCATAGTGGGGCCACAATGTAATCCTAGCTGACCTAACAATAATAATTTAAGGGCACAATAATAACAATATGGGGGTTACAGGGGTACAATAATAACAATAAGGGGGTTACACTAACAACAATAAGGGACTATACTAGTAATATAGGGACCTAACACTAGGATTACATTGTCGCCCAATGGACTCCTATATATAGAAAGGAGGTTTTGTAATTTGTATAATCCAATAATCTTTCATTCATGTAATGTATTAGAGGTTTCCCCCTCGAAGTGGCTTATTTCTAAGGTGTTGATATCTATTTTCTTCCATTTTTTGAGCTGGTTTCATCACAGGAAGTTAACCTAAGTCAACCTATCTGCGGTGTCTCTTGACTCATTTTGTTGTGAAACAAACTCCAAAAATAGAAGAAAAGACATATCAACACCTTAGAATTAAGCCACTTCAAGGGCGCAACCTCCAATACATTACATGAATGAAAAATTCTTGGATGATACAAATTGCAAAACCTCCTTTCTATATATAGGAGTCCATGGGACCACAATGTAATCCTAGTGGGCCATAATGTAATCCTAGCCAACCTAACAATAATAATTTAAGGGCACAATAATAACAATATGGGGGTTACAGGGGTACAATAATAACAATAAGGGGATTACACTAACAAAAATAAGGGACTATACTAGTAATATAGGGACCTAACATGCCCCTCTCCTTCAAAAAAATTTTGTCCTCAATGATTGAGTAGCTATGGGTGGTTCTGTATAAAATTTTCATCCTCCCATGTATAATATTTAGTGGGTAAGTTCTTCCACTTGATGAGATACTCTAAAATTGATCGATTTCATAGTTGCCGATTTCTTGTTTTTGTGACCGCTTCAAGTTCCAATATGATTTTTCCTTCCTGATCAAGTTCAGGAAATATTGTTTGAACTAGAAAATTTTCACCTATAACCTTCTTTAAGCATGAAACATGGAAACTTGGATGCACTCGTGAAGAAGTAGGAAGCTCCAATTTGTATGCCATAGTACCAATCTTTTGCAACACCTTCTAAGGACCATAGTACTTTGGCGATAATTTATTATCCTTCTTAGCTTGCTTGAGGGAAATTTGTTTGTATGGTTGTAGCCGTAAAAATACCCAATCTCCTACACCAAAAATTCTCTCGCTGCGATGTTGATCTGCTTGTTGTTTCATTCAATTTTATGCCAAATTTAGGTTATCCTTTAAGAGTTGGAAAACTTCTTGTTGATGCTCTATGTGGTCTTCCACTGCTTGAACCTTCGAATTTTATCTTAAAGATGATGTGATGGACGGTGGATGATATCCATAAAGTGCCATAAATGGGGTCATTTTTTCTGCAATATGGAAGGAAGTGTTATACCACTATTAAACAAGAGGTAGCCAGTTGACCCATTTTGGTTGTTTATCAGATACAAAACAATGAAGATATCCTTCCAGAAATTTATTTACTATCTCAATTTGACCATCGGATTGAAGATGATAACATGAGCTATGAGCTAATTGAGTACCCAAGCAAGAAAATAACTCCGTCCAAAAATTTCTAGTAAAAATGGGATCTATGTTGCTCACAATAACCTTTGGGTATCCATGTAGCTTTTGAATTGTTTCCATAAATGTAGTAGCAACTGTACTAGCTTTAAATGGATGGGATAATGCACAAAAGTGTGCATGCTTGGTAAGTCTATCAACTACCACCATGATGACACTCTTTCCTTCGGACTTAGGTAAACCTGTGATAAAATCCATTGAAATATCCTTCCAACGTTTGCTTGGAATGGATAAAGGTTGTCTCAACTTTATTCTGCTGGCAAACCAAACATTTCGGCACAAACTTTTGAACATCAGATTTAAGGCCATCCCAAAAAAATTCTTTCTTCACCCTGTGGTAACTTTTTAAAAATCTTGAGTGTCCTCCTAAAGGAGAAGTGTGCAATTCCAAAATAATATTTTGTTTTAGTTGGGAATTCTTACAAAGATATAAGCAGTCTTTGTACCATAAGGAATCATTTTTACAACTAAATGTATCAGATGTACTAGGATCTTGCTGCAAATTTTGAATGAGTGTCCACACTTCTTCCTCCTTCTTCCATTCATCCCTTGATTCGGTTATCCAACCTGGTTGGATAATAGAAATGGCACAAAGCAATGCTTCCACCTCTTCATTCTTTCTTGGGAGTGCATCTACAACAACATTTAGCTTCCCTTTTTTGTAGATTATTTCAAAGTCATAACCCAACGTTTTTGTGACCCATTTTTGCTTCTCTTCTGAAGATAATATTTATTCCAAAAAGTGTTTAAGACTATCATGATTAGTTTTTAGCTGGAAGTGTCTTCCCATTAGGTAAGGTTGCCATTTCTTTAGTGCATGCAATATTGCTAAAATTTCCTTCTCATAAATAGCTTTCTGTAAATACTTTCCTTTGATTGGATGACTTTTAAAAGCAATAGGTCTTCCTTCTTGCATTAAAACAGCACCAATTCCATTTCCTGAGGCATCACATTCCACAATAAAGTTTTTTGTGAATTTTGGCGTAGCTAAGACCAGTGCTAGGCACATTGCCTCTTTAAGATGTTCAAAGGTCTTAGTTGCTTCAGGAGTCCATGAAAATGCATCTTTCTTCAATAATGTTGTTAACAGGTGCTACTATTCTCTCATAATTTTTAACAAATTTGCGATAATACCCTGTTAACCCAAGAAATCCTCGCAACTGCTTAATGTTTGTGGGGATTTTCCATTCCTTAATGGCTTTAATTTTGTTAGGGTCTACCTTAACAACCTCGTGAGATAAAATATGACCCAAATATTCGACCTCTTGTACTCCAAAGAAACATTTGGATGTTTTTGCATACAATTGTTTCTCCTGCAATAGTTTGAGCACCCTGTCAACATGTTGAACATGATCCTTCCAAGACCTGCTGTAGATTAGTTTATCATCAAAAAAATACTAGAACAAATTTTCTAAGGAAGGTTTTGAAAATGGAATTCATCAATCCTTGAAATGTAGAAGGTGCATTGGTAAGGCCAAAAGGCATGATGAAAAATTCATAATGACCCTCATGAGTTCGAAATGATGTTTTCAGAATATCTTCAGTCTTCATTCTAATTTGATGATATCCTAAATGAAGATCCAACTTGGTAAAATAAATTGCTCCATGTAATTCATCCAATAATTCATCAATCACAGGAATGGGAAAATTATCTTTAATGGTGAGCTTATTGAGCTCCCTATAATCTGGACACATTCGCCATGATCCATCCTTCTTGTGTACCAATACTACAGGAGCAAAGAAAGAACTTTGACTAGGTTGAATTATACCCGCCTCTAACATTTCTACAATCATACGTTCAATTTCGCTCTTTTGGACGTAAGGATATCTATAAGGCATGATGTTTGGAGGAACACTTCCTGGAATCAAATGAATAGCATGATCATGATCACGAATAGGTGGGAGTCCTTTGGGAGTTTCAAACACCTTGGAATGATTGTCCAAGACTTGTTGGAGATCTGCAGAAATAGATGATTTTGATGTTGGAACTTCTAGTGAGCATAATTGTGCAGTTACGCCTCGTTGTTCTTTCTTTAGAAGCTTTGTCATGCCATTAGAGCTTATTATCCTTCCCAGCTTCCCTTCAATACCCCGTAATTCGACTTCCTTTCCTTCTGAAAAAAATTTCAAGAAAAGTTCTTGAAAATTAAAAGCTACCGTCCCCAAAGATTGTAACCATTGTACTCCTAGTACAACATCAGCACCTCCCATAGGAATCGAAAGCATTGGACTATTCAATACATATTCCCCCATGGTTAGCTTAATATTATGGCATTTTCTAGAGCAATTTATAGTTACTCTATTTGCAACCATCACTTGACATTCTGGTGCTGGGTATAGGAAACAATTCAATTCCTTGGCTACCTTACAATGAATAAAATTATGGGTTATACCTGAATAAATCAACACTATTACCTTTTTCTTCTTGATATGTCCTTCTATCTTAAGAGTTTGAGGAGTGGTAATTCCTTCCAATTATTACATGATATGGTCGGACTCATTTCTTCCTCTTCTAGGGTTGGTTCCTGGTGTATACCCTCTTCTTTTGAAAATTTTTGTTCATTTTCTTCTTCCTCTTCATAGTCTATGTAAAGTAATTTCTTCTCAGCACACTTATGACCTTTAGTGTATTTGCTATCAAAATTGTAGCAAAACCCTTTTGATATTTTTTCTTCTAATTGCTGTGGTGTCAACCTTGTAGGTTGTGGAAATCTACGAGTAGCAACACTTCCCTCTTTATAGAAGTTAGTGGTAGGCTTCCTTGTCGCCATAATTTTACATTCTATTTTGCTTTCCAACCTGAATGCCTTATCCAATGAATCAAGTTCCAAAACACGAAATTCATGTTGGATGTTATCCTTTAAAGTACCTATGAAGAGATCAAACCTATGTTCCTCTGGAATATCAGTTACCATTATATTCAATTTTTGGAAGTCCTCAATGTGCTCCCCCATAGGACACTTTTGTTTGAGATTTATCAATTGGCTAAATAAGGTGTTGCTCTTTGTATCCTCATAATGTGCTATCATTTCCTCCATAAAAATTGACCAAGTGACAATTTTTTTAAGGGAGAAAAGCCATCGATACCATACAAAGGTTTTTTGTTCTAAGTGTAAAGTTCTGATGCATACCTTTTGTGTGTTTTGCACATTATTGAGATCAAAATATTGCTCCATTTGTAGCATCCATGTTACAGGATCTTTCCATCAAATTTCCTCATATCCATTTTTGGAATATGGTGGTTCTTCCTTCCAACATTAGAGTTTATGAAATCATGATTAACATTTATTTTGTTCTCATCATGAGTTTCATCTACTGTCTTTTCACCATTAGGAAACATTTCTTGTATCAACTTTGTCAGACCTTCCATGTCTTCTTTTATATCCTTCTTCATGTTTTCCATTTTTTCATCGATCTTAGCTTCCATGTCATCAATATTAGATTCCATGCCAGCTTCCATGCCATCCATGCCGTTCTTCAAACCATCCATCTTATATTCCATGCCTTTCTTCAAACCATCCATCTTAGTTTCCCTGCCTTTCTTTAAAACTTCCATGTCATTTTTTGTTGCTCTTTGCGAGAGTGAAATTTGTTGCACTTGCTCTTGTAATTTTGATATGTCATGTTGCCATTCTTCATATTCATGAATCATAATAGAGCCTTATAAAGGCTTAATGGGTGTGGAATTATTTTTAGGGGCAATTTTAGAATCCAATACTAATATCTATTCTACAATATGCCCTTGGAATCAATTCAACTTGATTCTTAAAACAAGGCTTATGCAATTCGGAAAAAAAATACACACCTTTTACTTGCTTTTGAGGAGCTCGATATTGAAATTGAATTATCTCTAAAATTGCGAGTCCTCAATATCTGAAATTCGGCCCTATAGTGGCCCTTTGAAGCTTCTTTCAAATGCCATAGGTCTGATCTGATTTTGATTCTTCAAGACAAATTTATGTCCAATCTCCCACAATGACCCAATTATGGACTAGTTTAGTAGAGCGAACTTGTATGACTTGCCATGTGTCATTGTTTCCTCCTTTGGCTCTGAAATTGATATACAGAAAACTACAGTCCGTTTACTTGCAGTCACTTTTTATAGCATTCCAATGCTCAGAGAGAGAGTTATGACGATTTTCCCATGATCACCTCTTTGAGATGAAATTCAGAAGCCTGAAAAAGCCCTAACTTTCACAGATCATATCTCCACCAATATTGCGAACCAAGATCTAAAATTTTGCGACAATGTTCCTCAGGAATTCAGATTCACACTCTAAAAATTTCAGCTTCTGAACCTTCGTAGAAACAAATTTATAGCGAAAATTCCACGATGATCTATTTAGGTTAAATTCAAGAGCCTGCAAAATGACCTACCTTCCACAGATCATATCTCCGAAAATATTCTGAACCAAGCTCTAAAATTTTGCAATGATTTTCCTCAATATTATGGCTTCGCACTCTAAAAATTTCAGATTGAACCTTCGTAGAATCAAAGTTATAGCTAAAATGCCACGATGACCTGTTTGGAGCAGCGAAACCCTAGAATCCCAAAGCTCTGATACCAAATGTTGTGAAACCAACTCCAAAAATAGAAGAAAAGAGATATCAACGCCTTAGAAATAAGCCACTTCGAGGGGGAAACCTCCAATACTTTACATGAATGAACAATTCTTGGATGATACAAATTACAAAACCTCCTTTCTATATATAGGAGTCCATGGGGCCAAAATGTAATCCTAGTGGGCCACAATGTAATCCTAGCCGACCTAAAAATAATAATTTAAGGGCACAATAATAACAATATGGGGGTTACAGGGGTACAATAATAACAATAAGAGGGTTACATTAATAAAAATAAGGGACTATGCTAGTAATATAGGGACCTAACACATTTTTCAGTCGGCCTTGCCAGTCTTGTCAGTATCTTGTTCTATCACATCAAATGTTTGGTTCTATGCTCATGCTAGTTTGAGAAGGTATCCATTGACTTCTTGCTTTCGGGTTTGTCTCTTATCGACTACGCCATATTTCTCTGAGAGAAAACCTAGAGTTGCACCCTAGCCCTATTTACCTCATTGATAGGTGACCTTGTGCTGAGCATTTGATCATCATCATGGGTCTTTGACTGAGCGGTTTCCCTTTTGTTCGACATCTACTTACATTATCACACCTGTGATACGTGCAGTACCCTGATTTCCATTTGAACCTATCAACGGATATCTCGCCTCTTTGTTAGCTTTCATTATTGGTTGGTTCAGAGGATTTCTGCCGTGTGCTAGCTTCATCTTGTGCATGACAGAAATGTACTTCGAGTTGGTTACTCCACTCTACTCTGATTCCTTCCAAATTTTGGCCTACATGTTACACTCGCATTTGACTGATGTTGGATGCCTTAATGCCTTCCTTCGAGTAGATATTTTTCCATCGAATCTGACTCATTGCTCTGGGAATAAGGTCTAGAGTCCATTTGTCAGTGCCTTAGGGTTTTCAGTCATCAGTGGCAGACTCTTCGCCATCGATAGTGAGGATACATCATTGCCTCCTGATTGGTGGATTCTTTCAAGTGCTCGACTTCAACCCATTTATTCGCACTTGTTGGATTGTACCGGGGCACCTTGACGATCATTATCATTATCGGTGGGTTGTCTCACATTTGTTAATGGTATACATCAATGACTAGTAATAAAAAAATTTCTCACATGGTCCAATTTGGCTCATTTATTCCCACAGTGTAGAATTGTGCCATCATGATCGGTGAAGGCCTCGAGTTTGCATCAGCATGATTCGGTTCACTTAGATAGCTTCTTCAGGTTTTTTCCAGTGACACCATACACCCTTATATGTTGCGGTTTCACCACATCAATATCTTATATGTTGGCTCCCAAGTTGCGTGTTGTACCATTTGTTCCACCACTTATGATTTATTACCTGGAGATTTAGTTGTGACTTTTGTGATCAGATATCTATTGCAGCATCATTGATCAGTCTTTTATATGTGATACTTGGACCAGATTTTGACCTGTACTTCTGGGTAGTGATAATTTATCAGATGATTCATTTTGTACTTTACAACTATACTTGTATACATTTTGGATCTGCTCTATATTTCATATGCGGACAAGCTTTTCTTTCACTGAGCATGGGTATGCCCGCCTCAGACATGAGCTATCTTTTTTATTTCTCTCACCGATTTTTTGGTAGGATGAAATCTGATGAAGTCCTCTCTAGTCCTTGCAAGGTTCTTTCTTTACACATAATACATTTTGGCCATCATGTACCCATTCTAAACTCATATATTAGGGGGCATCTGTTATAGTGTCACTTATCACCTACATGTACTTGATGATTTATACTTTGGCCTTAGGCACCCTTTCCCCCAAACTTGAACATTTTCTCAAAAAATAGTATCTTAAAACCCATATGCGACTCTGCCCAAAATTTTCCATGTATAAATGCGAGTCCGTTCATAGAGATATGCGTATACCTTTTTAATTATCAAAAAATATATTAATTCCCTAGATTTGAGGTGGCTTTGATGGTTATTATAGTAATTCAACCACCCCAGCCCGTGGCCTAACTGCTCCTAACTGCAGAAACTAATTTGAGGTAGTATAAAAGCCCCTCAAAGGAATGGCCTAAGGGAGAGAGAAAAGATAGAGATATTATACTTTGTTGGAGCCCTATTCAAGTCTGATATTCTCATGCCTCCTGCACTTCCCAGGTATATTCAGGAAACCCTTGTTTCCTTCAGACGTTCATCATCCTATATGACATCTATTGTGCACACATCTTGGAAGAATTCTTGCGAGGCTAGCGCTGGACGGATCCAGAGGACGGTATGCTCAAAGGTCATGGCAGGATTCACATGATCTCTCCACGTTTTTATTATTGTACGTGTCATTCATAATAAGAAGATCCATCTTGTTCCCAATGTTCACGTGTTTATGATGTTTGATATATGTGTAATAATCATTAATTGAATGTTTCATATTGTTTTTATTATATTATGTATGGTTTTCACTGACATATAGGAACTATATATGTTGTACAAATAGGTTTTTGTGTCCTTTCTTTGTGGATTTACAGGTTTAGGAGCACAAAGTGTTGCAGGGGGTTTTCACCCCACGGGATCTACATCAACCAAGAGACTTTCGAGTAATTTCTGCAATCAGTAGGATCTAGTTCTCAGTATAGAAGTTCATTAAAGAGAGTCCTTATTGAATGGCATGCCCCTAATGTGTGAAGGTTTTCAACCCAAGAACTTTAGGATATTATTTCCCGAAATAGTTACAAACAAGGTGGCTCAGTCCATACAAAATTCAAGAAGTACACGAAAATGCTACAATTACCTTGACCACCATAGATGGATCTGGCTTTGCTTTTTTATCCAATGGACATGAGGTACGCCTCTATCATAAACCACTTACAAAATATTCTTTCTGCCGGCAGGTGCATGACGACCCTACCATCCAAATTTTAGCTGCAGGGGATGAAGGCCAGAGAACTTTAAGTTCATAAAAAATTGTTATTTCCTCTTGTAAATATTGTATATGTGTTTCCTACAACTTATATTTCTTCTCATTGTTGTACATTCCATCTCTTTTTCATTATTTTTATGCTCATACCTGTATTTTTTTTCTTTTTTTCTTTCTTTTATATGTTCTGTTGTTCAAACTTATGAACAGCTATTGTTCAATCAAATTGAACAGTTGTTGTTCAATCGAATTGAAAATTTGTTGTTCAATTCAATTGAATGAGTTCATTTTTAGTGTGTTTATTTTTTTTGTTCAAACCTTTGAACAGTTGATGTCCAATCAAATTTAACAGTTTCTATTCAATCAAATTGAGCAACTAGCATTCAATTCAAATGAACAATTGCTTATTGTGTGTTCTACTGTTCAAACCTTTGAATAGCTATTGTTCAATAAAATTGAACAGTTGTTGTTCAATTGAATTTAACAACTACTATTCAATTCGAATGAACGGTTGTGTTTTTTAGTGTGTTTATTTCTGTAATTCAAAGCTTTGTGTAATGTTCCTAATTTTTCTTCAATAAATTGGAACATCAATTTTTGTCTAAATTCATTTAGGAGATGAATAATTGGGTAAGGAGGCCTAATGATAATAAAAAAACAGATAAAATCCCTCTAGTATGGAAATGGATCAGCCATGGAACTAGATTTCACACCCCCATGTGTGAAAAGAGACATTTGCAAAGAGGGTTGTCCAAGTCAAGTAGCGCAGGGTATGAGGTGGAAAGAAGTACATGGGACAGCGCAGAGATAGAGGAGTAGCAATATTCCTTTATGGAGGAAACTCTAATGGATTGGGCCCATGGAGAGAGACCTTCACTTGATATATATGGAGAGGAGGAGATCCATTGTTATTCATGCTTGTATTATGATTTCATGTCTATTCAGACATTGTGCATTATTTGCTATTTAGCAAGAATTGCCGGGAAACTCCTGTTTAGGATTTTCTCAACTTCTTGAGAGGCCTCTTGAAGGTTGTTTCTTCATTCTCCACATCTCTTGGTTGAAGGCCAAAGCATCCTCCTCTAGGACAGCGTTATTGCTACAAGAGCATAATACTGTGTTGTAGGGTGTTGCAGTGGAGACCCCACAACACCTCTTCCATTGCTTGCTTTTCAAAGGGAGAGTCTTTATTGCCTTTGGAGGATCAGTTTGGAAGCTTTGGAGCTTATTTTCAGATCTTGGCATCAAGCCAACTCATATCATTTCCCCTACAGCACAATTTTCTCCAGTAACTACGTCATTTTCATAGTGCATTTTCTGCGGGGTTTTGCAGAGTTGTTTGGAGGGTGAGATCTCAAGTGTAAGGATCAACCTTCCACTTTGGAGATCCATTGGAGATGGTTTACTTCAGATATTTCATCTTATTCATCCTTATCTATGTATTTCTAGTTTCTGAGTTGCAGTTGCTGCCCAGCAACTCTGGTAATTTTCCCAATTTGTATATTTGAGCCAATCCGTTGGAGGATTCATGTATTATTGCTTCTATGGGTTAGAGATTTGCTCCCCTCTTGTATTTGAGCCACATCTTGCTACATATTTCAGTTATTATGTAATATGGAGCAGTGCCTTATATAAACTGCGTCCTCATAGCCAGGGTTTATGCAGAAATAGCAGTGTGCTTTTATTTTCATGTACATGTCTTGTTAAGACTTGCATTGCCTTTCTTGAGAGGTTGTTTCCTCAATAACTTGTATTATCTTTATTGCTATACATTATTAATTGGCTATAAATATCTTTTAGTCTTAAAGCTCATAAAATAACGCTATCTCTTCATGGTATGCTCATACATTATTGCAGCCCCATTCTTTGGGCAATTCCTGAGGAAGGAATTTTCACATATCTACAGATAGTGTCTGTGAAGGGCCAGGTAGCCTTTGGATCTCATCCTTTGTTCGAAGGTGACATATCCAGAAAATTCCCCCACAGTCTATCTCTGGAATATACTTGTGATATTTCTGAAAACAGGATATTACAGTGGTATTAGAGCAACTTTCTTGGCTCAGCCTATGAGTCTAAGCCCAAGAAGATCGAAATGTTGAAGAAGATGAGTTTATTCTCATCTATTTTTATATCTAGAGGAGACCTCTCCAAGGAGGTCAAGGAGATTGAAGAATAAGAAGAGGAAGTACCATGCACTTCCTATTCTCATCAATAAGAAGACATTGAGCATGGAAGACACTTGGATCACCAAATTCTGAGTGATTACCTTGTTGAGTATAGATCTCAACCTAGAGCCTGCAAAGAGACTCTAGATTTTCCTCATTTCATCCAGTTTAAGGAAGAGAAGAGACCATGTAGCAGAAAAGAAATCAAAGGCAATAGATTTATGTTGTCTACCTTTGATGGGTCATCTACTGCAAGAACTTGGGTGAAAGAGTTGGTAGCATTTTTCTTTCTACATCCTATAGTAGAGAAAGAAGCTGTTGAAATCTCAGCACTGCACTTGAAGGGTGAAGCCTAAGATTGGTGGAGCAGCCACTTCAGCCATGAAGGGGTGAAACCTTTTGCAAAGTTCACCCAAAGGTTGATCAAAACCTTTGATGATGAAGGGGAAAAGAAATAAGAGATCACACCACCACTTGAGGAGCCTTGTGATAACGTTGTCACACTCAGGGAGGAGCAGCCACATGCATCAATAGTTGGGGCAGCCAACACTTTTGATGAAGGAAATCTTGCAGCCCTACAAGAAGTTCCAAATGCACATCAAGGTATGAAAATAATTCCACAATCTCTTGTTGCAGAAATTTTTTTTGATCAATGTGGAAATTTTCTTCTGAATGACCAACGGTCAAATCACACTGCTACCATAGAGAAGCTTGGTTGTACTACACTGTGAAACATGCAAACATTCAAGGAAATAAACCATCATCTTCATGAGCCTTTGTTGGATTGCATATCACATTGGAGGTTGGGGTTTGAAGCCTTGAAGGATGATAGTAGATATCTTGCAGCGAGAAACCCTTTCTCCCTTCAAGATGACACCTTCTCAATGAGCTCCTCTTAGCTCAAAGAGGAATTTCTACTTTCAGATCCAAGACCTCATTGGTTTTGGAAGACTATTGATGAGAGGGAGGTCTCAAGGAGAGATCTCATCAAAGGTGCACTTCAACACACCATGGAGTGCTATGATTTTCTCCCTTTCTCACAAGAGCAAATAGAAGATGGAGGACATCTTAGGATGGATAAAATCTCTCATACTTGTGTTGGACATCACTTGAGCCATACACATCATGATGGGAGGTTTTTTCCTACCACCTATTTGGGTCTTGATAGGGTCTCATTGATCCTTGAGAAGATTGCATTTCAACATCCCTTGAAGTGCAAAAGCAGGAATTTTATTTGGGAGGATGTTAGCCCTCATGGGAGGAGTACCAAGATGAAAATAAGAGGGAGGCATACACATGTGATTGAGTGGATGTGGTTGATGAGCAAGGAGCTGGGAGGCTACTTGCAAATTTATGATACCGGGCAGCAGGAGGCTTGGCTGTGCTAGTTACTCTTGAAAGAGTTTGGCCATCACCTGGAAAACACTTTTCCTAAGCGTAGGAGGAAGAATACTTGCATCATTGAGCAGCATAGAGTATGGATGCATGGTGTTGATGTGTTACTCATATCATTCATTGTGTCTTTATCGCATGAGTTGTATGATGGAAGTATGAGTTTTTTTTCTTTGCTTGTTTTTGGGAGAGCAAGAGCAGGTTTTCTCTCACACTTTGCATGATGTTGTAGGAGCAGGAGATGGCATTATTTCCTTGATATTTGATGAGGACTTGGAAGCACTTCCAACTTGGAAAGTATTCCATATTGTTGCAGCATTATTATAGGAGTCTTTGACAAGGAGTATGTCAAAGAGAAAAGCTTTGTATTGACAGGAGCTTATTTGCATGGGCTCACAACGCTGTCACTTTGGAGTAGAGACTTATGGATGAAGTGTGCCCAACGGAAATGTGGTGGATCCATAACCCATAGGTCCCAATATCATTTCAAATTTTTGGCACTCGATGAGAAAAGAGGAGGTAATGATGATAGAGCCATCTACCACTATGGCATGTTCTTCTTGACTTGGGGTTCCAAGCATCTTCTTGCAGCACATGGTTCATTCTTCTTCATAGCATGCCAAAACACTATGCAGGACTCATTTATGGAACCATGTAACATATTTCTTCCAGCATATGGTGAGGAGTTTGTTTATACATTCATTTATTTGCACACTCTTACCACTCTTATGAAGTGCATTGCTTCACAAGAGGGCAAGCTTGTCACATTGCTCCGTGAGTTTTATTGGGCCAATCTACATGATGGACGCAGCCATCTCTTTTGTGGCTTTGGGAAAATGTTCTATCATCACATGTATGTTCAGTTGCTACACTATAACATGTATCATATGAAGACATGCATGATTAACCATGTAGAAAGAAACATTTTGCCTTGTATTTTCCTCAAGTAGCAGCATGTAAAACTGCGATGTACTTGTTTGGGAAGCTGTTGGTACCTTCTTGCACCACATGAAACCTTTAGCCTTCTCTTCATTTTATTTCTGATCATGACTTCATTTGCTGATGTAGATCAGATTTGTATGAGAAGCATGATTATGAGAGAGGGACATGACTTGGATGTGTCTTTGAGTGGGAAAAATACTCACATTTTCTGTACTACATGTTCTAATGGGATCATGAGAGGAGATATGGCCACCACAGCCAAATGTTTTTTCTCTTTTGAGGTGGGCCATGAGATTGATATTCATCTATTTTACAGCCATGGGAAGGTGCTTGATCATGTATTGTTGTTACATCCAGCCATTTACTATCCTTTAGTAGATGTGATAAATCTTGTACATTGCTTGCCATGTAATTTTTTGAAGTTGTAGTGGATGAAACTGCGTTGTATCCTTGTGAGGCATTGTTTGCATCATGTATCATTATGTAAAACCTTTATAAAAATTCTCATTAGGATGTTCTATGATGCCCATGTCCTATTCATCATGGATGGATTGTTTTGGGCCAGCCTGTTCTTCATTGTTGGAGGAACATTCTTTGGAGGATTGTTCTTCACTTTGCCATTCGAGGGCAATAATTTTGCAGCCAAGGATCATCACACACTATAAAATTGTCATAAGTGGAGAGAAGGAAATATTGGGGTAAGCTATGATGCTTACCATGTTCATATTTTCAGCCCACCTTCATTTTCGGAGCTTGAGGTGGAAGCAGATTCTCAGGAGTTGTCATGTTCGGAGGCGACTCATTTTGTTTGGATGATTGCTTGGGGATGGAGGATCCACATGAGGAAGATGTTCCCCATCATATTTCTAACTCCATGCCTTGAGTGGAGAATTTTCCAGTTCTATCCTTGCAGTTGCTTGAGGACAAGCAACATTTGGGAGGGGAGGACTGTAATGTTCCTAATTTTTCTTCAATAAATTGGAACATTAATTTTTGTATAATTTAATTTAGAAGATGAATAATTTGGTAAGGAGGCCAAATGATAATAAAAACATAGATAAAATCCCTCTGGTATGGAAAGGGATCATCCATGGAACTAGATTTCACACCCCCATGTGTGAAAAGAGACATTTGCAAAGAGGGTTGACCAAGTCAACTAGCGCAGGGTATGAGGTGGAAAGCACTACATGGGACAACGCAGAGATAGAGGAGGGAATATTGCTTTATGGATTAAACCCTAATGGATGGGGCCCATGGAGAGAGAGCCTTCACTTGCTATATATGGAGAGGAGGATAGCCATTGTTATTCATGCTTGTATTATGATTTCATGTCTATTCAGACATTGTGCATTCTTTTTTGTTTAGCAAGAATTTCCAGGAAAATCTTGTTTAGGATTTCCTTACCTTCTTGAGAGGCCTCTTCAAGGTTGGTTCTTCATTCTCCACATCTCTTGGCTGAAGGCCAAAGCATCCTCCTCCAGGATAGCGTTATTGCTACAGCAGCATAATACTGTGTTGTAGGGTGTTGCAATGGAGACCCCACAACACCTCTTCCATTGCTTGTTTTTTAGAGGGAGAGTATTTCTTGCCTTTGGAGGATCCGTTTGGAAGCCTTGGAGCTTATTTGAAGATCTTGGCATCAGGCCAACTCATATCATTTCCCCTACAGCGCAGTTTTCTCTAGTAACTACGTTATTTTCATAGTGCATTTGCTGCGGGGTTTTGTAGAGTTGTTTGGAGGGTGAGATCTCAAGTGTAAGGATCAGCCTTCCGCTTTGGAGATCCATTGGAGATGGTTTACTTCAGATATTTCATATTATTCAACCTTCTCTATGTATTTCTAGTTTCTAAGTTGCAGCTGCTGCCCAGCAACTCTGACAATTTTTCCAATTTGTATATTTCAGCCAATCCCTTGGAGGATTGATGTATTATTACTTATAAGGGTTAGAGCTTTGCCTCCCTATTGTATTTGAGCAATATATTGCTACATCTTCCAGTTATAATGTAATATGGAGTAGTGCCTTCTATAAACTGCATGCTCATAGCCTGGGTTTACGCAGAAATAGCAATGTGCTTTTATTTTCATGTACATGTCTTGTTGAGACTTGCATTGCCTTTCTTGAGAAGTTGTTTCCTCAAAAAATTGTATTATCTTTACTGCTATACATTATTCATTGGATATACATATCTTCTTGTCTTAAATCTCATAAAATAACGTTGTCTTTTCATGTTATGCTCATACATTATTGCAACCCCATTCTTTGGGAAATTCCTGAGGAAGGAATTTTCACATATCTATAGACATAGTCTATGAAGGGCCAGGTAGCCTCTGGATCTCATCCTTTGTTCAAAGGTGACATATCCGGAAAATGCCCCCATATTCTATCTCTGGAATAGACTTGTGATATTTCCAAAAATGGGATCTTACACTTTGGATAGTTGACGTTGAATTAAATTGAACAACTATCGTTTAATCGAATTGAATAGTGGTAGTTCAATTCAAATGAACGGGTGTTTTTTTCCTGATTTTAATTTTGTTGTTCAATCAAATTGAATGGCATATTTATTTTCTAGCATGTTTTTTTTTTGTCTTTTGATTATTTCTTTTCGAATATCCACTCTTCCTTTACACATCCTCACCATAAAATCCATTTTTGAAAAAGGAATTGGCACCTGTAGAGGAGAAAAGCAGTTGTATTAATAATATTATGATATTTTGAAGTTTTGATGGAAATATATACTCTGGAAGCTTACATGGTTTATCTATATGATGAAGGGTTGGATATCTCCTATTCAGACATATTATTACATCATTCATTTCCGTAGCTCTATGCTGGTATATATTTCTACACTTTCAAGTAGTAATTCTCCTTGACGTGAGGATATAGGAATAAGAGTATTAATTGTATTGGAATTATTTTTACTTCTTATACCATCCCTAACTCTTAAGGAGTTAATTATCCTCCCTCCATTTATAAATAAAAATAAAAACAATATGTCTATGTGAAATTTTTTAAGAGAGAATATGTGGTCTCATCACAACCCAACCTTCCATGATCATAACGGTTTAACAGGTGATATTCCCACAATGGACAACACACCAGGGTAGTGACCTTCTCGACAGCTAAAACTGCTTGAAAGACAGGAGGTCTCATCATGAGGTGGCTTGATCACTCTATTACAATCCCTGCAAATGACACTATGATTATCTGACCACCACACCAGCACAATGGTATCTCCATAAAACAAGCAAAATGTCTACCTTTCAAAAAGAAAAATATTATGTCTATGTGAAATTTTTTTAAGAGAGAATAAGGGGTCTCATCACAAGACAACCTACCATGATCATAAGGTTTTAAAAGGTGACACTACCACAATGGAAAACACACTAGGGTAGTGACCTTCTCGACAGCTAAAACTACTTGAAGGACACGAGGTCTCATCACATGCCAGCCTGATCACTTTGTTACAATCCCTGTGAATGGAACAATGAATATCTGGCTAGCAGACCAACAAAGTGGTTTCTCCATAGAAAAAGAAAAATTTCTACTTTTAAATAGAGGATTCTGGCTCATTTCGGGCTAAAATACCAACCCTCTTGAGGCTATGAATGCCTGCTAGAAGCAGTGGCTCTCCTTGTGGTATCAAAGTATTTTTCTAACAATAGAAAATTAATTTTATATGCCATATTTCCTCTTGACCCATTCCTGAAATAAATGCACTACTTCAACAAGTGTTATCACTACCTACCCGCATAATTAACTATGAGTGAATTATCTTTTCATGTTTAATTAAGGGATGGCAACATCAATCATAATATGTCACCTTTCATGCTTCCGTCATGATATACCATCAAAATTAGACATCCTTTCATAATAATTTCTGCTCCACTTTTCTCCCCATCTTTGGTCATTTCCACCTGATGGAAAATTGTGATGATTACAAACTTCTGACCTTTGCTTTGTGTGCATTCATGATTGTTAAAATATTTCCTCTTTTCTTGAGCTTCAAGGCCATGGACGACCTTCTCTCATACATTTGTGATGATTACCAACTTCTGACATTTGCTACATGTGCATTCATGATTGTTACAATCTTTCCTCTTCTCTTGAGCTTTAAGGCCATGTATACCCTTCTCCCAATGGAGGGGGTACAAATATTCATAATGAATAAGCATGTGAATTAACCATGTGAATTCCTTTGGATACGTTGATGGGACTAAAATATCATTGAATTTATGTCATGAAGTTGTATTTTTATAATATATTTAAAAAACAATGCCACATGCAGTGTTTATAATGTTTTAACCAACAAATCTAAAAGAAAAGTATATAAAAGAAGAAACTAGTTTTGATAACATAGTAGCCATGGGTGGAAATTCTCTCCATAATGAACCCACAAATTTTCAAGCCTCAGAATCAACTCACACCGCTCTCCACCAAGCTGGCTAGATTACATATCTACACAGACTACAAGGTTTAATACAGAGATAGTAGTTGAATTCCTGCAAAACTTGCAGGAAGGGCATACCATAGTCAAAGGAAGAATCATACCAGTCTCCGAGGAAATCACCGCTGAGGTCTCTGGACTACTAATAGAAGGAGAAAGATGGACTGAAAAACATGTCCTTCTACAAGATGCAATCTTAGTGTACAAGGACCCTGGCAAGCCACTGGAACAAAAATGAAATGTATTAATATTACATCCTTGCAGCAGCCTTGGCAAGAATTGGCAGTCTTTATTCAAAGATATATCACTCACAAGGGATGTCAGGATGTGGTAAAGTCCTATCAAATTAAACTATTAGTTGTTCTCAAGCGAAAAATTTCAGTTAATTTTCCCTTTTTCCTAAATTATGTTTTTCATAACACTGTTGTTCGAATTAGAACAACTAAAAACCCCAAGGCGGTTTTCAGTCACCATGGCTTGATTAAATTGATCATCATTCATGAGTTAAAAAAACATCAGATAACATGGGACAAATTTGTTAATCTTGCCCTGCCCACACATGAAGAAAAATATGACAAAGCAGAGATTGAATTCCCTAGAATTTCCATACCCAAGAGAGAAAGAGGGAAGAGAACCCATGTTTCGACCATAGAACCAGGAAAACAGAGATGATTTGAAAGGTTGCAACTATGGAAAAACACATATGTATTTCCAGATGAGGCGGTACCATCCCATACACCAACTTCAAGCCCTCAAAATATGTCCTTACAAGACTATTAAGAAGAAATGGCTCAATTAATTGAGCAAATGAGACCAACTCATGAAATTGGAAGACCATCTGAACAATCCAAGGAAGAGACAGACCTTTTGAACCAGCATGTCGATGCTAGTAGCTCTAGCCATTCTGAAATCTTACCTCCCCATGATGAATTACAGGCTTTGAGGGTTTTATCCCCCTTTGATAATGAATGGGTGAGTAGGGAAGACCAGATAGAGAGAATATATGAATCTGGAAACCAGATAGGGGACATTGTTCTACTAGAACGGGACACAAGTATTGAGACAATTCCTCTGATGCTTGAAGAAAATATTATTCCACACATTCAGGACGTTAATGCTGAAATAAATTCTTGGACAACTGAAGTAAACATCATTTTTGATAACCCTAGAACTGGCACAACCATTCCTGAAACTGAAGCCATTGCTCCTCCTTCTCCTGCCAAAACACTGCTAAAAGAAAAATTTGTTGAGATTAAATTAATGAAAATAAGCAAGAAACACAGGAAATTGAGAAAAATGGTAAAACAGTTAAGGAAACGTTTTGAAGCAGACAAGGATTGGAAACCTAAGAAGGAATTGGCTACCATGGGAACGTAGACAGATTCTGGTACCCAAATAGTAGATACTGCTGAAATTTCTGTACAAACTGATTTAGTATACAATGTTGAAGGCTTTGTATAGATTGATTTAACACATACTGCTATACAGACTGAGTTAATGGATAATGTTGAAGCCTCTGTATAAACGGATTTGATACACACTACTAAATTATCTGTGAAGACTGATTTGATACTCACAAGAGATAAGGGGCCTCAAACAGAGATAGCACCTCCTTACACTCCCCTAGTAGAAAAAGCTGCTAATGAGAAGCTTCGCAATGAATTAATTCAAGTTAAGCATGAATTGGCCTAGTGTAAGAAGGAATTACTACCTTTACAAGAACCTCAAGCACTACTAAAGCGATTCAAAGACCTTTCTGCAACTGAAGATGAAACCTTTTCCCAACTCAGGGAAGAAAGGAAAAAAGTGAACAAGGCAGAGGATCAAGTGGAACAAGCTAAGAAGAAAACTAGTATGGTTTGCTCTCTTTATTCAGATGTATTGACTTATAGGGCACCAACCACTAATTATGCTTGATTCTTAGTGGAAAGATATTTATTGTTGAAAATAAAGGCTGTTAGGGTAGGGAAGTCCACTACTTTTAAAACCATTGAGAAATTTTTCCAATGTTGCAATGAGGAGGATGAGCAAGTCCAACATCTTTTGTGTGAATTGTATTTACACAATTTCTTTCTAGAGGAGGATAGGGACAACAACCCTAGCCCCTTTGTAGGGGACTTTTAGCTCCATGCTTTTCTTTCCTTTGCTAAAAACTAGACTAGATGGGCTAAGGCCTACAACACCTTCTAGAAAAGAGAACATGGCCTAGATATATGTGTCAGAGGGGAACCTACTAAACCCCTATACATTTTTACCCAACATAAGAAATTCATATAGCGGAAAGGAGTGATATCCAAATCAGGACCTATTCACAATGATGTTGTGCAGAATGGGTAGGCATACTTCCAGGACATTCGGGAAGAAGCATTAGTAGCAGCTAAACAGAGATGGCTAGAATCTACAAATAATGTTAAGAACAGTGAACCATTTCGGTATAGGAACTTCAAAGTTTCTTCTTCCCGCTTCCTTCTATACAACAACCTAATTTTGAACATGGGTCCCATGTGGATAGGGTGAAAATACAGATGCCCCGTCATCTGGTACCCCCCTACAGACTACCATCATGATTATGAGTTACCATAGGGGCACACAAACTCAGCATTTGGAATGATAAAATAGAGATATGGCTTTAGACTTTACAAGGAAGAAGTTTATCCTGCATTTTCTTTAACCCAACTACACCTCAACCATTTGTTTGCACGAGAACATATCAAAAGGTAAGCAGGGGAGTATGTTGGGCCAAGAAGAAGGTACGTTATACCCCCATATTTACCATGATTTGTCATTTAATTTTATATATTTTTCCTTCCTCTTAGAAATAAAGTAAAGGAAAATAATGCAAAAGGAAGGTAGAGTGAATTATCGATAAAAGGTGTGTTTAATAACATAAAGAATGATTTGTCTTTTTCTTTATTGATAGGTAAGAAAAACAACCAAAGTACTGACCAGGATGACCAAATGACAACAGAGAAGGAAAGCGAGCGGAATTGTATCGGCCCCTATGAATCAGCGGGAGACGTAGAGGCATGCTTACTCTTGGAGCGATCAGTCGATAACCATGAAGCAGTAGGATTTGATAATGAGAAGGATCCGTTACTCTGTTCGAATTCACCTTCAAGCTATAAAAGGCATAAGGTGAAGAAGATGAAGGATAGTTCCTGTACTATAATTTTCTTGTAATAAATGTATTCGGGCAAATCGTCAAGTTTGTGTTAATATATTAATCTACTGATTAATGAAGGAGTTGGTGTTTTTAGTATAAACTAATTTTGACTATTCCCTCACATAAGGTTTCAGAGGCTTTGGGCGCAGCCCTGGGGGTTCTCCTGCTATTTCTGTGCTATAGGTTTACTTACTAAATTTTCATTTCCAATTATCCATTGTGTTTCATAACATTATCATTTAATTAGTTAATCGCAAGCATGAGATGTTATAACTTCATTTTCACTAGATTAGATTTATCATTCATGTCCTCTTATCAATAATTAATGCTTTTACATTCGTTAAACTAGTTTCAGCATCATTTCTATTCATTTCTGCGTATAGTTAATGTTTGAATCCTTTCATCATAATTATGAGCATTTGGTTGATATTTAATGCCAAAGGATTCTATTATTTGATTCAAAGAGAATTCCATTGCAAAATCTATAATAATTGATTGTTTTTAAATTAATTAGTATTGTTGTTTAATTCATTATTATTGTTGTTCAATTCGTTGTTAAATTCATCAAAGTGTGATGTTCAATTGCAATCTATTCTTTTCAGTCTTGAGTGGTTATTTCTGCATAAGCTTACAACAGAATTAGCTTCTTTGATTGGTCTGAATTATTTCATAATTCATTTTCAAGTTGGTTTGATTGAACTTCGATAATTAGACAATCTTTCTTACAGAAATTTAGAGTAGTTAACCTCTGATCTCACTTGCATATATTTTTCTTAAACTCTTGAAATAACAAGACTTGCACTGGGTTGATAATTAATTAATGTCATTAAGGTTACCTTTAAAACAATCACCTTCATGACCCAACAAGTACCACCATTGTTTTAGGTTATACATTTTAGGAAGGAGCATAAGGTGAACCCAGTGAAATTCTCCAACAACTCCATCTCACATGCCACATCCTTCTCCATACATGTGTTTCAGATGTACAAGTTTGATACAATGTTAAATTTTCAGTTTCATGACATGGTGGGAAGATCTACACTTAAATCCCTAAAGTAAGAAAACTGAGACTGCTTAGAATACTATCTAAATTGGGGAATTTCGAGCACCATATCTATTAATGCATAACTCTAAAAATCAGGACATCAGGCTATAGAAATTTGAAACAGCAGATGTAAATTTCGATTCTTTGTAAAACAAAGTTCTGGAAATTAGGACAATGAGAAGAATTTGTAGCACACACTCACATATATGTTGACTGGAAATGACTTCCACAACAAAAAATTTCACTCCTAAAACATGTTTGTAATGAAGCACCCTATCTCCTTTTATAGAACTAGAGAGCTAGGGTTACAATGAATGTTGAAAAAACCAAAAAACCATCTATCTTAAGGAAAGTGCCCTGAACCTATTGTGCCTAGGAGAGAGCACCCTCATGCATGGAATACACTACCTATAATAACATACCCAATAGAGAAGACAAAGTGTAAATAAGCATGCACCTTGTAACCTTGGAAACAATGCCAATAATAAATCTGGAAGCTCACCTAAAGCATGCACTCTGTCTAAGACACTAAAATTACAAAGACACCCTACTCATCTAAATATAGCACATGCATGTGCCTCACACACTAGTTTCCTACTTAATTATTGTACTTTCCTAGTGGATTCTCTAGTGCACCACCATTACAAATGTAAACAAGTGTATGAAGAAGAATGATTGAGCAACATGTGCAATCTAACAAAACACTCAATAATGATAGATGTAAAATCTAAGCTTTCTATTTTTTACAAGATTGTTCTAACAAGTTTTTGATGTATGATTACAAATAATTATTTATATTAAATACAGATGTAGGAGCAAGGTCCTATGTAGCGAAATTAGAGATGGCGAAGTGAGAGCCTATTTATATCTATGAGATTAAGGGCATTTATAAGTTGGTGCAGCACTCCTCTAACATCAGCCTCCACTTAATAAAAAGCTAGGGTCTTGGAGATTTAATGGAGAGATAGTTGCAGTGATATTATTTCATTTGAAAGGTTCATGTCTCTTTTAAACACAAAATTTGGGGTTGGTTATTTCTTCATCGTGGATTAGCTTCCAAGAGTACGTTGCAAAAATTTGGTACTATTTGTTCAAATTATGTGATGTGTGGTAAAGAGAAGAGAGTGCAATAAGTTTTTTGGAAATGTCAATATACCACATTTTTGTGGTCATAGTTTGAGGATGAATTTCAGTCTCTATTTGTAGTTCCACTCTCCTAGAATGGTAGGCCCCCTTGAGGGGCCCTTGGAGTTCATGGATAGTTTCAAATTACTTAGGTTTTCAGTTTTCTGGATTGCAATTTATTTTTCAAAAACAACACTGTACAGTGTAAATTTACTTTTGATCAGGCTCCTCATCCCTCTCTCTTGGGGATTTCCAGACTCCACACAAATGAAAGTGTTAAAATTGGCATTCTACTTGGGCTGATCAACCACCTTTAGGATTTAGTTTTTGTGTGAGTCTGCTTCAAGCTTCCATTCACATGTTATCAGTCTTGTCCATATTCTATTTAGTTCCTTTCCATTTTCTGGTTTTTAGTATTTGGCCGAGCACAAAGCAGCAACAAGCAGTTAAGCAGTCAGGAGAGAGCTCTGCCACCTTCATCGTGTCGTCTGCGAGGGTATGGATCAAATTATCCTCTCACATCTGGCATGAAACGTGTTTCTGGTTTTGGTTCTATGGAAAAGACAATCCTGGTCTTTTTGGATTACCTGTTTCTTCTACAATGCATACCTTTGGATTACCTAGTTTTAGATAATTTTATCATGAATACTCTAGTTTTGGAAGAAGATACTGGGTTCTTTTTTCGGTATTTCAGTGATGGGATTTCAGTGGAAATTGTGGCCATTTACCTTCCCACGAAGGGAGTAATTCAGACTCACCTTCTTCTCGTTGCGGTCAACTTGGTTGCTTTTTTCTGTTTTGATTTCTGTTTAGGCTTTCCATGGCGATATTAGTGTTGTATTGGTTCAGCATGGTGCTATAATGGCCTTGCATGGCGTCGATATGATCATGACTATTCATCTCCCGCTGTGCAGGGTTTTTATTCTGACCATGTTGGTTATCCCTTTTTTCCTCATCTCTGCATGTCTCTAATCTGTACTGTAGTCACTAGCTTTGGGAAATTAACTGTATGGCCTCCAATTATATTAGTGTGGGTGGTGAGTGTGTAAAGGTTAGCAGCAATGGCTCGGGTGGTTAGTGCTGCTCTGTCTATTGTCTCGTCAATTTTATTAAATTTTCCATGGATGAGGTTATACGTACTATTGTTAGTTGTTACGATGGGATTATCTAGGAAGGTAGGGGAGTCTTCTCTGCAGTCGAGGCTACAGCAGGAATGAGGATTCTGGTCCATTACATTTGGTTTATGGCCAATAACTCGAATATTTTTGTTGTGTCCTGCTGGTCTGTTAAAGACATGTCAATTGCTTTAAGGTCAAGTCCTCTCTGTCTGTCAATGTTGGGTCCTGTGCAAGCTGGTAAAGACAACCAATCTCCGCTACCTCCTAGACAGCACTATGCTGGCCTTTATATCTCAGGTAGCTTTAATATTTCCATGATTTGGATTATTGCAGGACTTCCTAGCAATTATCACCTGCACAAAAAGTTGTTCGAAGACCAGGAACCAAAGAAAATGTTAAAAGCCCAGTCGACTAAGAAGGAAGGACAGGATAAAGGGAAAGCCAAAGCCCCCAAAACTGCCCCAGCCAAACGAGGTCAGAAGTCTAGCAAAGAGGTAACAAAAAACTTGTTCCAGACCTATTTGGATGGTACACCTTGTAATATCGAGTCTTTGATTCACGGGTGGGAACAAGATGTAAGGTCTAAGGAAGAAGTGGAAGCTAAATTGGTTTAAGAAGAATTGAACCCTATGGTAACTGACCCCGTAATACCCACAACATATTGTCTTTGTTCCAACACTTGACCCGCATTAATTGGATACTGAAATGCCTCTTGGTGAAGGCAATTGTTTCTATCCAAGAGATAAGGTGTGATCAACACACAACCTCAACTCTACCAGACATACGCAAAGACATCTAGGAGATCAAATTGAAACAGCATCACTAGAGCGTCCAACTGGGGTGAATTGATAGACAACTACAAAACATACACCACGTTGACATTCTAAGATCAAGTGTAAAATACCCTGCTCTTATAGAGTCATCTGATGATTGAATTTCTATATTATGTTTTCTGTTATGATAACAGATAGCATTTACTTTTATTATATGTTTATGGAAGAAAATATAGATAATAGTACCTTAATGATAGTAAGAGACAACTTTAATTTGTTTAAGTTTTGGTTAACTCTTTAAGACAGCCAACAGGCCTTGTTTCATACAGCCAGGTTGAGACAAAAAGCTGTAAATTTTTATGACCTGCATTTTGTTTGATGAATAAAAAATAGAAAAGATCTACTTAGTTTACAAAAAAAAAATAGATAACTCCATCTACATGTGTTTAGTTTATCTTTATTGGATATAACCTTATTTAAAGGAAAAATAAGATTTAATACAGTGAAGTTATATATATATATATATATATATATATATATATTATTTTGTGTCAATGTGTATATTGAGTATAGTACAAGCTATATGAAATAAACAATTGAGCCCCTCGATTGATCCGGATTTATGCAGGAACGCAACAGAATAAAAATATAACGATAAGTACAGAGATGCAGCAGAAATAACACTTCATTTCATTAATATCAAAGAACTGAAATTCGCTTACAGACAGAATGGGAATAAAACTAGCTAGGGCGCTGGTAGCTATCTCTAAGAAGAGATGTGGCAGCTACAGGCCTCTGAACTGAGTTACAATGAGGCTCGAGGGCCTATTTATTATTGAGAAACAATGGAGAACCTTAAACATCCCAAAAACCTAACCCTAGGAGATGAAGCGCCAAAACTATGGGCCCCGTTTGGGTAAATTGGTGTTTCAACTTCCCAGGGACGTAACTTTGGCATACTATCTCCGTTTGACGCACATGATACATCATTAGAAAGTTCTATCCGAGGACTACAACTTTCGGGACGAATTTGATGATCAAATTCGTTGGTAAAACGATACCCAAAAAACGTCGTTTAGGGCCTCAAAACGGCTCCGGAAGTTCAGGACCCGAAAAACTGCTAAAAATAGTAAGTTATGCCGAAACTGAAAAACTGAAAGAGACAATGGTGGGGGGCCAAGTGGAATAGGTGGGTGGCCACCAATATCCACCGGGATCATTCCTCCCCCCTTAGGAAGCAATGGTCCCCATTGCGTTAAGTTCCTCCATGAGATGAGGAAATTTCTGCTGAACTTGGTCCCTGGTGAACCACTTTCCTTGGTGCAGGAGTTGGCCAACTTTGACAACCCGATACAATTGGATCTTTTGTTGGCGAGTGTTCTTGATTTGCATGTCCATGATGCAATTTGTGGTGACCTGTTCCATGCAGTCTGGGTTTAACTCTGTTGGTGTGACTTCTTCTCTAATGTGTGAGGTGTCCAATAGAGGTGGGAAGTAAGGACGAAGGCGATCCACATTGAAGACTGGGTGCATACCAAGGAATGGTGGAATACTAAGCTTGAAGGCATTGTTCCCTACAGCCTTGGTGACTGTCTATGGCCCGTATCAGAGCGGGCGAAGCTTGTGGTGGGGTCCAGTGAGGCGCTCCTTCTGCAAATGTAGCCATACTTTGTCGCTCACCTGGAAGTTGTGTGGCACCCAGTGTTGATCATGGTGCTGCTTGTACTTCGCATTGGATCTGTCCAATATATCATGAACCTGTTGGAAGATGTGTTGAATGCACTCGATGAAGCTACTTGCTTTGTCAACTTCAGACTGGACATGAGCTGAATCGGCCTGAGCAGCTGCAAATGGCATGGCTACGTCAATGCGACATAGTGGCTGGAATCCCAAGCCCACCTGAAAGGGGCTATGGCCAATTGAAATGTGGAGAGCCCAGTTATAACTATGTTGTACATAGGGGAGGCTCTCGTCCCATGTGCGTGGATGCTTTGAATTGTACATTCGCAGAATGTGTACAATCATTCTGTTGACGACCTCTGTCTGGCCATCTGTTTGGGGATGGAAAGCTGTGGACTTGGTGAGCTTTGTGTCCATCATTGACCAGAGGCTGGACCAAAATGTGCTGAGGAACCTGCTATCTCGATCTGATATGATAGACTGTGGGATCCCAAAGTGCACCCATACTCGTTCAAAGTAGAGTTTAGCAGTAGCTTCTGCTGTGATATTCTTCTCACAGGCCGCCATAATGGCCATCTTCGAGAATCTGTCAACGACCACGAAAACACAGTCATTGCCATTCTTAGTAGAGGGCAGGCCCGACATGTAATCCATGGAGATGGATTCCCACGGTCGACTAGGGGTAGGTAGTGGAGTATATAGGCCTTGCTTCTTGATGGTCGGTTTGGCAATGGCACAAGCAATGTAGGATCTGATGTGCTTCTCGACATCCTTTCGAAGGTTCGGCCAATAGAAATACTTCTGTAGTATTGCTACTGTTTTCTCGACCCCGAAATGCCCAGCGACTCGACCGTAGTGTGCTTCCCATATCATCTTGGCACGCTCGCTTGAAGGAACACAAAGGTGTCCCAGGTGACATAAAAGTGCATCTTGGAGGTGAAAATTTGGAACTTGCGTGCCCCCCCAAGAGTGCCTTGTAAGTGTGGCCGAATTCTGGGTCACTCTCATAGAGAAGCGGCCAATCAGAAGTCTCGTGCCCACAAGAGTTGAGCACGGTGGTGAGCGCCACGATCGGTGGTCGGCTGAGGCAGTCTGCAACATTATTGGTGCTACCCTTCTTGTACCTGATGTTCAAATGAAACTGTTGCAGATATGTGGACCACTTCTGATGGCGATCATTCTGCAACTTCCCTTGTGTCTGTATGAACTGCAGGGGCCGGTGGTCTGTGTGGATGATTGTTTCCTTCCCCAAAATGTAATGCTTCCATTGTCGACAGACTTGCACAATGGAATACATTTCTTTGTCATAGGTGGGATACTTGCGAACTGTCTCAGACAATGTCTCACTGTGATATGCCACTGGATGTCCCTGTTGAGTAAGAACCGCCCCAATAGCATAGTCAGAGGCATCTGTCTCGATCTCAAATGGCTGCTGCAAGTCTGGTAAGGTGAGCACTGGGGCAGAACAGAGGCGATTTTTCAATTCTTTGAATGCCTTCTGTTGAGGTTCCGACCAAAAGAATTTTGCTCTCACTCCTCCTTTGGTGACTTGACTCAAGGGCCAAGTGATATGAGAGAATCCCAACACGAATCTACGGTAGAAATTAGCAAGACCCAGAAAGCTGCGAAGCTCTGTTATAGTAGTCGGGGCTGGCCAATCCCGAATGACCTGGATCTTGGCTGGATCCACATGCACCCCGCTTTCATCAATAATGTATCCCAGATATTGAACCTGGGTCATGCCAAACGTGCACTTCTCCAAATTGGCACACAACTTGTGTTTCCGTAGTGTTTGGAGGACCTATCAGATGTCGTGGAGGTGTTCTTCCCAAGTCGGTTGAAGATCAGGATGTCATCCAAGTACACTACTACAAATGAGTTAGTGAATGGCTGCAAGATGTGTTCGATCAGCCTCATGAAGGTTGTGGAAGCATTCGTCAACCCGAAAGGCATGACCAGCTATTCAGAAAGGCCTTCCTTGGCTTTGAAGGCGCCTTCCACATCGAGTGGTTCAATTGGTACTCCGTGATAACTGTGACTCAAGTCGATCTGCTGAAATATTTTGCACCTTTGGAGTTGGTCCGTATGTCATCAATCCATGGGATTGGATACCTATTCCTGACAAGGATTTTGTTCACAAATTGATAGTCAATACGGAAGCCCCATGTCCCATCCTTGCTCCTCAGAGAATTAACATCAGACGGCTCCCACATATCTAAATTAATCGTCCGATGTGACTTTCGCAACAAATTTCCCGGGAATCTTTCTCTTTGATTTCATCATTCTCCTGCAACGTAGCCACAATAGATCGGTCCATTTGGTAGCTGCGCACCTGGGCGTGGACACTGCAGGCTTGACTCCGATTACAAAGGAACCCCTGTGGGTGAGGTGAAGATGTCCCCGTACTCCTCCACAACCTTATCCATTTTTTGTTGTCGTGCAGAGGAGCCCTGTCTGGAGGTCGTGGCCACAGTCTTCTTCTTGCCCTAGGGGCATATCATCAGGAAAATGAATTTCCTGGTTTGGGAAATGAGCTTACTGCATTGTTTTGCAGTAACCAAAGAGATAGTCGCAGGAGGTGGTACCTCTGGTATCCTATACAACTTACTTCCCAAAGTAACAATAACAGCACGAGGTCGAGACTCATACACAGCATGATGCTTCCACAAGTATGGTTGTCCTAATAATACATCAGAAAAATAAATAGGAGCAACGTCACACAATAACTCATCCGTGAAGGGCTTGATGCTATAGGGAAGGCGGCACTGCTGGCTGACGCGGAGATCTCGTCCTCAGTGAAGCCACCCGATGGTGTATGGATGTGGGAGAGCTGTAGTCGGCAAGCCCAACTGCTTCACGGCGTCTGTTGAAATGAGGTTCTTTTGGCTCCCATTGTCAACAATGAGCTGTACAGGGGAGCCCTTTACCCACATCTGTGAGACGTTCCTCTTCCTCTGGATCTTCCGGTTCCTCCTTCTAGATCTTTGTAGTGGCAACAGTGGCGTTGGGCTCCGCATCAATAATCTGTTTCCCTTTTTCATTCCCCTTTTTAGGTTCTGATTCAGAGTCGGAGCACGCATCTGACTCAAAAGCCCTCATCTCGGCCACTAGCGACTGCTTGGCCTGACACTCACTTGTGTTGTGAGTGGAGCTCTTATGGAAATCACACCACTTTCTCGTGTCCTTCTTTGGCTTTGTGGTGCTATTCTTTTCTTGTGGATTTGACTGGTTGTCTTTAGCCGCCATGCCTTGGCTATGTCCTTTGTTCTGCATTTTGGAAGCACCTTTCCCTTGCTTTTGATTCGCAGATCCAAAGTCTTGCTTCTTCTGTTTGAATTTATGCTCAATCTTGGCAGGATACCGGTATGCCGTACCAAGCGAGGAGATGTCGAGGAACTCCATTTCCTCCTGAATGTATCTGTGCAGACAGCTGCGATACTTTAGCACCAAATGTTTCTCTGAATCTTTGATACCCAACTTTGTGCGCAGGGTATGGAACAGATTCGTCAGCTCATGCACATCTTGATCTCTTTGTTGTCGCAGCGTGGTCCATTGTATGTACTTGTCCTCATAGCTCCCCACGGGATAGTACTGTTCCTTGACGGTGTCTTGGAAAGAATTCCAAGTTGGTATGACCGAGAACAGAGAGGGTTCTGTCTGGTCCTTGTTCTCACAGTAGTTTTCCCACCAGTTCTTAACATGGGGGGTAGCTTTGAGGAGTGCAAAAATAATCTTCTCCAGGTCTGAAAAGTCATGAACAGAGAAATATCCTTCTAGTAGATTCAACCATCTATCTACGGCATCTGCGTCTATTTGACCCTCAAATATGAGAATGTCAAAATTTACTTGCACCTTAAAAGGAGTCACACCTCCAGAGTGGCTGCTGGATGCAGATGCGCCGCCGGTGGGCAGTCATTGAAGGATCTGAGCAAAGTTAGACATCATCGCGTTCCTTTGTTTTTCGAGGGCCTCCTCGAGCAATATTTTGATAGGATCTCCTGCTCCCTCATCTTTATTTTCGTCCCCCATGGGCGTCCATTGAGGTTTGCGAGGCTGATCTTGCAAAGGTTCCACCAGATCAAGCCCTAGCTCCTTATAGCCCGACCTTGTTGGGGACATGCAAAGAAGGATTGAGAAAAAGCAGTCCGCTCTGATACCACTGATCCGGATTTATGCAGGAATGCAACAGAATAAAAATATAACCATAAATACAGAGATGCAGCGGAAATAACACTTCATTTCATTAATATCAAAGAACTGAAATTCGCTTACAGATAGAATGGAAATAAAACTAGCTAGGGCGCTGGTAGGTCTCTCTGAGAAGAGATGTGGCGGCTACAGGCCTCTGAACTGAGTTACAATGAGGCTCGAGGGCCTATTTATTATTGAGAAACAATGGAGAGCCCTAAACATCCAAAAACCTAACCCTAGGAGATGAAGCGCCAAAACTATGGGCCCCATTTGGGTAAATTGGTGTTTCAACTTCCTAGGGACATAACTTTGGCATACTATCTCCGTTTGACACACATGATACATCATTAGAAATCTCTATCCGAGCACTACAACTTTTGCCACGAATATCATTCCGGAATGGAATGATATTCGCTGCAGGCGCGATGCTCAAAAAACGTCATTTAGGGCCTCAAAACGGCTCCGGAAGTTCAAGACCCGAAAATTGCTAAAAATAGTAAGTTATGCCAGAACTGAAAAACTGAAAGAGTCAATGGTGGGGGCCTAAGTGGAATAGGCAGGTGGCCACCAATATCCACCTAGATCATCGATGCAAGTATAATATGGATTTAAAATTTCACAATCTAAAAGTGTAAAAATGTTTCCTTTAAAGCCTTTAACATGTGATTAAATTTCTCTTTGGATTTAAACCGGGGATATGGGGCTTACCTTCAAGTAATTTCAATGACACTAGAGAAAACAAGAGTTGCTACATGGCAGCTAGTCCCTGCCCCGAGAGGGGATCCGGGCTTGAACGGTTCTGGGGACAACAGTAAAACCTCAAACTATTGCTGAAATAATATACGAAATAAAAAATAGCCCAAATTTCATATTTTATGGATGTATTGTTCAATTAGACTCAGATATCGCTGGATTGGATTATAAAAGCAATGAGTGAAATGAAACCAGCAGTGGCCTCATTGCTGGCACCATGTCATTGAATAGTTGATGGTGCTTAGGAAACTCAATTACAACCTAAATGCTACTATAAAAAAACTCATAAATCTGTGCATTTAATCCCTGGTGTGCTTCATAATATAAAATTGTGATTGTCTCTCTACATTTTTTCATATATTTAAAGATGGGGTGTGGCAAATTTTTTTTGAAGGACATAAACAAAAACTGATAGTTTTGCAAATGAAAAATACCATAATATTTAATTCTGCACGAGCAGAATATTTGAGAACCTTGGTGTTTTAAAACAACAATCTTGTAAAATAAAATACAGAAAAGGAAGCAAGTTTTGTGAAATATCGTCTGATTCATCAGCGGAAAGCTCCCTTGGTTCAGCCTTAGAGGCCACGATACTTGAATCTTCAATAAAACTACTTGGGTTGTTATGTCTATAATCCAGAGCTCCTCCAAAAGATGTCCGCACATGTGCCCATTTTGAACATGCTAGCAAACTGGAGAAATTGTGAATGAAAAAAAATAATTTTTCCTTCAGTCTTGGCCCATTAGTCGAAATCCTCTTTCGAAAGTTGCATCTAGGCCTGAAGGGTGATATCTGGTGGCGATATAGATGGTTTTATCTAGCCTACAGAGACCTTACATAGACCTCTGATGTAGAATGAAAGGTTCCAACAATATCAGAAACTGCCCCAGCCATTGTGCTCCGCTCTAATGAATTTATCGAAAGAAGAAAAATAGGAAATAGGAATTAGGTGTTGAGGAAAATAAATAACAATAATCCCTAGCTGCTCAAAATCTAAATCATATGCATGAGAGATTCAAGGAGGACCAAAACATTGGATCATGTTGCTGCAAAATTAATAATATATAAAGAATACAGAATGGGTATTTTTGGATGTTGCCCACGATGTGCCTTTGACCCCGGTCATAATGGACGAACGATTTTGCTGCGCAAATCGATTCAGTAATTAAGTCATCTCTAACGAATCAATGTGGTCAATCTCACCAATATAGATCAGTGAACGCTGGATCTTCCATTCACTTTGCCAGAAATAGACAAAGGCCGTTTCAATTAATCACAAGGGGCTTGAATGCAGCCACCTACCAATCTGAATTTGTATGTCTTCACTGGGAGGGCATAAAAAAAAAGCTCATGTATGTCTGGTTTCTTATCAGAATATGTTAAAACCTGTTATTATCGGAATATGTTAAAACCTATTATTGTGTCACACTGGTGATATTTACAATGTTACAAGTTATATCTTAAATCAAACCACTAAAAAAGAACCTACATTACAATCCCAATACATGATATGTTAATTCTGTTTTCAAATTAAATGAAATATGTTTAGAAATGATAACTTAATTGTTTTACATGTAGCAAAAAGAAAACCATCACGTGTACCCATCTTTGGAACACTTGTCCATGGACATAACATGCCCATGCATGTGTTTCCTCGTGTCATTCATATTTATTCTTATTCCAGACCTCTCTACAGGCCTCTTTTGGCTATTAAAAGAGCTAATAACAACTCGTTTCGATCCAGCTGTTCCAGCTTTTTTCTATCCTAGCTGCTCCGCCTCAATATCAAGACAGTATAAATCTTATACCTGACCCATAGTTGGGCTTGAACCATAGTTGCCACAACGGTGAAATCGAAGCCTGGAGCCTCTGTTAGAGATGGGATTCGTTCTTACTCAAAGGGGAAGGATCAAAACATTACTGGTGATGATTTTCAGTGAGCTTGTTAATAAGGGAACTAAATAATATCTGATCTGATTGGATGCTGATGCTGATGCTACTGGCTAGATCTATTGTAAGCCATTATCCAGGTAATGTTATTATTTCATTGTGTTCTTAATAGTTGTCTGTGATGATGTTGTTCAGTGGAAGCATACCACAACAACTACAGTTGCATCCAGATCTGGTAAAAAACACAATCTGATTTTCGCACAGGTAACCTGGATACCCTCATTAGATATTTTCGGCATCTCAATAAGTGACAATACATTTTTGGCTGAATACCCTCATTGACATCATTTCTATAGAATAGTATCTGTAAAATACCATTTTTGGTTGTTATCTGCATAGTAACACATTGTAGATTTTGGAATATAAAAAAAATATGGACATGTAAAATAATGAGAAAAAAAAAATAATTTTTCCTAATTTAGAATTTGCAATAGGTATAAGAATCTTGTCATTAATATTCAAAGGTTTTAGGTTCATCACACCTATCCTTAGTAATGAATATGCTCTAGTTGTTGTTCACTGTATTTTTTCTGCAAAGTTGTTGTTTGTTGTATTTTTTTTGCAAAGGTGTGTCGCTGACCGATATCTGCCGCCTGAAGGCCCAACAGAGAAGGGGATGATCCGGCAGACTGAAAGACTGGTTACAAAGTACATATTTTGTGAAGATTGTTCCAGCTTGCTCTAGCCCTTGCTCTGGCTTGTGAGTGTACAGGAAATACCATGTAAGGTTGGCTTACCACCTTCAACAAGGCTCTTCTTCCAACAATTCCCTCAAATATGGATGAACTAGGAATGGAAGCCAGATATGTATACCGGAAGAGTAGGTCTTTTGAGTTGAATACAAGTGGAACATGCAGATCACAAAGAAGTGGAATTGAATACAAGTCGAATTGAATACAAGTGGAACATGCAGATCACAGAGTTGGAATGAAGACAAGTAGAGTATGGTGTTTAAACATTTGAGAGCCATGTGTAAATTTGAGAGCAATTTGTAAACCTTTTGAGAGCCATGTGTAAACCTTCCGCAATATTTTAAACATGAAGATTGAAGATATACTATTAATTTGAAAAAATAAAATGTTTGCTAACTAATGTTAGCATTAGATAATACAAACTGAAAATTTTATGAGAAACTTTGTATCAATGGACATTTAGGCTAACATTCAATAGGTCTTGCCTCGATATGAGGCCAAATAAGACCTCCAAGTTACCTATTGGTTAAGAAAATAATTAGCTAAAGCTCATTAATAAATGAAAAAATGTTTTCTAAATTATAAATGAAAAACTTTGATTAAGTTGAATTGATTAACTTTGCTTTTTCTATCAAAAATAATACAAAACTCATAAACAATTACTATAATCCATGCAACCCCAAAGTGACGAGGACTAATAATTAAGAGGTCGCATCGTAGCATTCCCCTATATCGATGTCCCAAATCATACAACGCCTTACTAAAATGCTATTGTTATCATCATTTTAACTTAAAAAGATTCTATTTTAATATGAACCTGAAAAATATATTTCACTGCATCCACCAGATTTATGAAAATACATTACTGTTGTGGGAGCTGATGTACTCCTAAAAGGCGAAACTATTTGTGGATAAGTTGGTTTCACATAACTGTGGTGGGAACCGATGTACTCTTAAAAGGCTAAACTATTTGTGGATAACTTGGTTTATTTATTGAAATGATGTTAGTGTGGACGAAGCTAAATATTCGTAAAATGTTAAACTATTTGATAATAATTTAGTTCATAATAGCAGAAACCCGTTCATATTCTATCATAACAGTGATGATGCTCAATAGATTGAAATTGTCCTCTAACCGGAAAGCTAGTGTCTTGAAAGCCTTTTCCATTCCAACTACAGTTTTTTCAAGGAAACGATTTGTTTTATAACTAGAATAATTATTTTATATATATAAAATACATTTAGAAAGATATTTACCAATGTTTTTGGGATAGATATATATTCATCACTCATTACTATTAAATTTATTTAGTTAAAGATTAATATTGTTATTATTAATAACTATGTAAATAATAATAGCGTTATTATTTTATATGTATATAATTATATTTATTATATTAATATTATTTTGTATATTAATATAATATTAGTTATTACATAAAACTAGGTTATATCTTAATAGATATATTTAAAAGTAAAATATAATTCACTTATAATATAAGAAAATTTATATAAAAAATTAAAATAAATATCATATTTATTAAAAATTAAATGTAGAAATGAATATTATTGTTAAATATGATGGTAACATAATATAATTTATACGAAAAGTTAAAATAAATATTATATTTATTAAAAATTAAATGTAAAAATAAGTATTATTGTTAGATGTGATGCTAAAAATAAAACGTAATATTAGAAATTGAAATTTAATATTAAAAACTAATATTGTATTATTATAACCTGAATTATTTTGATTGATGGACAATATGATTGTATCACATATTTAACTAAAGTTTGGGACTAAATTTTATTGCATTTCTGTGCTTTATTTCTTCTTTTATGCATTTCTTATTTATTAAGAGTAGTAAAAGGGTTTATGGTATGTTGAAATTGATTAATGTCTTACTGTCTATTATTATTTATTAAATTTCAAAAAATGATATCTCAATTATTCTTGTATATTCAATTTCTTTATAGTTAAAAGAATCAAAGTTTTTATTATAGAAATAAAAAAATGTCAGGATTCAATCTTTTCACATGTAACAAGGAAAGTATATTAATATTAAAACATAATATTACAAGTAAAATTTAAAGCTATTGCTAAAACCTAATATGTATTATTATAATATTATAATATTATTATAAACTGAAATATTATTATAATATTTTTTATTGAGGTAAGTTTGAAGAAGAAAAAAAATATATTGGTTTACAACACTTATTTTGTACTTGGTAAATCAAAGTGACACATATATCATATCCTTTATTCATAAATTCTTAATTAAAGCTTTATGAATGAGTGCTTCAAGCTTCAATTCATCTCTTTCATGCTTTTTTGAAATTCATAAATTCCCTAGTGTCTAGTTCTAATATTTTTTTTGTTCAGCACATTAAATTTGGCAAATGGCATCATAAATTAGTAGAATTTGAAAGCAATTTATTGATTTAATGAGGAATTGTTTAATTTTTTTCTTTAAAAATTTCCAATATTATGGATTATACAATGTAAATGAATTCAGTGCTTAGATGAAAGGGCATGAAAGCATTGCAATGTTTTAATTTCTAGAGAGACTCTTTCATAATCCATGGGACAGTCTTTTATTAAAAAAATTCATAGGTGATTTCTTTCATATATATATATATATATATATATATATGAGCTTATTAATTTTAAATGAAATAAATTTTTTCAAAACTTGGTTAAAGAAAAGAGATTTCAATGAAAGTCAATGAATAGAGAACATATATTTGGTCTATTAAGATTTTGGAAGCTCATAATTTTAAAAATGTAAACCAACCATGTTAATATTTTTCCAATTTGATAAAACTGCAATCAATAAAAGCTAATAAATAGATAACCTATATTTGATCTATTAAAATTTTTAAAATACATAATTTTAAAAATTAACACACACTAATACAACATTTCAATACTAATGTTTCAATAATAAATAATTAAAAAATCATTAAAATAACCCATTCTAACTGGGATGAGCCTAGAGATGTTTATTGTCAACTTGTCCACGTGCCAACGAAAATAAATCAATCCATATAGAAAGATCAATGGTAGCTTGCTTCCGCAATATGTTGTCACTCTTTGTGGCTCTTTGTGACAGAACTCCGTTAATATTCCGCAAACTTTATCCCAGTTACTCGTTCATAAAATATTAATTAAATGGAAAACGCAATCTCAACAAACTAATGCAGAAACAATTCCACAATGCCAATATCAATGTGAAATTATGCGGCAGGGCCTATGCAGGCTGTCCAATATTGCTGTGAAACATATAATAACCGTCCAAAAAAAGTTCCCCAACAGATGTTGTCACGCACTAGCGAGTGGGACAGCGTGTTCGCTGTCCTCAATGGAATTTAACAGGTCAGCCCAATAGTTACTTTCCTCCTCCTGTCGCTCTACCCTTGCAGCTGGCACCGACATGCTATGTGAACCTCTTATCGCCAATACGAACGGATCATCCTGGTGATATTGAATGGTATTTTCCATAATTTCTGATTCTCCCCTGTAGGAATTTGTAGATGTGTTAGATGAAGAATTTTTATCGCTGTAGGAGTAGGGATGATGATTCTGATGAGGGTTACTGGATGGCATTAGAATGGCCATTGGATTCCAACCAGTAATTTCTGTGTCAAAGGCCGAGGACCGTTCTTCTATCAACGACGATGCAGTTCTATGTTCATTACTGTGATCAGTATTGATGGTTAAGTTCTTTCCTTTTGATTTCTCCTGTGGGTCAGAAGATTGTAAGGATTCTTGTGAAAACGTATTATACTCGATAGAATCATTCTTCTGCATTGAAACGAATCCCTGATTTATCTTGTTCTGGAAGCCATGCGGCCATCTTAATGCATCGGGTTGGAGAAATTCATCCGCTGAAATGCAAGAAAATGACCCTGATGGACCCGCCAACAACGGATTATTATGCGCGCCCAAGAGATTCAAAATTTGGCATAGCTGCCACGAGTACTGCTGATCGACACTGCCACCAGCGACATTAGAAGTATTCACCAAGTCTCTGGCCAGTCGTCCTAATTGAGCTTCAAGCAATGCACTATTCAATCGAGCAGCCATGAAAGATGATACTATATCTGGTCTAGGCAATGAGTTGTGGGTAACTGGATCGATTCCCATCAAAAGCAGTCGTTTTCTTAGTTTAGTGTTCCAGTGATTCTTTATCTCGTTATCCGTTCTTCCAGGAAGATGCGAGGCTATACCCGACCATCTAAAATTTATTAATACAAAGTCAGGATTTAATAGTCTTCGAGAGCAAGAAAAACACATACGAAATTATAAATTGAAGTTTGAACAAGTCTAATTCTTATTTGAAAGGAATATACAAAACAGCACTATGAGAAAATCTAATTATAATAAACGAGGAGGCCAAAGCTATTACTTATTCCCAAGGACAGCATGGAGACGAATGATGGTGAGATCGTCAGCCATAGAGAATTCTCCACGCTTAATATCTGGTCGCAAATAATTTGCCCATCTGAGTCTACAACTTTTCCCACATCTCGATAAACCTGCACTCAGCACAAACAACATCTCTGGTGAGATCGTTGATGCCGCCAAAAGGGAGTAACCAAATTATAAAAAAAATTAATATTTTTCTCTCATAAATTTGACAGTAATTGGGACCGCGAAAATTGAAAGCTTCGGAATGAGGATCATTTAAATAGATCGAAGTTCTCCACATTCAATTAGAATTCTCTATACGACGTGCCGAGAAAGGTTTGACACCTAAACATTGCTCCATATTCAATCAAATTTCCGCATTCTGACCAGCGGGAATAACTTTGACACCCACCCAAAACCTTGGTAAGCTCTTATGAATGAATTCTGAAAAGTGAAAAACAAAATTTTCACTCCGAATAAATCGAACTTCTTGGAATTCATTCAAAATTCGATCATCCGAGCAGCGAGAAAAGGTTTGACACGTTTCCAACACCTTACAAATTTATTTAAAGTCCCGTATTCCGACAAGGGGAAAATAGTTTTGAGACTCGGCAAAGACCTTGTTAAAACCGAAACCATGCATTTTAAGGTTAAACATACAGTACGAAAATGGAGAATACCTGCAAGTTTTGGAAGGTTGCGCCAATTGCCATGGCCATGGGTTTGAACACAAATGATGAGGTTCTGATCCTCTTCGGCAGTCCAGGGTCCTCTCTTCAGCCCTTCGTGATCACCGCAGCAAGGCGCGCGTCCCATGAGTAGATTAATATCTGCCCTTCTCCCCGCAAATTACTATTAAGCTTGTGTTGGCCTCTGTCTCTCTCGTATTTCAAGCCTGCCTAGTCCAGTAGTCCAGGATCACATATATATACAGGCTGGATAACACAGGCAGCGTCTTATTGTATTGTTCTTATGTTGCGTGAAGGCGGAGGTGAGATTTTAGGGTTGGGAAAGTCTAACCTGAGGAGTCCTGTCATCACTCTTCCGCATCATAGTGACAACTGAGTTGACATCACAAGCTAGATTTTGAAGAGACGCAGAAAGACATTTGGGATGGTGTCTGACAAAATTCTGTGGGCGTCCCCTGGATTTTTTTATCAAAAGGCAATCCTAAATATTGCGATTCTTATGCTGGATAGCCTTCATTCTCACACATTGTTACCTAATCGACCTTACAAAATAATATGTTTGCGTTTATGCATTTGTCTGTTTGTTGTTTGCCTATTATGACTTGCGCTATCAACTCCATTACATTCAATGGGGTTTGTTGTTTGTTGTTTGCCTATTATGACTTGCCTATGACGTCGTATTACTGAAACTAACCTACGATCGTAAAGCTGAGGAATTAAAACTTGAAGCGGAGCTTGAACTTTAATTTGATTGGAACCATTTATACGAGGTGGGTTTGAGTTCAACTCGTAAATAAGTTGTTCACAAAGGATGGAAAGGGTATACGATTGACATGGATTCACATCGACACTTCCACCATTGAAAGAAATCTTCTTTAATGGCTTCCCAAAATTAATGTTGAATAGTTACATTTGTTGGGTGAATAAACCAAAGAAATCTACTTTAAATGACTTTCCAAAATCAATGTTGAATAGTTATATTTGTTGGGTGAATAAATTTGGGTAGCACTAGACTCGAAAAGATATATTAGGCTCCAAAATATATTATGTGATTTTCTGGAAGATTTATATTTAAAACACATTAACATAATTGACCCATTTTAAAATTTTGCTAAAATAATTCATTATCATTACTAAATATACCTGATACCCGGGAATTACTGGATTATAATCTATTTCTCTCAGGAATGTGTATATTGGAACTTTAAGTGCAGCGGCTACATCTATTTCACATCAAAATAGGATTACCTTTATGTTAGTTAAAAAATGTTAAGGAAAATTAATCATAAAGGTTAGGTATTACGGACAAGATTAAGATTCTAAATGAAAACGTGATGTTTTGGATAAGTCCTATTCCTCAAGAAAAAAAATTGAATGAAAACGTGATGTTTTGGATAAGTCCTCTTTCTCAAGAAGATTCTAAATGAAAACGTGGTGTTTTGAATAAGTCATGTTTCTGAAGAATGTAACAAATTTTATAATACAGTATTTCGTATCGAACTATGTTTAAGTTTATGTTGGTCCAAAAATGTTAAGGAAAGTAATCATAAAACTGGTTAGGTATTATTAAGAGACAAAAATTCTAAACGAAAAAATGATGTTTTACATATCCAACTTTGATATATATATATAAAAGTTTAATATAAAATATATTAATAAAATATAAACTATGAATATCCCAGTGAAGAAATCTAATCACTCAAATGATGCAAACTTAACATTTGATTGCCTCATAAAAAGCTATTTATTTAAAATTGAATTATATAGATAGGTGTATTTTATTTATATATATATATATATATATATATATATATATATATATTAAATAAAAATATTATTGATTTATATATATATATATATATATATATATATATATATATATATTTGTTAATTTTAATTAAATAAATTATAAAATATTAAGATTTTTTTTTTCTTTGTATTTTTAAATTGATAGTTGATATTTTAAATCTTGTAAAGAGATTTGTACTTTTAAGATATTTGATCATTCTCAACAATTTGTACTTTAATAGATTTGATCATTCTCAATCCATAGTTAAGATGGAATAAAAATAATTAATGTTAGAAAGATTGATTTCAAACAGTTAATGCTTATTGATTTCAAATAATTAATGACATAAGCATTGATAGCAATATTAATGCCAAGATGTAGTCTTTTTCTCTTAATTATGTTTCTTCCTCTTAATCTCTTTCCTTAATCTTGATTTTTTATTTAGAGTTTTAATCGTAGTAATATTTAATTTCTTCTTTTAATGTTTTTCACTTAAATTTTTTTTTTTTTTTTTTTTCCATTTTCTTTATTTTTTATTCCTTTCATGTTTTATGTGCTCCTGTTTCTTTATTACTCTTATTGATTCTTATTATTCCAATGTTGACCGCTATTTTCTTAGCATTGACAAATAATTTTAATTTTGAGATATATATGTGTGTGTGTGTGTGTGTGTGTGTGTGTGTGTGTTGTTTTTTGCAAACATTTAATTGGATCATAACTAAAGTATTACAATGACATGTGATAACTTCCTCAGTTTTTTATGTGCTAATTTTAGCATGTAATTGAAATATTTATGCCATTATATTTAGATATTTATGTTGATATTTATTATGAAGTTTCATAGAAAAACCACACAAAATTAAAATGCTTGAAAATAGTTCATACTAAAATATGTGATCACTATCCACTATTATATAACCGGCTATTAACATAAAATTTGTATATGAACATGGAGTTAGTGCTTATCATTATTTATGTATTCTTCAGCTATGTAGGATTAAAAATGTAAACGTGAAGACTTAATAGTACCATCCACCAAAATTTATTCAAAGCCCTCAAGTTGTTTCTTCTACTTAGTATTTTAATTTACAATTTTCTTAAGAACATAATTTCCAATAATCATCTAATTTAAAAAAAAAAAAATTTGCCCTTTTGATCATAACGGTAATCTCTATCAACGGTTTGATTTGATATTCTTAAATAACAATTGGTTTGCACTTCGATAACAAAGCAATGTTGATGCGCGATTTTCTTTAGTTAAACACACTGTTCATGAATCTCTCATTTCTTTTTTTTTCTACCATTAGCACTCTCTATCTCACATTTATTGTAATGTATTATTGTATATTGTAATTTGTTGTTTCTATCTCACAGTTAATGTAATGTATTGTTGTGTATTGTAATTCCTGTCTGTATATTGTGTGTTTTGTTGTGATTCTTGGGAGTCTTTGTGTGTAGATATGTATCGATGTTCGTGGGTTTTAGTTGGCTGTATTGTGTGTTGGGATGCTTCAGATTGTGTGTTTTATTGTGATACTTAGATGTTTGTGTGGGTAGATATGTCTGAATGTTAGTGGGTTTGAGTTGTCTGTATTGTGTGTTGCCATGTTTGTTATTAGATATGTATGGATGCTTGTGGGTTTTTATTTTGCATTTGTATTGTGTTTGTGATAACTGAGATAGGAGAGGAGATCACCGCAGACGAAAATGTTTGTGGCCTTATTATAAAGCTCTACACAATTTATATGTAATGTCGCTGCAACTATATCATATCTGTTACAACTGCCTTCCGTTGCAACTGTCTGTACTCACAATCAACTACATATGGCTCCGCTACTATTGAGTGGTCACGCTCAAATGTATTGGCTAATGTTTATGCTTCAAATTATTGTTCCTTTAATTACTAATGTACATCATTACAGTCGGTTTTCTCAACTATTGTGTAGACTTACAGTTAAACGTGTCCTGTAATTTTTATGCCGAAAATTCTTTTCATCTTGGGCCGGGATTGTTTATATTGAAAAATCCTGTCATTTTGTGCCGGTTATTGCTTATGCCGGAAATTCCTTCCGTTTCGAGAGTAACGAATCATTAGTGTCTCAAATTAAACAAATCCGTGTTCGATAGAGATTGCAAATTGATGATTTTTTTTAAACGTTTTCCATATTTTTTTCATAAATTAAAAATGAAAGGTTTAGATGAATTTATATGTAAACTTGATATGAAAATCATGTAGAATAAAATATTTCAAGAAATGAACGTTTGTTCTTTCTTTACCTTGCCGATAATAATAATTGAACTTCAAGGTGTTGTATTTTTTTTAATTTCACACTACCCAAAGTGAACAACCAAAAGATTTTAATCTATCAAAAAGAGATGAAGAATGTGACCATGCAATTAACCATTCTAATCATTTTGGCCCTGCTAGAGAATGTGTATTTCCCAGTACTACTATAAACCTTATTTTTCAAATATAATAAATATTAATAATTTAAAAAATTATTGTAATATCCACATTTGATAAATAGAAATAATCAGTTTTGTGAAAGATAGGTAAAGAGATCCGAGCAACAAAATATTTTTGCCCCATAACAAATTATTTTTATGCTGCCACCACAAATTGCTCCACCATATTCTTCTATTGAACTTTTATCCGCCACATAGCAAAAGACTTTACATACATATTTGTTCAAAATATAGATTTTAATATTTTAATACATGACAACACAAAATATTAAGACACATTATCGTGATTGTACAAAATGTGTTTCTATGTTGTGGAGTGCATATATTAGTTACGGAATAAATGTATGACTATAAGTTTTTACTAATTTTGTATTTTTTATTTTAATTATTTCATGTGATGAGGAATGGGGAATTTTTACTCCCGCTAAGAACTTCATTTAAGCCATGTTCTTAAGTTGCAAACAAAATTTGCAATCTACAGTTAAAAATGTACCACACTTATGGTTGTTGACACTTTAATAACTACAGTGGTTTAGATTAATTTTTCCAACCTTCACCCTTAATCACAAATATAGCCATTGACATTTCCCAAACAATCTCTTACATAAACAAATTTTTCATGTGCCAATGGCTTTTTGAAGATGTGTGCAAATTGTTCTTGTGACTTGCAATGTTGCAACACAATTTCACCAATGTTAACCAATTCTCTTATAAAATGATATTTAGTGTCAATGTGCTTGCTCCTCTTGTGAAAAAAAAACTCCTTGAGAGTGCAATTGCAAAATTGTTGTTGTAGAAAATACTTGTTGTTCCCTCTTGTTCATCGCATAAATCCCTCAACATTCTTCTCATCCAAACAACTTGACACGTTTCTGTTGTTGCAGAAACATTTTCAACTTTTTTTGTTGCCAATGACACTATCAGTTGCTTCCTTGAGGCCCATGAGATGGCTCCCGAACCTAAATGAAAAACATATCCTCACGTGCTCTTTCTCTCATCAACACTTCCGCCGAGTCAGTGTCAGTGTAACCAACCAGCCTAAAATCATTTGTACAAATGTACAAAATACCATACTCCTTTGTCCCATTGACATACCTTAAAATTATTTTGGTTGCTTGCCAATTTGTCTCATTGGGTGTCTCCACGAACATTGACACCAAACTCCCATCATACATTATATCAGCCCTACTTTCTCTCAAATACATCAAACTTCCCACAATAATTTTGTATAACGTTAGATTGACTTTGTTGTTATAATCTTCTTTTCTCAACTTCAACCCCATGATAGTTGGAGTTGGTGTGGGCTTGTTGTTCTTCATATTGAGCCTCTCCAAAATTTCTACTACATACTTTTCTTGAGAAATTAAAATACCATTTTCTGTGTAACACTCTCTTCCCACATCTACCCAAGTAACCAGACAACCATGGTAAACTTGCGATGAGAGGCTACTAATATGATACTAAACCTCGTAGATGACTTTGAGGAAGTGGAACCAACATAATCATGACAAACAGACCTTACACCGCATCCTTTGCATTGCTAGGAGGTAACCCAACCATTAAGAGATTTGTTCCCTAAGGGGGAACTTATTTTTGACACATTTTAGGCTTCGTCGTGGGCATGTAAGGCAAAGCGAGTGGTTATAGACCCTTAGCCGTGGACTTGCCTTGTCAAATCGTGGTCAGGACCCCAATAGGTCAATACTGTGCATGGAGCTCCGAGATTCGTGCCACATTTTCATCCCCTAAGCCCAGGTCACTACCCAAAACTTCCTCTAACTTCAGGAGAGGATAAATAACATTAAAATAAATGTATGGAAGCAGTCAAATCATCGAGAAATCATCCAAACCCACCCAACTATAACTGACATTTCATCAAACATGTGAGAAACATTCCATCTACAGGTACAAACAACATATTTAAACATGGGGGTCTCTTATAAATATGAGAATGGTTAAGAAGAGTTTCTCCCGTACATCAGAAGATATAATGCATTCATTTACCAGTAAAAATATAGATAGAGTCATACATCATCATTGATCGAATACATGCTTATAACTAGCATAATAAGAAAATAAATACCATGAATATATCATCAATGAAATCCACATAATAACCATTGCATTTTCATACCAAATACTAAAGGAATGAACTTATCATTAATGATTGTAAAAGTGAACTGAAGACCGGACTTCGACATTCCACCTAACCACAGATTGGATGAGACGATTATCACTTCAACCAATCATCCTCGTTCCATATTCCAATCATGACTTTGGGATCTCATCAAACACATCAATCACAATCAATCCATGGAATGCATAGGTGAAAGCACCTAAACCCTCAACTAGTGATTCCACCTCATGGTCAAATATCATAACCATCATGGATTTCTTTCTATCAAAGTTTTTCCAGGGTTCTAGAGTGTTTTTTCCAACTAGAGATTCCAAGACTAGTAACTCAACCAAAACTGTTACAAGGCTTCTAGAGCATTTGTCCAACCATGGCTTATAGGACTAGTAACTCAACCGAGTTGTCTCCAGGCTCCATAGTTTTTTTCCAACCAAGGCTCCAATTTTAGTAACTCAACCCAACACCGGTGTGTCAGTCTCTAGAGAATTTATCCAAGTAAGGCTTTCAAGACTAGTAACTCAACCCACAGGTTCCGTCGGGCTCCAGAGAATTTGTCCAACCAAGGCTTTTAAGAACTAATAACTCAACTTACACCTAAAGGAATCATGAGAAAAAATAGAAAACAATCAATGGAAATAAACCCACGACACCATGGCTATCTAGGAAATGGCAACATTAGGAAAATCCACATGCATGCACCATGCATGCCAAAATAGTGAGGAAAACATACATTCAATTCGGTACATGCACTCATAACCTGTTCAAAATGCTAATCCCGATGTCCTATTGTGCTTTCTTGCTCTTCCTTTTGCTTCTTGCTCCAAATCACCAAGTATCGACACTCTCTAAGAGTGCTCCAAGAAAACTCTAATTATCCAAGAGTATGAGAGAGAGAGAAATAATAATGAGAGAGCTCCAAAAATGTCAGCAAAAAATTTACCAACTGATCCTCATAAGGTTTTGAATTAATGAGGCATCTATTTTCTTCACTTTCCATTATTTTCCTTCATTTTCCTTCTCACATGCAACCTCTGACTTTTCACCTCCCTTTTCTCCTATTTTCCATTATTTTCATAAATAAAATGTCAATTAATTCCTTATGCCTTTCCATATTGTTTTCCTTTTCCTTTTCCAATTTCCCTTATTCATAATAACTGAAACGAACACATGCTAGGATGTTTTTCCCACCATTCAACATGAAATACGTCTCCCAGTGCAAAAATAAATGTAGCAATATATTAGTTATATTACGTTGTTGTGCTAATCACGCTGCTTAAGCACACACATGTCAGCCATATGTATCAACATCAAGACAACATATCTATCAATTCAAAATCAAATTTTACCAAGACTAACAACCATGTCATAATTAACAATCAACTCACATTCATCCGTCATAATACATAATGCTAGAACTATCACCTACTTACACACAAGTACATATCGACTATTTAAGCACATATGTGTTAGCACAACCATCTCGAAGCAAGATCATTCCTTAATGCAATAATACATATACATTTACTCATATCATGCAATTAATCAAACATTCAAACAACTTGCAAACATACCATGTTAAATGAAAAAACTATATGATGTATTAGAGAGCAATTCACTCAAACACCAAATAGACGACATAACCAAAAATTTCAGCACCAAGTATATGACATAAGCACACTCATACCTTAATGTATGAGAGGGGAGGCTATGTTGTCTGCAAAATCAATCTATATTATCACAATATCATTTCACAACACATCATCTCAAACATAAATAAGATCATGATATTCCTAATAGTAAATAACTAACATGTTCACATTATAAGCTCACAAACATTTGTAATTCATGCACAATGATCATAGATGCACCTTCAAACTATATTAGTACAACACACTATCATAATTAGGTCAAATCATACCTAAATTTCATAACCCTAACCCACTACATAGGCCAATCCAAGTTAGAATGATACATATAACATCAAGATGTTAATGAAATAACCCTAATCATCAAGTCACTAGCATGTAGCAACAAAAAGTTAACTAACATAAAACAACAATAGCAATGCATACCACCATAGGTTGGTATCCTTCATGACTATCTGACACATGTACATATAACCACACTAATCAACTAGCATCTATAATGTATGTAACCATAAGATAAATATAATGAAGGGAATACTCATAATCATAATGCATATAATTACACTGATCAACCAATATTTATCACATATTTAACCATAATAATAGAATTAAAATAGGTGAGTAACCCTAATGGTTACAAAAAACATGAATCACACACATGCATGCCAAACATGCACACTTGCATGACGACATTCTCTTGCCTTGATATCCAATGTTGCAACTTCACATTGATGATTTGCATATCCCGATCTATCTTAGTCAACACATTAGCATCACAACATACCAATATTATCATGATGACCTGATTGAATATAATTACCTTATGCACAACAATGTTCAGCAAGCGAATGCAAACTTGACCATATGCAACCAATTGACATGTATAACCATTCACATACGACCAATGCATGTTCAACGTATGACCTCACACAACCAGGTATACACAAATAACACTGAAGCATGACCAATATGTGACCTAGCATTAAAAAAACAATTCATGTACAATATGTAACAATATGTATGTAAGTGAAAACAAAAATTACACAATCATGCGCAACATATAACCAGTCATACATTCATGACAACATGTTGACAACAACACCATCAACACTTCCATGGTGACACCACTTCCACCATGGCCAACAAAAAAAATATGAAACAAGCACACATAGACCACAAGCATACTAAAAACATATGTAACCAACATAAATTCTTGATCAACACACTTTCCATTGAGTCTGAGGGTTGAACCATGCTTTGATACCACTCTGTAAAACACTCTTCCCACATCTACCCAAGTAACCGGCCAACCAGGGTAAATATGTGCCGAGAGGATACTAATATGAGATTAAAACTCCTATATGACTTTGAGGAAGTATAACCTACATAAACATGACAAACAAACCTTACACTGCATCATTGGCATCCCTAGGAGGTAACCTAGCCTTCGAGGGCCCTGTTCCCTGAGGGGGAGCTAATTTTTGACCCGTTTTAGGCTTAGACGTGGGCATGTAATGGAAAAGGAGTGGTCATAGACCCTTATCCGCGGGACTGCCTTGTCAAGGCCATGGTTAGAGCCCCAGAAGGTCAATATTGTGGCTGAAGCTCTGGGATTCATTCTAGATTTTCAACCCCTAAGCCCAAGTCACTGCCCAGAACTTCCTATGAATTCAAGAGAGGATAAATAATATTAACAAAAATGTATGGAAGCAACCACATCCTCAAGAAATCATCTGACTCCACCCAACCATGATAGGAATTTCATCAAAAATGTCACAAACATTGCATCTATAGGTATAAACACCATGTTTAAACATGGCAGTCCCTTACAAATATGAGAATTTTTAAGAAGCACTACTTCCATACATCAGAAGCTATAATACAATATATTTTACCATTGATACAATGTGAATTCATTTACTAGTAAAAACATAGATAGATCCATACATCATCATTAATCAAATACATGCTTATAACTGGCATAATAACAACAGAAATACCATGTACATATCATCAATGAAATCCACATAATAACTAGTACATTTTCATACAAAATACCAAAGGAATGAAATTCTGATTAATGAGTGTAAAAACCAACTGAATATAGAACTTCCACATCCCACCTGACCATAGATGGGATGACCCGAGTCTCAGTTCAGTCAATCACACTCATGCCATATTCCAAGCATGAATGTGATATATCATCAAACACATCAATCAGAATCAATCCAGGGCATCCAAAGACAAAATCACCTCAACCCTCAACAAGTGATTCCACCTCATGGGTGAACATGAAAACCATCATGGATTGATATTTATCCAAGCTATTCCATGGCACTAAAGTGTTTTTTCGAACCAGGGATTCCAAGACTAGTAACTCAGCCCGAACTGTTAGAAGGCTTCGAGAGCATTTTTACAACCACTTCTTCCATGACTAGTAACTCAACTCCAGCTATTTCTAGGCTCTAGAGAATTTGTCTAACCAAGGCTCCAGGACTTTTAACTCAACCCACCTAAGGCTCCAGATTGTTTGGCCAACCAAGGTTGAGGACTAGTAAGTCAACCAAGCAACTGTTTGTCGGGCTCCAAAGCGTTCGACCAACAAAGGCTTCGAGGACTATTAACTCAACCCACAGTTTTCCACCGAGCTCCAGAGCATTTGTCCAACCAAGTCTTAAAGGAAATAAGGAATGATGATAACCAAATAGAATATAATCAATGGAAATAAACCCACAACACCATGGCTATCCAGGAAATGGCAAGGCTAGGAAAATCCATGTGCATGTATCATGCATGCCAAAACTTGTGAGGAAAACATACATGCAGCTTGTAACCTCCACTCAGAATCCATTGTGGATGCTAATCAAGATGTCCTATTGAGCATTCCTCCTCTTCCTTTTCCTTCTTTCTCCAAATCACCAAGTATCCACACTCTATAAGAGTGCTCCAAGAAAACTCTAAGTATCCAAGACTATGAGAGGAGGAGAGAGAGAATAATGATAGAGCTCCAAAAATGTGAGAAAAAAGCTTACCAACTAATACTTAGAAGCATTTTTTTTAATGAGGCCTCTATTTTCTTCATTTTCCTCCTCACATGTAACTTGTGATCTTTCACCTCCTTTTTTTTCCTATTTTCCATTATTTTCATAATTAAAATGCCAATTAATGCCTCATGCCTTTTCAAAACCTTTTCCTTTGCCTTTGCCAGTTTCCTTTAGCCATAATAATCGAAATAAACACCCGTTGTGATGTTTTTCCCACCATTCATCTTGGAATATGTGTCCCATCAACTCTGGTGTTATATATATTTTACATGGATTTTTACCAAGGTTGTTAACTTTTGTTTGCTTCACTTCTATGCCCAAAAAATACCTTAACAATGCTAAGTCAGTCATTTCAAACTCACTTTTCATGACCTATTTGACATCAGCAATGATGAAATCAACACTCACATTAAAAATAAAATCATCTACATATAAAACAATAATAAGAAGCTTACCATCACTCTCTTTGATGTAGAGAGTAGGCTCACCATCACATTTGTCAAAGCCATTTTCCATCAAGTAAACATTTATCCTAATATACCATGCACACGGTGTTGCATTCAACCCATCAATATATTTCCTCAAGCTATACACCTTGTATTCTTTTCCTTCCACCTCACAACCAAGTCATTGCGCGATATATACTTCCTCTTTCATCACTCCATTCAAGAATGCTAATTTTAAGTCCATTTTATACACTTACCATTTATGTTGCTAAAAAATTGACAACATTGTATGTACTATATCCATCCTCACGACTAGCACAAATGTATATGAATAATATCTTCCATGTTTTTGCTTGTATCCTTTGAAAACTAGCCTTTCTTTATGCCTTTCTATCTGTCCTTCAAGGTTGTTCTTCATCTTATAGACCCACTTCACTCCAATGACTTATTTTTTCTTGCAGAAGGTGCACTAACTCCCATGCATCACTCTTTTATATTAATTCTATTACTTCATCCATTTTCGCAACCCATTTTTCTTCATTGAATATATCCTCAAAATGCATTGGGTCATCTACATGACAAAGGAATGCAAATAAGGAATTCAGACCAACACTACTATCAACTTCATTTTTCTCATAATTTTTTAAATTTTTTTCTTCTTATGCTTGCGGAATATGGGCTTGACATGTCACTCAATGTTATTCTTGAGGTAGATGGATTTGCAATACTTTCCAGTGTGCTTGGAGTAGTAGTTTCTTGACCTCGCGACACTGTCCTATTATTTTTTGACAGTATCACTTCACGATTGCTTTGTTGAGCTTGAATAGGAGTAGGGGGAGTCACTATTGAGGAATTTCTTGTTATGTCCAATTCATGTTTGTCTTCATGTGATATACATGTTTTCACATTGGTTTTCTTCTCTAAACTTCCATCCTATTCTTCCTCTTCTATCAACTGCACATGTCTGCTACTTATGACCTTCTTGGTTGATCGACTATTGAGATTGTATGACATGGATTTAACACTATACCCAAAAAATATGGATTTCACCCCTTGCTATCCAATTTATTCCTTAATTGATCTAGGAAATGTGCATAAGCCGCACATCCGAACACTCTCATGTGAGGGACACTATGCTTTCTTCCACTCCATGCCTCTTTAGGATGCATATTCTTAACACTTTTGGTTAGAAATCTATTAATGATATATGTTTCACAAATGGAAACTTCAACCCAATATTCACTTTGAAAATCCTTTCTCTTGAACATAATTATTTCCATTTTCATAATGGTCTTATTTTTTCTTTTTGTGACACCATTTTGCTGAGGTGGACACCTTGTTGTAAATCGATTGTGAATTCCATGTTCCCTGCAAAATCGTAGGAAGTCATTTGACATGTATTCGCCACCTCTCTCGGTTCTCAAGAATCTGATGTATTGTCTACTTTGCTTCTCAGCAAGAAATTTTTATTGGCAGAAGCACTCAAAAACTTCATTTTTCTATTTTACAAAGTAGACCCATGTATTCCTTGTATAATCATCTTTGAAAGTCAAAAAATAATAGCTGCCCCCAATTGATGATGACTGCATTGGTCCACATAATTCTAAATAAATAATCTCTAAAGATGTTTTTTTGCTTGTTGAATTTCCTCCAGGAAATTACTCTCTATGTTTTTTTCCCAAGATACATCCTTCACATAGGTTGTCTGGTTTTTCTATGAGTGGAAATCCCTTCAACGTACCTTTCCTATGCAAGAAATTCAAAACTTGAAAATTGAGATGACCAAATCTCAAATTCCATAACCAATTTTCATATTTAAATTCTACTTGAAAGTTTACTTGTGTGACAACTGCAACGTTTATTTCATCCTCTTTTGAATTCATTAGTAGTTTTTCTTGAGAACCTTCTTCCTTCAAATCTTTTTTTAACTTGAGAGGAAAAATTCCATTCTTTGTAATCTAAACTTTTGCAATCATCTCTCTGCTTGGATACTTATCCAAAATTGTGCTCTCATCATTTTTGAAAAAGGAAATTATGCCCTTCTGCATGAGTTATCAAATTCTTATGAGGTTATACTTCAAACTAGGGAAACAATAAGCATCTCAAATGTAATTCTTCTCCCCCTTCTTTGTTAGAATATTGACTCTTATTTTTCCCATGACAAAGTCTTTGATATCATTCCCTAATGTTACTTTAGGTTTCACACTTTCATCTAAATTGGAAAACATTTCTATGTTCCCTATCATGTGGTTGTTGTACCCTGAATCTAGAAACCATACATCCCTCTGTTTTTCCTGTGCTACATTACAAGCTAAAAACATGTTATCTTGGTTCTGATTTTCCCTTATGAAATTTTCACTTGGTTTGTTACTTATGTGATGTTGCTTATTTCTACATTCATTTTCACAATGACCATACTTCTTAATTTGATATTGACATATGAACTTGAGATTTATCATACCTCTATCGTCGTGCTTTATTATGGCTTGGGTCTTGACTTGTATTTTGATTGCCGCCCCTTCCCCATGATAAAAAATGATTTTCTCTTCCATCACTTTCTCGGGTTCTTCCTCTTCCTCTAGCATTTGATCTTCCCCTGCCTCTACGTTGACAAAATGAAACTTGTGTCTTGAAGGCATAATCCAATGAGGCATTTGATGCTCTATTCAGTATGTGTTCATGAGAAATCAATTATGCATGAACCTCATCCACTGAAAACTCTAAGAGATATTTTTTTCCTTCTATGGCTAGAACAATGACATCAAATCTTGCGGGAAGACTTCTCATAAGTTTCTCAAATATTCTCTTTTCGTCAAGTTTCTCACTCGAGACCTGATTTAAGCAATGATTCCAATTAGATGTGTAAAAAACAAGTCTACATTATGAGACTCTTTCATACAATTTTCTCAAAATCTCTTCTCAGCATTTGTATTTTTGTTGTCTTGACCTTTTCCATGCCTTAGTAGGATGTCTTGAGGGTATCCCATGCTTTATTGGACTTTTTTGTTATTTCAATCCTTAGGAAAATACTTTCAGGAACTCCTTGAAAAATGTAGAAGAGATATTTTTTATCCTTGTTCATGTTGTCCCTCAACAAATCCTTTTTTTCTTGTTTGAAATAATTTTATGATGGTGCATCTCCTAGTTCTTGGAAGGAATTCTCCAACAGATCTCAAATATCTTGAGAAGAAAACAAAGGTTTCATTTTTATATCCCTATAGTCATAATTTTTCCCATTAAAATAAGGTATTTGAGGATTTGTGAAGCTTGTGCTTGATGCTATCATTTCTTACTCTTAAAAAAACTTTCTCCTTGCTCGTAAATATTGTCCAAAAAAATGCCTTCATAGAAAATTTTAACTAGTAAAAACACTTTTACACCCCCTTAGATCTTCCTCTAAACTATAGTTGGGGAGACTAAAACATAATTGACTTCTGCAACAAAATATAAATAAAATATTACAAATTTTTCTAGTAGTTAAACAAAGTAAAACAGAGTAAGTGGGAGCAACACAATAAAACTTTGGATAATAATTTAGAATACATGAAATATGTTCATATCAAAGTTGAGGCTCCTTCACCAAGTAAAACATGAGTTTTACTAAATTTACATTTCTCTATAAGTTGCAGAGTAACTCATTGTAAAACCCCCTAACAAATTGTTTCTACCCTCCCACCACAAATTGTTTTACCATTTTTGCCACTTGAGGTCATAGTAAAAGACTCTTACATGCATAATTGTTCAAAAAATAAATTTTAATATTTTAATACATGACAAGATAAAATATTAAGACACACTATGGGTGATTGTAAAAAAATGTTTGACTACATATATTAGTTACAGAATAAATGTATGACCATAAATTTTTACATCCTCTGTATTAAAGAGGAATTTTTACTCAAACTTCATTTAAGCCATATCGTTTATCTTGCAAACAAAATGAGAAACCTGTATTTACAAGTGTACCACATGTATGACTCTTTTCAATTCTATAACTAAGATGGTTGAGACTAGTCTAAAAAAACCCACAGAATAACCCAAAAATTCTAGTAAGATTATGAAAAATTTAGGCAAAGATTTTTGAAAATCTGGGTTACATTCGTTAAACTTAAGTATTTTGGGTGCCCTAAGGGTTTTTGATGGTGCTGAATCCATTTTGACCATCAAAAATGAAATTCAAACATTCCAACTACCTAATTTTTTGAATATTTTTTACTGGATTCCAACAAAAAAACTGCGGCTATTATGTTGCATAGGTAGACAACTCCATTAAATTTTCCAACATTTTGATCCAAATACATTATTTCTAACATTTTGATCCAACTACATTAATGTTATATTTGAAATATTATCATTTTAAATCAATATATTCCCATATGATGAAGCAATAATTTCTTTTGTTCCAACCACTGTGAGGTTATCTTTGAAAATAATCTATCTTGTTCCGACCACTCTAAGGATATTCTGATCATTTTTAATCATCATATAGGATATGATGGATAAAAATAATCTATTTTGTTCCTGCTGCTGTAAGGTTATTTTTGAATAGCATACCAGACAAATTTTAATAATTTGATAGTTTTTTGTGTTAATCAGTTCATCATATTTATTATTTTTTATCTAAATTTTCTTGTCACTATATTTTTTTAGTTATATTCATTTTTTTCAGAATTGGACTTTAAAAAGACTATTAAAAAACATATCCAAAATTCACAATTCATGTGAGGAGAACCATCAGGAAAGAAATAATGATTCATGAGCGGAGACCCACAAAATTTACAAGCTGACCATTTTTAGTAATGTCTTTAGCAACAACAATTTCCAAGGCCATGGTTTTGAACATAATTGATGAGCTTCTGATCCTCTTCCATCGTCAAGGGTCCTCTCTTCAGTCTGTCGTGATCACCATAGCAAGGTGCACGTCCCATGAGTAGATAAAGACCTGCCCTTCTCCTTGCAAATTACTATTAAAGTTGTATTTGCCTCTGTCTCTTCTGTATTTCAGGCCTGCGTAGCCCAGTTTCACATATATATACATGAGGGATAACACAGGAAGCACTTATTGTATTGTTATTATGTTCCGTGAGGGAAGAGGTGAGATTTTAGGGTTGGTAAAGTCTAACCTGAGGAGTGTTGTCATCACTCTTCCACATCATAGTGGTACAGGACATACAACTTCCTTGATATAAATTGAAATAAACATCTCTTGATTATCTTGGGCCCCTACCTCTGAACACAAATGAGGAAGTGGGCCTTGATGATGGTCTATGTAGGTAGTGCTAATTGTGGCCATAATAATGTCTCATCCTATGTGATATTCTTTGTCAAGGGAATGACAACCATGGTTTGGATTCCCACCTACACACTTGACTGTAGGACATGAACAAGCTTCAGATCCATAGAATCTAGGTGCTTCTCCTTGCATATTTTCAACAACACCTCAACTTGGCCTCTCTTCTCATTTCAAATACTCATTTTCTGCACTACATCGCACCCTTTTTCTTCCCTCTCTTGCGATATGCATACGATTCACTCCAGTTTGGATTTTAATTGTTATTACCCCTTCATTTTTTGGTTTATTCATTCCATTGCCATTAATATTACAACCAACATGACTAAGGAAATGAGAGGCACATTTCTTTGTTTACTCATCAGTCAGATCAAATAGATCATTGATTCTGAGGAAAATTTTCAAGTTGTTCATACGGACTTCACCGCCGTGGCGTTATTCTTAGACCATATTCAAAATATATTCCAAGATCAACATAGAATGTTGTCTAAGCCCACATAAATGTGTTTTATAAAGATGTATGATGCCCTCACAGAAGCCAAACAACTCATCCATCACATCATCCTACATTGAGCACAATGTTTCGTTTTGTTGTATTCTCTACAACCTCAAGCTCTCTAAATAATGTACAGAGTGAGAGACAAATTTCAATCACATATTTCAAGAGCTTCAATGTGACCTTCAAATTCATGTCGATCTCAAATCAGAAACATCACATTGAAATCCTTGTAAATGCTTTCCTGGTTGCAATCCTATAATAATACACTAGAACCTACAAGGAAAAAAATGCTCTTCCATTCAGTCTGCAAGTGGCATAAGCATGAGATGGTTCTAAAATGGGGAATAATCTCCATATTAATTTTTTAGCCATCTATAACTAGATGCTCACCTAAATGCACTATAAGTAGTGTGAGCTACTGAAAACTCATATTGTTAAGAGTATCATTAGTGTATAATGTCTTATGCAGAAGGCATATGATTACGTTGCAGTCTCCAAAGAAATTTTAGATTTGCATGTGGATCATATCCATATATTGCTAGATTGTGCACAAATAAATGGAAATTAAAACTATCCCCCATCATCCCCGCACATTGATAAACACATAAGGGACGAAGCTCATCCAAAGAATAAATTTTTGTAAATCCACCAACTTCTTGTAAACCAAACCAACCGTGTCATGTCAAAAAATCACAAAAATATTCTTAAATGTACAAGGTCTTCTCCTCAGTGGAACCCATTAGACGATCAAACTCACCATAAGTGTAGATATTTATAGTAAACCCATCATCCAGATGAAGTAATTATGTCCCAAAGGGCATATCTTTGTTAAGGAAAGGCACCACTCCATATTCATATTCTAACCAAAATGGCCACCTCATACACAACTCAAATGCACATTTAACAGCTTCTTCAATAACACAATGAATATCTTTGATGGTATTTTAATATCATATTTGCATTCTTCTTTGAATTTTCCATATATAGGTTTTTTTTTTAAATTGGGATCGAAGATGTAGACAGATCAATTGGAAATGATGTTGAAACAATAAAAGGGACTCAAAAATTGCATTCAATTAAAACAAAGTTGTCCACAGATGTTTTTGCATTGGATAAAATAAAATATTCTTGTTTTTGTCATGTTTACATAGACAACACAGAATCCAATGATGTTTGTGAAAACAAAATGTATGTAAAATATTGGAAACATACAGAGCTAAATACAAAGGGTAAAATGTCTGTTGCAATTTTTAAAGAAATGCAATCAGAGGAGACTACAATATCATCTGATGGTGATCAAGTTTCTGATCTTGTTAGAGAAGGTAACATTTGAATTGCTTTCAAATGATAGAGATCTAGAAATAGATACTAAAATTATTTCAAAGTTAATTTTTCATGTTAATTATGATCTAAATTTAAATACATAAGTTTGTTTTACTGTGCAGGAGATGTTTTTGTTGTAATTGCACCTACTGACAATAATGAAAATGTGAAGTATTATTTTATGTGTTTCACTAAACGAAATATGGAATTATTAGAAAACTATAATGATCATGGGTTTCCATATGATAGAGGATCTATTATACTAAAAGGTTATTTTTTCAGAAAAAATTATCAAAGTGGGGATTTTGTTTGCTTTGAATACTATGAATTTGATGTCATAAGTTGTCAATATAGTCATTTGGTGTGTGCAGCATGCAGAAAGTTAATATAGGTTAAATCAAAGAAAAAAACGAAAATTAAGAAATGGAAAATGTCAAAATCCGATCATGAACGGATCATTGAAGATGGAATTCCATTGGAATTTTTTTGATTGAACTGCCCAACAATTTCTTCTTGATTCATGAACTTTAACTCAACTATCAATTGAACTCATTGCTATGTGATCATGGGCAAGTGTTGGTATTACTGTATACAGCCATATACACTAGTATCAACTGATAGTAGCTTTTCTATACATGCATTGATGAAAAATGTTTCATGTATTGGATATATATATATGTTCTAAAATGCAATTCAGTGGAAGTAGATTTTCTATGTGCATTGGTGGAAAATGTTGCAAGTACTGGATATGTATGTTCTAGAAGTATTGGATATATATATGTTCTAGAATGCAATTTACTGAAAGTATCTTTTCTATGTGTATTGATGAAAAATGTTGCAAGTAAGTGATATATATGTTCTATAATACAATTAACTGAAAGTAGTTTTTCTATGTGCATTGATGAAAAATGTTGCACGTACTCGATATATACATGTTCTAGGAAATTAACTGAAAGTAGCTTTTGTATGTGCATTGATGAAAAATGTTGCATGTATTGGATATATATATGTTCTAGAATGCAATTAACTGATCAAGTAGTTTTACTATGTGCATTGATGGAAAATGTTTCACGTACTGAATATATATGTTCTAGAATGAAATTAACTAAAAGTAGCTAAATTCTATTTGCATTGATGAACAATGTTGAAGTACTGGATATATATGTTCTAGAATGCAATTAACTGAATGTAGTTTTTCTATGTGCATTGATGAAAAATGTTTCACGTACTAGATATATATGTTATAGAATGAAATTAACTGAAAGTAGCTTTTCTATACATGCATTGATGAAAAATGTTACACGTACTAGATATATATACATTATAGAATTCATTTTTTAAATTTTATGATTGTCTGACACATATAACATGACCTAGAATCTTATGATTATTATATATATATATATATATATATATATATATATATATATATATATATATATATATATATATATATATATATATATATATATATTGTACTTCAATCATTTTAACATATATATTCAAACATGTGTACTTAAATACATGTACATATATTCATGTGATTTTTTTTTTTTTTTGGAAAACAAAAACTTCAATTTTAAAAACAAAACACTATATCATAACCACATGCCAAATGTAATTCAACCATCCAAAATTTATGTTTAAAAAAAAAAACATTATAGATCACAACATAACTTCACATGCCAAATGTAGTTCAACCATCCAAAACTTAAGTTTTAAAAACAGAACAAATTATAACACAACATTACTTCACATGCCAAACGTAGTTAAACCATCAAAAACTTGAGTTTTAAAAACAAAAACATTATATCACAACATTACTTCACATGACAATTGTAGTTCCACTATCCAATGAAAACAAAACATTATATCACATGCAAAATGTAGTTCAACCATCAAAAAATTAAGTTTAAAAAAAAAACATTATAGATTAGGACATTAATTCACATGAAAAATGTAGTACAACCATCCAAAACTTAAGTTTTAAAAACAAAACAAATTATAACACAACATTACTTCACATGCAAAATGTAGTTCAACCATCCAAAACTGGAATTTAAAAAATAAAACATTATAGATCACAAGTATCAAGTATCAAGTAACATTACTTCACATGCCAAATGTAGTTCAACAATAACACTTTAAAAACAAAACAAATTATAACACAACATTACTTCACATGTCAAATATAGTTCGAGCATTCAAAACTTAGGTTTAAAAAAAAAAACAATTATAACACAAGATTACTTCACATCACATGCCAAATGTAGGTCAACCATCCAAAACTTGAGTTTTAAAAGCAAAACAAATTATATAACACTCTAACATTACTTCACATGCCAAATGTAGTTCAACCATCCAAAACTTAAGTTTTAAAGACATTATATATCACATTCACATGTACCAAATGTAGTTCACATAAAATATGTCCAAAATATTTAGATCTCACAAGCATAAGTATCAAGTATCAAGTTATATATGACTGCATCTAGATAAGGCTATATATAAAAAAGGAAAATTAAGACTAAATCTATTGAAAATATAATGTTGCACGTGTGCATGTGCATCATCCATCAAATATAGATGGATGTAGTGTCTCTCCCAGCAAATTCACGATCCTTGACCTATCCTGCGAAGCATGGGGAACCTATACACAATGTGTACAAACATTAAAATTTAATGTTTTAAAATTGAGTGAGAATATATAGAACTTCATGTAAAAAACAAAATGTAAAAAAAAATCTGTTAAATACCTCATGAGGTTCCCTCTTTCTGCTTGTTGCTCATCTAATAAAAATTTCCTATAGGAACATCTTAAAAGGCAATTTGTACAATTATAAATATATATATATATATATATATATATATATATATATATATACATATATATATATATATATATATATATTAAAACTTTTCAAATGAAAATGCATATATAAACTTATTTTCAATAATATTGGGAAAAAAAGTTCGAAAACTTGTTCAAGTGGTTGAAATGGTGTGGATGTTCCTATCTCCATCACTAGAGTCTGTGGAGAAAATAAATCCTCTGTAGGAACCTAAAATTCAAAAAATTTAAAATTATAAAATAACTCAAGATCAATATCTCAATTTATAATAAAAATTTCAAACTTTAATTTATAAATTATAACTTAAAGAACATATATTTAAGTGAAAAATCGAATACTTCTCATGGTGGATTTGGCACATCTCCTAATAGAGGCTCCAAAATAAAATCTCCAAAAACCTAAAATTTAAAAAATTTAAAATAACTCAAGATAGAGATTCAACTGTAACATTACTTTTAACTCAATCAGAACTTATGCAAATTAATATATATATATATATATATATATATTAATAGTTATGTATATATATATTTAAAATTAATTACTTCAGGAGCAAGTGATTTTACACATTCACAGATACTCTATAAATCTCCAAAAACCTAAGATTTAAAAACTTTAAAATAATTCAATATCTAGATATATCTCATTTTAATGGAACTTTTTGTGGTGGAACATATAACTTAAAAACAAAAAATTTTTAAGTGAAAAATTGTTCATACTTGTGATGGTGGATTTGGCACATCTCCCAAGGAAGAAAGTACCACCATCCCAAAAACATCGGACAGAATCGGAATGTGTTAAAACATTTTATTATATATATGTACATGTACATGTATGCAAAATTATTTATTTTAAAAATATCTCATCATGTTTCGATATATATAATAATAGATAAAAAATAATTGTACATCATCATGTTCACTTAAAAAAAAATAACATTTGCCAACATATCTTGATGGTGAGAACCATCTTGATTGTATGATTGATGGTGAGACCCATCATGATTGTTTGAACCGGAGGCTCCGACTATGATATTAACATTTTCTTCATTCATCAAGAGTGACAACTGCAAATGGTGTTAACATATAATTATACATTTTTGTTACATTAATGTATACAAAAAAATGTTGGTATATATGTATTTATTGTAAATTGTACACGTGTTAAAATAATTGAACCCTAACCATTAAAACATAATGTTCCCATGCCCTCATCCTCATGAAAAATTAGGTCTTGCTAGCCACTGCGACAATTTTTTGCATATGGTTTTAGATATTCAACACTGATGTTGTCAATCTCATCATCTGTATAATACACAAAATTAGTGCGTGCATTCTCACATGCTCTTTGTCGATTCAGCTAAACATCGACTCCACCCAATCCACTATGAACATTGTTAATGATGACATCCCTTGCTTCTCAACTAATTTGAGAAGTGGCTTCCATCTCTGACCGCAAATTTTCGACATGAAGAGGTCGACTAACTAATGGTGGCTCACGCTTAGCGCCCCTACGATCACATAATCGAGCTTTCCCAGGACCAAAAAAATCAGAGGGAATGAGATTATAATTGGGTTTATTTGCAAAAAGAATTCTACATAAAATAATTTTTCAAAATAAAGTGGAACCTTGTCGTTCCATGGGAGTCTTCCATAGGCCCAAGGTGTCTATCATACAGATAGTGAGCTATATGAGGGTGTTTAAAATATTTCACCTTCAGCATCTTTATTTTCGACCCTTCCTTGAAATAAAACATAGACTTGGCCATTTCTGTTGTAACTCTTTTTTTAACAACCTCCCATTTATTGGGACCCATCATTGTTTCCTTTATTTTGCTCATCAGTTCTACAAAAGTATCAGTGGTTGGCCCAAGCTTTCAGTACATATCTACTAGCTAGCCTAAAGAGTGTGTAACTATTTCCAAGCTTTGTCGACTCTCAGTAGGTAGAGTCAAAGCCACGAGATCTCCCTTCAATTTTGCATGAAGATGTTGACACCTTTATAAGTTGCATTGATGCATGTTTTTTTCCCAAGGTATATCATAAATGTCAGACGGATAAGTCGTGGTTGGTGGACAATGTTCTTCTTGAATGACATGTTCTGCCCTACGTCTTTTAAGCAACTTTTGGAGCAGCATTTTACCTCTCGCATCAATATATAATTTTTTGTATATTAAAAACACACATGTAAACAAATTTTATACAAATTGAATGAAAATAATATTCAAATTGATGTTCACTCTCAAGCGGGCCAGCATCTTACCCAACCCGAATGTTGAGAACCGTAATCCACCCACCGAGAACCAATAAGGACCACAACAGATTGGTTGAGAACCAACAATACCATCTCGGTTGATCGACTTCTCTGTGGAATACAGGACACCACCTTCAACCAATATGCCAACACTTAGCTGATGGCCTTCCAAGGGAATGTGAACCACCACCAAATTCACGAAAGGAGAGAGAAGTCACAAAAATATGAATGTATAATAAATTCAAAATATATTCATACATATCAATATATGTACATATTCATTGATTAAATTGCCTGAACCATGGGCATGATCCATTGACGGAGTATATATCCTTCTAATTTTAGCTCCTAAAAAATAAAAAAATAAAACTTATTAACAACTAATTTAACTCACAAAATTGTTAAAAAACCAATTCCATATGTACACACATGTATGTATATGTATGGAGATTTAATATTATATTTGAGTACCATGAACATCCCTCGATTCCTAATCCCCCTCTCTCGTAGGGATATGGGATTTTGTTGAACTTTTTCGTTCATCCTCCATTATATATACATCTACAGTGGATATTTACAATTTTTTTTAATTACTATTTAAAATGAATTTAAAATAGATATCAGAAAATTAATGTAATTTAGTGTACACAAATTATGTAAAACACAACTTTCAAAGCACTAATTTATGTGTAAAACTCAATTTAAGATTTAATATGAGCACAGAGTTCTGCCCAAACTGCTTGTATATGGGAGCATTTTTGCTATAAAATTTAAAAAAAACATGTCGCCATTAAAAAAGAAATGCAAACTCTTATTTAAAAAGAAATTGTGAGTCCCTACATTTTAATTTATAAAAAATGTGAAGTTCACCACTAAGTTACAAATGTGAAGTTCACCAAGTTGTGCTCTCATATGGTGTAGGAGAACACTTGGCATATAATTGAAAAAAACACATGGTCATTAGAAAAGATGCATTTATAAGCACAAACCATACATATATCCAAGATATGTTACAATGTCCATCAATAAATTTTGAAGGAGAGTGTCTCAACACTAATTCATCTTTGAGAGATGAATCTTGATTTTTTGCAGAAGAGCATCTCAAAAATATATCATCTTTGGGAGATGGATATTGCATTGGCATTGCCTTGTATAATTCTAATTCATCTATTAATTCATCATTAATAGATGAACCCTGAATTGGCATTGCCCATGCAATAGACCTGCAGACATCTTATTCACATTTGTACAATGTCTTATACTAAAAAATTGAAATTGGCTAACAATATTTTTTCTTATTCCATGCAATTCTTTTAGCCTCTTTTTCTTAACTTGGTACACACGTTTCATCTGGTTGCACACAAGTTCAAAATTGGTGAAAACTACAATTCCATTTGATCCATATTTCCTAGTTGTTCCTAAGCCTTCTATCTATGAAATATAATATGCCTCATTGTTTGTTGTTCTTCCCGGTATACTCATTTTCCTTTGGACGATCTTGCTAGTCACAATATTGGAAAGCATATTGTAATCACTGCTTTTCCTAGATTGGGATAGAAAGAAACATCTATGCATAATTTCCATTTTTCAACCATATTTAATGGTTTTTTTATCTCTGGAAAAATACAAATTCAATAAAAATATATTAAATTAACATTTATTGCAGATGCATGGGAGAAATGACACATGTGCATGAGATAAATGGCATGTGCATGGTTTATCTTAAAGTTTGACTTAAAGTTTATGGTAGAATTCACATCTAGAAATGAGATGCCTTAAAGATTGCATTGCTTAGAGTTTAAGGGAGATTTATGACAAGTATATCACCATATTTGATGGATAAGTTAGCAACATTCTTACTATGTGGTGTTAAAGTGGCTTAATTTTTTATTTATATTATTGGAAGTGGAGTATGTAACCATATATTTAAAGAAGTGGTGTATGCTATATTGGCAAGTTCTATCAAGTAGGGTAGCTAACTTTGTGTTTACCATGTTAATATGTACAAGTGGATTTATTTATATGAATTTCCACCATAAAAATAAAAAATTTAAAATTATTTATTTTATAAATATATAAATTAGAGCTAAACTCACAAATATTTATTTTATAATATTTATTTCGTTTATTTATTTGTCATGTTTACATGTAAAACTAAAATTCATTTATGTATGTTTTCACCATAAGTACAACAAATTGAAATATTTTTAATATGATACACAAATATTTACACCACATTAGCACCACATAAAATATGTGATGCTAACTTATATTGAGAAAAGAATTATTTTCTTCTTGTGTGAGATATTCCATGTTGCACAAGGACTAAACACAAAACTTTAGAGGAAAGTTTTTTTTTTTTTTTTTTGCTAAGGAAGAAGTCATTTAAGGTGTCGGAGGCCGGGATAATTTTCGAGAGAGTCGGAGAATCACTTTCAGCAGTGACAAAAAAATCTTAATCATAAGCATATTTAGGTAGTGAGAGTTACACGTTGCGCAACATCTGTGCAGGGGCCTACGTAGGCTTCTTTTATATCTAGCAGTTGGATTTGTTGCGGGGAAGGGATAAATGCCCTTAAAAAAGTTTGGCTAGATTATTTTGCAAGAAAATTGTCAGTTTGGGCATCGAGATATTATTTTAAGATTTCACTGTTCCATAGTAATAGAAACTTTCATATTTTGCATCGATTTTCTAAGTTTGGATTTTTCGGAGAATTTTTTTCAAAATTAACCATGTCATATTTATGGTAGGTGTGCTCTATTTACACTTCTTGTTTTTGTTTTCCATAGTATTTTATGGTGAAGAAATTAGAGTGTGATTTATTCATTTTTTTTTAACAAAATAAACTACATTTCAAGAAATTTTCACGACATGCACCAACAACTACACCGCTTCATTGAAAACCATGCAAACAAAAATGACAACAATAACTAACACAAGACCGTCCCCTACTCAAATGAGAATTTGAACAGAAGAAACTCAAATATACCAATAGCTTAATGCCTCACACCAACCTCACAGCCCTTAACTCGGCTTTGGTACCAACTTAGAAATTACGGGAGACCAATTATATGAAGATGATTTTTACCTCACTAGCGACACAACATTCAGATACGAGATTACTCCATTCACTTTCACAAGATGCAGATGGGCTGATAAAATTATAGAGTGTGTATATATAGAAATAGGTATATTAGTATATTTGGAATATAGAGATACAATATTCAAACACTAAAAAAATATATTTTATATTTTAAAATTCTAATAACACAAATTATATTTTATAATTAAAAAAATTGTTCACATAATACTGTGAAATGAAATATTTACTATAATAGATATGATATCATATAATACCTTTGAAATGCTTAATAACAAGTGATAAGATAGTAAACTACAATTACTAGAATTAACTCTCATGATGACCTTACTATCTACGCCAATTGAACCATGATGAAAGAGTGATTTATACAGTATTATAGATTACACTAAGATCTTATTCACTTAACTACAAGTGAAAATATATGTTATTAACTTAACTGCAACTTCTTATGTGTTCACCGTAAAATGTTTGCAGGGATTGCATTCATATAATAGATGGCTTCATGTACATGTGTTTAGTTTATCTTTATTGCATATAACCTTATTTAAAAGCAAAACAATTTTTGATATAGTGAAGTTTCATATATATATTATTTTGTCCCACTTTGTATTGACTATTGTACAAGATATAGCAAATAAACAATTGAGCCCCTCGATGCAAGTATAATATGGAATTAAAATTTCACAATTTAAAAGTCGAAGTTGCAACGTTATATGTAAAAATGTTTCCTTTAAAGCCTTTAACATGCTGATTACATTTCTCTTTTTATTTAAACCGGGGATATGTGCCTTACCTTCAAGTAATTTGAATGACACTAGAGCGAATAATTAAGAGCTAGCACGGTAGCATTCTCTTATATCGAAGTGCCAAGTCATACAATGCCTTACTAAAATACTATTGTGATCATCATTATAAGGTAAAAAGATTCTATTTTAATACCAACCTGAAAAATATATTTCACTGTATCCATGAGATTTATAAAAATACATTATTGTGGTGGGAGCTGATGTACTCCTAAAAGGCGAAACTATTTGTGGATAACTTGGTTTCACATTACTGTGGTTTCATGAGTATCAGAGTGATTTTTTCGTTATTTTGTTGTAACAAAATAAATTATTAGGAATTTTCACAACATGCACCAACAACTACACCACTTCAAAAAAAACCATGCAAACGAAAATTACAACAAGAGCTAACATACGCAGAACGGTCCCCTATTCACATGACAATATTCACACAACAAACCCAAGCATGACAAATAGCTTAATGCCTTACACCAACTTCACAGCCCTTAACTCGGCTTTGGTACAACCTTAGAAATTACGGGAGACATTATATGAAGATGATTTGCATCTCACTACTGACACGACACTCAAATAGTACATTACTCCACTCACACTTACATTTACCAAGCAATCAAGTACATATACGACACTCAAATACTAGATTACTCCACTCACACTTACATTTGCCAAGCAATCAAGTACATATATAGGACTCAAATACTAGATTACTCAACTCACACTTACATTCACCAAGCAATCAAGTACATATAAGATTACAATATAATTGAATATAAGATATAGAAATTAACAAGGACTAATCAGGACAATCATTTCAAATAGAACTCAAATAATAAATACAAAATTATAATAATAAGAGAATAAATGTTTTTGTGCTACTTTAACAAAATGTAGATGAGTTAATAAATTATAGACTATATATTTAAAAATAAGTATACTGATATATTTGGAATATAAAGATAAAATATTGAAATACTTAAAAATTTATATCTTACATTTTAGAATTCTAATAAGACATATTATCTTTTATAATTAAAAAAATAGTCATATAAAACTTTGAAACGAAATATTTAGTATAATAGATATATTATATAATCCTTTGAAATTTGAAATGTTTAATAACGAGAGAAAATATTACTAGATTACTTCACTCACACTTACATTCACTAAGCAATCAACTACATATATAGGATTATAATATAGTTGAACATAGTCCTAGAATATAGGATATGAAAACCAGGAAGGACTTATTAGGATGAGACAGATATTGTGTGGTATGCAGAGACAGGGATTTGCGTAGTGGAGCTAAGAGCTGTGTTCATGCTCGATTCTCTTGAGATCGATGGCGTGGCAGCGTGGTGTCTTCATGCGTCAGGCCGAGTAAGCCAAAGAGCGGGGCATATTATGTAGATCGTTCTATATGTGTGATGCAAGGAGCAGCAAAGTGTCAAGGATGCAACCACTATCATGAATGGCTTGGTTTTCCTTCGTTGCCATTTCCAAGCTGCCTGAAGATGAGCAGACATATCCCAATACGCTGGCTTTGCATGGAGACCAGTTCTGCGGTCATAGCAAGAAGTGCTTTCGAGCTGAGAATTCTCAATTCATTTATTTTTGCAGTGATTTGGATGTTTTAGCGGGTGAGCTTCCTTGCCTTGGCACTGTGAGTGTGCAAGCTGGGCGTTATGTAGAGTGCGGTCCAGAGGGCTATAAAACTGTGGTCCTGCCACCTGCTAAGGCATCTGCTTGGGGTGGAAGGGCCCAATTTGAGCACTCTTCAGTTGGTTTTCTGAGCACACATGAGGCCAGTACCCGGGTATTGACGATTCCCGTCAACTGACGTAACACATGGCGACCACTCGGCATCAACGTAGTCCTGAAAGCAGCTTGTGCTAGGAGGATGAATCAGGGGTGCACACGTAGAATAACCATGATGTTTCCATGAAAGAACAGGATCTATTTCTTCCTACTCCTAATGTGAGCAAAATCATGAAGAAATTCCTTCCAGCCAATGCCGAGATATCGAAAGATTCCAAGGAGACGGTGCAGGAATGTGTTTCAGAGTTCATCAGTTTCATCACTGGGAAGCCTCTAACAAGTGTCAGAGGGAGAAGAGGAAGACCATCAATGGGGAACGATCCTATTTTTCTTTTCGATGCAGAGTGTTTACCTTACCATGAACCTTGAAATTATTATCTGAGGGTGCGTGTTAGCTATTGTAGAGGGCTATCTCCACCGTGCCGTGCTCTTTGTTGATCGCAGCCAAAATTGACTAAAGCTCCTCGTACTGTCGTTGGCACTAGTTATTGAAGCTGCTTGGAGAGGGCACCTGCGTCGAGAGTAAAACCTATAGAGTGTAGTTGCGTGGAGGTCCGACTTCCGATCAGTCATAAGAGCTGGAGCTAAATCCCTATTGGATGAGTGATTGGTTTGAGCAGTGATTTGGCACTGCGCTCAGAGCTCTTTCTTGGTGTCGGGATAGAAGCCCCAGATGTTAGCACCCATCGATGGCCTCGCGTGGAGAGTGCAGTGGCATGGAGGCATGGTGACTACGTGTGTTGCGTCGTCGAGCCACTTCATGCCAATTCGTCCTTGTTCTTTTTGTTACAGAACATTTTAGAATCTTTTGATTTTGCGATCTATCTTTTTGTCTACATTTTGTTTGGAACACAACTTTACTATTGCTGCTGCAGGTTGTCATCGTGAACTTTGCACGCGATGTGCATTGTATCTTTGCTCAACAAAGGTCAAGGTGTTTTCACATCCATCAGTGCAGTTCCAGTGAATAACACGAGGCCTGTTGTGATTGATGTCGAACCTAGCATTTATAGGGAGAATGTGACTATTCCTAAACGGAAGCCTTTGCGCAGTGGAAGCCTTTGTGCAGGGGACCAATGGATTGTTGGGCCGTTGTAAATGATTCAAACGCTTGGCAGGACAGGATTTGCTACACTCTCTTTGGGCTGTACAGACTTGTTTCTGCAGTTGCTCTTATTCAACTAATAAGGACAACACAAAATATTTTTCATTTTCTTAATGTTGTTGTGAATGGAGTTTGGTGTGTTGCCTTTATATTTCACCGAAGTATTCAGGACATAAAACTTGCGGTTTTGTTACATGTTTTGCTTGATATGCTTGGTCTACTATTTTTTTACAATATATACTTTGTTGGTCCTATTTTGGGAAAAAATATACTATCAGGGGGATTTTATGCAGAATTTTGTGTGTAAAAATAGTCGAATCTTATGTATTTCGATGGAGAATTTGTGGGCATCGCATGACCGGATGGTGGATTCTTGGAGTGCCCATCTCTGGATGTGAGTGCCCACATCTGGATCATCTATGCTGGAATGCACTGCATTGAGACCAGTTGAAAAGACCTTGATCCATTGCTTGATTAGTGGACCCCTATGAGGCATCGTTGGAGAAGAATGGTTGCTTTTATGTTCAGGAAATAGTCATCTTTGGGCAGAGATAGAGAAATTTGATGCTCTTGTTAATCTAAGAAGTTAATTTTGTTTCTTGGAATTATGTTTAAAATTATTGAGCCTAGCTAGCTCAATGTAGCTAAAGTTACTTTGCTAGAATTAAACACTCTAACGAATGATAGGTTAAGCATGGAATTCCAAGATTGAATTGACTAAGACAAAGATGGAAAAAATGTGAAGAACGAAAAGATGAGGTGAAGAATCAACAACACTAATTATGATGGAGCACGCGTAGTTGTAGCGAGGCTTCCAACTTCTTGTGTTTGGGATCGCCCTGGTTGAAGGTTGAACACATTTTTATGGTGGTCTCATGGCACAGCGGTGAAGTGTGGTACAACGTATTTGCTGCAGTCAATGAGGATAGTGTGGTGAGATATATAGACGTGCCTTTGTTAGTATACTAGAGAAACCACTCATAAGTTGCATCTGAAGCATGGGGAGTTGCAGCTGATGGAAGAGTTTTTTTTGTAGAATTTGTGGTTAAGGAGGGAGACCGGATAAAGATGAAACTAAAAGTCTCATCATATTTTCTTTGATGAAACAAATTGTCTTCGTGAATTTCTTTTTTTTTCATGTTGAGCCCGATCAACTTAACATGTAAATGCATTCATGTAAATCTAGTTAAAATAATTAGATGTATTGTTGTGTAATATTCCAAATCTGGACTACTCAGCAAGACAGGCCTAAAAAAATCATTTTTCAGGGATGTGTGCTCGACCAGCCAAGACCAACCCTTGGATCCCTTAGATCAAAGTATCTAAGAGTGAAATCCAAGAGGAGGTTCAAAATAAATCACTCTAGGTGGGTTAAACAGATCTCCCACACCTAGTTGTCTTCAGAAAATTGTCCAATGAAGGGCTGCAACAATATAAAACAAAATAATGGAGTAGCAATGAGCTAATAACCCTGAGATGTGTTTAGAAACACCTCAGAAATAATTTTATGTACATCAGCAAGAAGTAAGATTGATTCTACTGAAAATGGATGGGGGAAAGCGGTGATTTATGCCCTAAAATGAGTGTATTCAGCAATCCACGTAAAATAAGGGAAATTTATATAAGATATTTTATCTTAGGTCACGTAGCACTCCCATACCAAATTTCAGGACAAACAAATGATTCTAGCTATATTAAACAGTTCCCCCAATCCCGACTAGGCTTAAAAATCCTGATTCCCCATGACTTGAAGTATGTATAATTTTACTGAAGCTTGCATAACGTAATTTATGAAGATGAAAGTTATAATAGAGTGTGAGCAACAAGAAATCTAGTCTATGCTATGGCCTATGTAATATATAATATAAATACAAGCATTTACATGAATACAAGCCTCAAATAGGTGTTGCAATAGTATATTGAACCAGAAAAACTTATCAGCATAAATTTCAGGAGGATGAAGCTTTTTTATTAGTTTTTTTTTTTTTGGAAAACAAAAACTTCAATTTTAAAAACAAAACATTATATCATAACCACATGCCAAATGTAATTCAACCATCCAAAATTTATGTTTAAAAAAAAAAACATTATAGATCACAACATAACTTCACATGTCAAATGTAGTTCAACCATCCAAAACTTAAGTTTTAAAAACAGAACAAATTATAGCGCAACATTACTTCACATGCCAAACGTAGTTAAACCATCAAAAACTTGAGTTTTAAAAACAAAAACATTATATCACAACATTACTTCACATGACAATTGTAGTTCCACTATCCAATGAAAACAAAACATTATATCACATGCAAAATGTAGTTCAACCATCGAAAAATTAAGTTTAAAAAAAAACATTATAGATTAGGACATTAATTCACATGAAAAATGTAGTACAACCATCCAAAACTTAAGTTTTAAAAACAAAACAAATTATAACACAACATTACTTCACATGCAAAATGTAGTTCAACCATCCAAAACTGGAATTTAAAAAATAAAACATTATAGATCACAAGTATCAAGTATCAAGTAACATTACTTCACATGCCAAATGTAGTTCAACAATAACACTTTAAAAACAAAACAAATTATAACACAACATTACTTCACATGTCAAATATAGTTCGAGCATTCAAAACTTAGGTTTTAAAAAAAAAACAATTATAACACAAGATTACTTCACATCACATGCCAAATGTAGGTCAACCATCCAAAACTTGAGTTTTAAAAGCAAAACAAATTATATAACACTCTAACATTACTTCACATGCCAAATGTAGTTCAACCATCCAAAACTTAAGTTTTAAAGACATTATATATCACATTCACATGTACCAAATGTAGTTCACATAAAATATGTCCAAAATATTTAGATCTCACAAGCATAAGTATCAAGTATCAAGTTATATATGACTGCATCTAGATAAGGCTATATATAAAAAAGGAAAATTAAGACTAAATCTATTGAAAATATAATGTTGCACGTGTGCATGTGCATCATCCATCAAATATAGATGGATGTAGTGTCTCTCCCAGCAAATTCACGATCCTTGACCTATCCTGCGAAGCATGGGGAACCTATACACAATGTGTACAAACATTAAAATTTAATGTTTTAAAATTGAGTGAGAATATATAGAACTTCATGTAAAAAACAAAATGTAAAAAAAAATCATGCAATACCTCATGAGGATCCCTCTCCATTTGTTGCTCGTCCACTAAAACTCCCCCACAGGAACATATTCAACAGTAAATTGTACAATATACATGTACAGTTATATATATATATATATATCTTAAAAAATTTCAAATGAAAATGCATATATAAACTTATTTTCAATAATATTAAAAAAAAAGTTAGGCAACTTGTTCAAATGGTTGAAATGGTGTGGATGTTCCTATCTCCATCGCTAGAGTCCGTGGAGAATATAAATCCTCTATAGGAACATAAAATTCAAAAAATTTAGAAGTATAAAATAACTCAAGATCAAGATCTCAATTTATAATAAAACTTTTAAACTTAAATTTATAAATTATAACTTAAAGACCTATATTTAAGTGAAAAATTGAATACTTCTGCTGGTGCATTTGGCACATCTCCTAAGAGAGGCTCCAAAAGAAAATCTCAAAAAACCTAAAATTCAAAAAATTTAAAATAACTCAAAATCTCTTGATTTCAATTTATAATAAAACTTTTAAACTTCAATTTATAACTTATAACTTGAAAACATATATATATTTAAGTGAAAAATGGACTACTTGTGCTGGTGGATTTGGCACATCTCCTAAGAGTGGCTCGAAAAGAAAATCTCCAAAAACCTACAATTCAAAAAATTTAAAATAACTCAAGATCTAGATATATCTCATTTTTTAATGAAACTTTTTTAGGTGGAATATATAACTTAAAAACATAAATTTTTAAAGTGAAAAATTGTCCATACTTGTGATTGTGGATTTGGCACATCTCCTAAGGAAGAATAAGGTACATCTCCCAAGGAAGAAGAAGGTACCGCCATCCCAAAAACATCGGACAAAATCAGAATATGTAAAAACATTTTATTATATATATGTACATGTAAATGTGTGCACAATTATTTATTTTAAAAATATCCCATCATGTTTCGATATATATAATAATAGATAAAAAAATAATTGTACATCATTATGTTGATTTAAAAAACAATAACATTTGCTAACATATCTTGATGGTGATAACCATCTTGATTGTATGATTGGTGGTGAGACCCATCTTCATTGTTTGAACCGGAGGCTCCGACTGTGATATTAAAATTTTCTCCATTCATCAAGCGTGAAAACTACAAATGGTGTTAACATATGATGATACATTTTTGTTAGATTAATGTATACAAATAAATGTATGTATATATGTATTTATTACAACTTGTACATCTGTTAAAATAATTGAACCCTAACCATTAACACATACTTTTCCCATGCCCTCTTCCTCATGAAAAATTAGGTCTTGCCAACCATTGCGACAATTCTTTGCATATGTTTTGAGATATTCAACACTCATGTTGTCAATATCTTCATCTGTATAATACACAAAATCAGCGGGTGCATTCTCACGTGCTCTTTATCGATTCAGACAAACATCGACTCCACCAAATCCACTGTGAACATTGTCAATGATGACATCCCTTACTTCTTGACTAATTTGATAGGTGGCTTCCATCTCTAACCGCAAATTTTTGACATGAAAAGGTTGACTAACCAATGGTGGCTCACGCTTAGCGCCCCTACGATCACATAATCGAGCTTTCCCAGGACCAAAAAAATCAGAGGGAATGAGATTATAATTGGGTTTATTTGCAAAAATAATTTTACATAAAATAATTTTTCAAAATAAAGTGGAACCTTGTCGTTCCATGGGAGTCTTCCATAGGCCCAAGGTGTCTATCATACAGATAGTGAGCTATATGAGGGTGTTTAAAATATTTCACCTTCAGCATCTTTATTTTCGACCCTTCCTTGAAATAAAACATAGACTTGGCCATTTCTGTTGTAACTCTTTTTTTAACAACCTCCCATTTATTGGGACCCATCATTGTTTCCTTTATTTTTCTCATCAGTTCTACAAAATTATCAGTGGTTGGCCCAAGCTTTCAATACATATCTACTAGCTAGCCTAAAGAGTGTGTAACTTTTTTCAAGCTTTGTCGACTCTCAGCAGGTAGAGTCAAAGCCACGAGATCTCCCTTCAATTTTTCATGAAGATGTTGACACCTTTATAATTTGCATTGATGCATGTTTTTTTCCCAAGGTATATCATAAATGTCAGACAGATAAGTCGTGGTTGGTGGACAATGTTCTTCTTGAATCACATGTTCTGCCCTACGTCTTTTTAAGCAACATTTGGAGCAGCATTTTCAGCCTCTGCATCAATATATAATTTTTTGTATATTAAAAACACACATGTAAACAAATTTATACAAATTGAATGAAAATAATATTCAAATTGATGTTCACCTCGATGTGGTTGGCTAGCATCTTGCCCACCTGAGACTGTTGAGAACCAGAACGACCCTGCTGAGAACCAATATGACCAATGATTGGTTGAGAACCAACAATACCATCCGTTGATTGACTTCTGGTGGAATACATATCACCACCTTCACCCAATATGCCAACACTTATTGATGGCCTTCCAAGGGAATGTGAACCACCACCAAATTCACGAAAGGAGAGGGAAGCTTCACAAAAAAATATGAATGTATAATAAATTCAAAAATATATTCATGCATATAAATATATGTACATATTCATTGATTAAATTGCATGAACCATGGGCATGATCCATTGACAGAGTATATATCCTTCTCCTTTTAGCTCCTAAAAAATAAAAAAATAAAACTTATTAACAACTAATTTAACTCACAAAATTGTTAAAAAACAAATTCCATATGTACACACATGTATGTATATGTATGGAGATTTAATATTATATTTGAGTACCATGAGCATCCCTCGATTCCTAATCCCCCTCTCTCGTAGGGATATGGGATTTTGTTGAACTTTTTCGTTCATCCTCCATTATATATACATCTACAGTGGATACTTACAATTTTTTTTTTAATTACTATTTAAAATGAATTTAAAATAGATTTAAGAAAATCAATGTAATTTAGTGTACACAAATTATGTAAAACACAACTTTCAAAGCATTAATTTATGTGTAAAACTCAATTTAAGAATTTTTTTTTTATAAAAATGTTAAGTTCACCAAACTGCGTTTTACATGGTGGGAGCACGCTTGCTATAAAATTGAATAAAACACATCGTCATTAAAAAAGAAGTGTGAAACTCTATTTAAATTTTTTTTTGTGAAAGTCCTCACATTTTAATTTATAAAAATGTGAAGTTCACCACTTGTTACAAATGTGAAGTTCACCAAGTTGTGCTCTACATGGTGTGGTGGGAGAACACTTGGCATATAATTGAAAAAAACACATGGTCATTAGAAAAGATGCATTTATAAGCACAAACCATACATATATCCAAGATACGTTACAAGGTCCATCAATAGATTTTGAAGGAGAGTGTCTCAACACTAATTCATCTTTGAGAGATGAATCTTGATTTTTTGTAGAAGAGCATCACAAAAATATATCATCTTTGGGAGATGGATATTGTATTGGCATTGCCTTGTATAATTCTAATTCATCTATTAATTCATCATTAATAGATGAACCCTGAATTGGCATTTCCCATGCAATAGACCAGCAGACATCTTATTCACATTTGTACAATGTCTTATACTAAAAAATTGAAATTGGCTAACAATATTTTTTTCTATTCCATGCAATTCTTTTAGCCTCTCCTTCTTAACTTGGTACACACGTTTCATCTGGTTGCACACAAGTTCAAAATTGGTGAAAACTACAATTCCATTTGATCCATATTTCCTATTTGTTCCTAAGCCTTCTATCTATGCAATATAATATGCCTCATTGTTTGATGTTCTTCCCGGTATACTCATTTTCCTTTGGACGATCTTGCTAGTCACAATATTGGAAAGCATATTGTAATCACTGCTTTTCCTAGATTGGGATAGAAAGAAACATCTATGCCTAATTTCCATTTTTCAGCCATATTTAATGGTTTTTTTATCTCTGGAAAAATACAAATTCAATAAAAATATATTAAATTAACATTTATTGCAGATGCATGGGAGAAATGACACATGTGCATGAGATAAATGGCATGTGCATGGTTTATCTTAAAGTTTGACTTAAAGTTTATGGTAGAATTCACATCTAGAAATGAGATGCCTTAAAAATTGCATTGCTTAGAGTTTAAGGGAGATTTATGACAAGTATATCACCATATTTGATGGATAAGTTAGCAACATTCTTACTATGTGGTGTTAAAGTGGCTTAATTTTTTATTTATATTATTGGAAGTGGAGTATGTAACCATATATTTAAAGAAGTGGTGTATGCTATATTGGCAAGTTCTATAAAGTAAGGTAGCTAACTTTGTGTTTACCATGTTAATATGTACAAGTGGATATATTTATATGAATTTCCACCATAAAAATAAAAAATAAAAAATTATTTATTTTATAAATATATAAATTAGAGCTAAACTCACAAATATTTATTTTATAATATTTATTTCGTTTATTTATTTGTCATGTTTACATGTAAAACTAAAATTCATTTATGTATGTTTTCTCCATAAATACAACAAATTGAAATATTTTTAATATGATACACAAATATTTACACCACATTAGCACCACATAAAATATGTGATGCTAACTTATATTGAGAAAAGAATTAATATTCCACTGGATGTTGCACAAGGACTAAACACAAAACTTTAGAGGAAAGTTTTTTTTTTTTTTTTGCTAAGGAAGAAGTCAATTAAGGTGTCGGAGGCCGGGATAATTTTCGAGAGAGTCAGAGAATCACTTTGAGCAGTGACAAAAAAATCTTAATCATAAGCATATTTAGGTAGTGAGAGTTACACGTTGCGCAACATCTGTGCACAGGGGCCTACGTAGGCTTCTTTTATATCTAGCAGTTGGATTTGTTGCGGGGAAGGGATAAATGCCCTTAAAAGAGTTTGGCTAGATTATTTTGCAAGAAAATTGTCAGTTTGGGCATCGAGATATTATTTTAAGATTTCACTGTTCCATAGTAATAGAAACTTTCATATTTTGCATCGATTTTCTTAGTTTGGATTTTTCGGGGAATTTTTTTCAAAATTAACCATGTCATATTTATGGTAGGTGTGCTCTATTTACACTTCTTGTTTTTGTTTTCCATAGTATTTTATGGTGAAGAAATTAGAGTGTGATTTATTCATTTTTTTTTAACAAAATAAACTACATTTCAAGAAATTTTCACAACATGCACCAACAACTACACCGCTTCATTGAAAACCATGCAAACAAAAATGACAACAATAACTAACACAGGACCGTCCCCTACTCAAATGAGAATTTGAACAGAAGAAACTCAAATATACCAATAGCTTAATGCCTCACACCAACCTCACAGCCCTTAACTCGGCTTTGGTACCAACTTAGAAATTACGGGAGACCAATTATATGAAGATGATTTTTACCTCGCTAGTGACACAACATTCAGATATGAGATTACTCCATTCACTTTCACAAGATGCAGATGGGCTGATAAAATTATAGAGTGTGTATATATAGAAATTGGTATATTAGTATATTTGGAATATAGAGATACAATATTCAAACACTAAAAAAATATATTTTATATTTTAAAATTCTAATAACACAAATTATCTTTTATAATTAAAAAAATTATTCACATAATACTGTGAAATGAAATATTTAGTATAATAGATATGATATCATATAATACCTTTGAAATGCTTAATAACAAGTGATAAGATAGTAAACTACAATTACTAGAATTAACTCTCATGATGACCTTACTATCTACGCCAATTGAACCATGATGAAAGAGTGATTTATACAGTATTATAGATTACACTAAGATCTTATTCACTTAACTACAAGTGCAAATATATGTTATTAACTTAACTGCAACTTCTTATGTGTTCATCGTAAAATGTTTGCAGGGATTGCATTCATATAATAGATGGCTTCATGTACATGTGTTTAGTTTATCTTTATTGGATATAACCTTATTTAAAAGCAAAACAATTTTTGATATAGTGAAGTTTCATATATATATTATTTTGTCCCACTTTGTATTGACTATTGTACAAGGTATAGCAAATAAACAATTGAGCCCCTCGATGCAAGTATAATATGGAATTAAAATTTCACAATTTAAAAGTCGAAGTTGCAACGTTATATGTAAAAATGTTTCCTTTAAAGCCTTTAACATGCTGACTACATTTCTCTTTTTATTTAAACCGGGGATATGTGCCTTACCTTCAAGTAATTTGAATGACACTAGAGCGAATAATTAAGAGCTAGCACGGTAGCATTCTCTTATATCGAAGTGCCAAGTCATACAATGCCTTACTAAAATACTATTGTGATCATCATTATAAGGTAAAAAGATTCTATTTTAATACCAACCTGAAAAATATATTTCACTGTATCCATGAGATTTATAAAAATACATTATTGTGGTGGGAGCTGATGTACTCCTAAAAGGCGAAACTATTTGTGGATAACTTGGTTTCACATTACTGTGGTTTCATGAGTATCAGAGTGATTTTTTCGTTATTTTGTTGTAACAAAATAAATTATTAGGAATTTTCACAACATGCACCAACAACTACACCACTTCAAAAAAAAACCATGCAAACGAAAATTACAACAAGAGCTAACATACGCAGAACGGTCCCCTATTCACATGACAATATTCACACAACAAACCCAAGCATGACAAATAGCTTAATCCCTTACACCAACTTCACAGCCTTTAACTCGGCTTTGCTACAACCTTAGAAATTACGGGAGACATTATATGACGATGATATGCATCTCATTACTGACACGACACTCAAATACTACATTACTCCGCTCACACTTACATTTACCAAGCAATCAAGTACATATACGACACTCAAATACTAGATTACTCTACTCACACTTACATTTACCAAGCAATCAAGTACATATATAGGACTCAAATACTAGATTACTCAACTCACACTTACATTCGCCAAGCAATCAAGTACATATATAGGATTATAATATAATTGAATATAAGACATGGAAATTAACAAGGACTAATCAGGACAATCATTTCAAATAGAACTCAAATAATAAATACAAAATTATAATAATAAGAGAATAAATGTTTTTGTGCCACTTTAACAAAATGTAGATGAGTTAATAAATTATAGACTATATATTTAAAAATAATTATACTAATATATTTGGAATATAAAGATAAAATATTGAAATACTTAAAAATATATATCTTACATTTTAGAATTCTAATAAGACATATTATCTTTTATAATTAAAAAAACATTTATATAAAACTTTGAAACGAAATATTTAGTATAATAGATATATTATATAATCCTTTGAAATTTGAAATGTTTAATAACGAGAAATGTTTAATAACGAGAGATAATATTACTAGATTAATCCACTCACACTTACATTCACCAAGCAATCAACTACATATATAGGATTATAATATAGTTGAACATAGTCCTAGAATATAGGATATAAAAACCATCAAGGACTAATTAGGATGAGACAGATATTGTGTGGTATGCAGAGACAGAGATTTGCGTAGTGGAGCTAAGAGCTGTGCTCATGCTCAATTCTCTTGAGAGCGATGGCGCGGTAGCGTGGTGTCTTCATGCGTCAGGCCGAGTAAGCCAAAGAGCAGGGCATATTATGTAGATCGTTCTATATGTGTGATGCAAGGAGCAGCAAAGTGTCAAGGATGCAACCACTATCATGAATGGCTTGGTTTTCCTTAGTTGCCATTCCCAAGCTGCCTGAAGATGAGCAGGCATATCCCAATACGCTGGCTTTGCATGGAGACCAGTTCCGCGGTCATAGAAAGAAGTGCTTTCGAGCTGAGAATTCTCAGTTCATTTATTTTTGCAGTGATTTGGATGTTTCAGCGGGTGAGATTCTTTGCTTTGGCGCTGCCGGTGTGCAAGCTGGGCGTTATGTAGAGTGCGGTCCGGAGATCTATAAAACTATGGTCCTGCCGCCTGCTAAGGCATCTGATTGGGGTGGAAGGGCCCAATTTGAGCACTCTTCAGTTGGTTTTCAGAGCACACATGAGGCCAGTACCTGGGTATCGGTGATTCCCGTCAACTGACGTAACACATGGCGACCACTCGGCATCAGCGTAGTCCTGAAAGCAGCCTGTGCTAGGAGGATGAATCAGGGGTGCACACGTAGAATAACCATGATGGTTCCATGAAAGAACAGGATCTATTTATGCCTACTGCTAATGTGAGCAAAATCATGAAGAAATCCCTTCCAGCCAATGCCGAGATATCGAAATATTCCAAGGAGACGGTGCAGGAATGTGTTTCAGAGTTCATCAGTTTCATCACTGGGAAGCCTCTGACAAGTGTCAGAGGGAGAAGAGGAAGACCATCAATGGGGAAAGATCCTATTTTTCTTTTCGATGCAAAGTGTTTACCTTACCAAGAACCTTGAAATTATTATCTGAGGGTGCATGTTAGCTATTGTAGAGGGCTATCTCCACCGTGCCGTGCTCTTTGTTGATCGCAGCCAAAATTGACTAAAGCTCCTCGTACTGTCGTTGGCACTAGTTATTGAAGCTGCTTGGAGAGGGAACTTGCGTCAAGAGTACAACCTATAGAGTGTAGTTGCGTGGAGGTCCGACTTCCGATCAGTCATAAGAGCTGGAGATAAATCCCTATTGGATGAGTGATTGGTTTGAGCAGTGATTTGGCACTGCACTCAGAGCTCTTTCTTGGTGTCGGGATAGAAGCCGCAGATGTTAGCACCCATCGATGGCCTCGCGTGGAGAGTGCAGTGGCATGGAGGCATGGTGACTACGTGTGCTGCGTCGTCGAGCCACTTCATGACAATTCGTCGTTGTTCTTTTTTTTACAGAACATTTTAGAATCTTTTGATTTTGTGATCTATCTTTTTGTCTGCATTTTGTTTGGAACACAACTTTACTATTGCTGCTGCAGGTTGTCATCGTGAACTTTGCACGCGATGTGCATTGTATCTTTGCTCAACAAAGGTCAAGGTGTTTTCACAGCCATCAGTGCAGTTCCAGTGAATAACACGAGGCCTGTCGTGATTGATGTCAAACCTAGCATTTATAGGGAGAATGTGACTATTCCTAAACGGAAGCCTTTGCGCAGTAGAAGCCTTTGTGCAGGGACCAATGGATTGGTGGAGCGTTGTAAATGATTCAAACGCTTAGCAGGACAGGATTTTCTACACTCTCTTTGGGCTGTATAGACTTGTTGCTGCAGTTGCTCTTATTCAACTTATAAGGACAACACAAAATATTTTTCATTTTCTTAATGTTGTTGTGAATGGAGTTTGGTGTGTTGCCTTTATATTTCACCGAAGTATTCAGGACATAAAACTTGCGATTTTGTTACATGTTTTGCTTGATATGCTTCGTCTACTATTTTTTTACAATATATACTCTGTTGGTCCTATTTTGGGAAAAAATATACTATCAGGGGGATTTTATGCAGAATTTTGTGTGTAAAAATAGTCGAATCTTATGTATTTCGATGGAGAATTTGTGGGCATCGCATGACCGGATGGTGGATTCTTGGAGTGCCCATGTATGGATGTGAGTGCCCACATTTGGATCATCTGTGCTAGAATGCACTGCATTGAGACCAGTTGAAAAGACCTTGATCCATTGCTTCATCAGTGGACCCCTATGAGGCATCGTTGGAGAAGAATGGTTGCCTTTATGTTCAAGAAATAGTCATCTTTGGGCAGAGATAGAGAAATTTGATGCTCTTGTTAATCTAAGAAGTTAATTTTGTTTCTTGGAATCATGTTTAAAATTATTGAGCCTTATTGAGCTTAGCTAGCTCAATGTAGCTAAAGTTACTTCGTTAGAATTAAACACTCTAACAAATGATAGGTTAAGCATGGAATTCCAAGATTGAATTGACTAAGACAAAGATGGAAAAAATGTGAACAACGAAAAGATGAGGTGAAGAATCAACAACACTAATTATGATGGAGCACGCGTAGTTGTAGCGAGGCTTCCAGCTTCTTGTGTTTGGGATCGCCCTGGTTGAAGGTTGAACGCATTTTTATGGTGGTCTCGTGGTGCAGTGGTGTAGTGTGGTACAACGTATTTGCTGCAGTCAATGAGGACAGTGTGGTGAGATATATAGACGTGCCTTTGTTCGTATACTAGAGAAACCTCTCATAAGTTGCAGCTGAAGCATGGGGAGTTGCAGCTGATGGAAGAGTTTTTTTTTAGAATTTGTGGTTAAGGAGGGAGACCGGATAAATATGAAACTAAAAGTCTCATCATATTTTCTTTGATGAAACAAATTGTCTTCGTGAATTTCTTTTTTTTTCCATGTTGAGCCCGATCAACTTAACATGTAAATGCATTCATGTAAATCTAGTTAAAATAATTAGATGTATTGTTGTGTAATATTCCAAATCTTGACTACTCAGCAAGACAGGCCTAAAAAATTCATTTTTTAGGGATGTGTCCTCGACCAGCCAAGACCAACCCTTCGATCCCTTAGATCAAAGTATCTAAGAGTGAAATCCAAGAAGAGGTTCAAAATAAATCACTCTAGGTGGGTTAAACAGATCTCCCACACCTAGTTGTCTTCAGAAAATTGTCCAATGAAGGGCTGCAACAGTATAAAACAAAATAATGGAGTATCAGTGAGCTAATAACCCTGATATGTGTTTAGAAACACCTCAGCAATAATTTTATGTACATCAGCAAGAAGTAAGATTGATTCTACTGAAAATGGATGGGGAAAAGCGGTGATTTAAGCCCTAAAATGAGTGTATTCAGCAATCCACGTAAAATAAGGGAAATTTATATAATATATTTTATCTTAGGTCATTTAGCACTCCCATACCAAATTTTAGGTCAAAAAAATGATTCTAGCTATATTAAACAGTTCCCCCAATCTCGACTAGGCTTAAAAATCCTGATTCCCCATGACTTGAAGTATGTAGAATTTTACTGAAGCATGGATAACGTAATTTATGAAGATGAAAGTTATAATAGAGTGTGAGCAACAGGAAATCTATTCTATTCTATGGCCTATGTAATATATAAGATAAATACAAGCATTTACATGAATACCAGCCTCAAATAGTTGTTGCAATAGTATATTGAACCAGAAAAGCTTATCAACATAAATTTCAGGAGGATGAAGCCTTTTTTATTACATTCCATATCTAGAACATATCTACATACAAAATGGTAGATATATTGCAAACTTGTATACAAAAGGGATGTTATAATACACTCCCCTTGGGGATCTTAGTAAATTACCAACAACAGTGAGTAGATCTGAGATCTAAGTCACAGTTCTGCAGCAATATTCAAAAATTTTGCAGTAAACACACCAGTAAATAAATCATATCTTAAGGTAACACGGATTGGTTGGCCAATCCATGGATCACCATAGTGAAAGGAAGGATCCTTTCCACTAGAGATCTCTCCTCCAGGAGAATTCCAAACCCCTCCAACTACATTCCTCAAGATTTGCACAAATTAGGGAGAGAAACTGCACAGTTGATAATAGTATACACTTTGTCCTGATGCCAATATCTGCAACTGAACCTCAGGCTGATATTACACTCTTCCAGGAGGATAAAAGACTCACTCACTCAGAAGAGATGATAGTATGATCTAGATCTGAGTAGATCTAGATTCCACTTGTTGCATATCACTTAGACAATGAAACCCTCACTGGATTTATGCTGCCAAAGAGAGATGGAGCTTGGCCATATTCCAGATAGTGGAAAAGAAAGCACAAGTCTCCTCCAAGAGCTGCTCAAGGAAGGAGGTGGGATTCCTGAACAGGAAGACCCAACAAGGGATGTCTGAGCAGAAAATACCTTCAGAACATGATAATCTTCAACAACCCCCTCTAGCTACCTTCTCCTTTCTCTTATAAGATGAGGGCTTGCCCAAACCCTAAACCACCTTGAATCACTTAACCCCTTTCACATGAGGTCCTCCTTCTAGAACTACTCTGATCATCTAGGAGGTTCAATGCACCTGGACTGTCTTGTGATTTGGTCCTGTTGACCCAGTCAAATAGCTAAATCCTATTTCATAAGCAAGTGGATTTTATGTAAATGGCTCAGTTATAGCTTTCTTTACACTGAGCATTGGTTTATTCACTGATCTAAGAAGTTTTACATGTCCTCCATTAGTCATTTATTCATAAATGGAAAATAAAAAAAAATTTAAATATTCCTATTAGCTTGGGCTAGTTAGGAATATTACAATCCTCCCCTCCAAAAGTGTTGCTCGCCCTCAAGCAACTGACAAGGTGAGTGCTGCAAAATCTACCCTCCTTCTTTGGGGTCTCCATGCTATCATCCAAATGAAATGAATCACCTCCCAGCTTAGTAATTCATAGAAATACTCCTCTCCAAAATTAGTGAGAGGCATATCCCAGCTCATATGGCTTGCCTCCTAAAAAAAAAATGTGTGATTGTGGCAACCATATCATCTCTCATGCTCCCTTTAGAGCATGCACTGCAAAAAATATGGGACTCTCTCCCCAAAGGGACACATCCAGCCAATGTTTCTCTCTACCACACATGCTCCTCCTAAGAATAGGAACAATAGCAACATAAGGAGCCAAAATGAGAATCATGATGGCTGCCCTATGTAGCAAATGTGAGGAACAATGGTCCCTCATGTGTAACCAATGCACCTTGACTCTCAACTGCAATAGAGACTGAAAAAATGTGTGGTCTCTCAACCACTTGCTTGCTACCCCAATCTCCTCATAAGTTTGGAGGAAGTGAATGATGGATGAGGAAATGTGAGTATGTCCTTCAAAACAAAATTCCTCCCCAAGTCCTCCTAGGGAGTGGTCATCAACAATGCTCATGGCCTCAAGTAGACCATGCATCCTAAAAGAAAGAATGCTCCTCCTTGGAACAACATCCTGCACATATATGGTTAAGGGATGCATACATACATTAGATAAATCAAAATAATCAATACCCTCACCATATGTTTTTCTCATGCAAAGGGTGCAACTCATAGATGAGTCCCCTTCCATCCTCATAGAGAAGAGAGGTGACTCTATTAACTCTTCCAAAGAGTTATGTGCATAGACAGCTCCCATGCCAAAGGTGTAAGTGGGAAGGCTACTATCCTTCCCTTGCTTCTCTTGCCACTACGCAGAAACTAAAATGAGAGTGGGTGTGGATGATGTTCAAAGAATGCTTCTCTCCTCCTTGAGCCTACCCAAGACTCTCAGTGCTATATCAAGACCTTCCAAGGTCTCCACTCTTCTGAAATCAATGATTGGTGCCTCAATAGGTGAAGCACTCATCCTCCTTTGCTGATCCAGTGGTCTCCTTGGTGCAATGTCTCCATGCAATGAGACATCCTCAACAAGAGATGACTAAATATATGAATGGACAAAGCTTTCCATGCTTCCACTGTGCAATCCAATCACCTTCTTAGGTGCATCAACCTTCTGCAATGGATAGGAATGAGGTTGGTTCTCTTTCCTATCTCCTCCTTGTGTCTCCATGGTTCTACACCTTCTCATTGATGGCACATGTAGATCATGAAATGTTCCTTGATCTCCATACATGAGATCTTGGGGATTTTCTTGCCATGCCAAAGAATCCCTCTTGTTGGAGAAAAAGCTCCTCCTTCCTTTGCTTGAGGTGCTAGATCAAGTCTAGGTTTGACAGTGTTGTTGCCCTTTATCTCTACAACAAAATTAGGGAACCTCCTAATGATAGGATCCACCTTTGAAGAAGATATCTCTCTGTTCTTTTGTTCAAAGGTGTGGGAGGAAAATCTTGCCTCTAACAAGGCATGACGCAGGTTTTCAGCCTCTTCCATGGGCCTCTGAAGTGGATTTGTGTTTTTATGGAGGGATTTTATTTGAGTCTTATCATTTGACTTCACCATAGGTGTCCCATGAACACTCTTATCAAAATTTTTCACTAATGCCTTAGTGAAACTTATGTAAGATGAAGTATTCACATGTCTAAAAGGAAGGAACTCAAATTTCCACCAAGCATAGGCGTTACCTTTCAAGTGTAGTGCTGCAAATCTGATGGCTTCTTCTTCAGGGACTTGGTGCAGCTGCAAGAAGGTGTCTAGCTCTTCCACCCATTCTTTCGCTGATCGTGTAGGTGATCCTTCAAAGGTAGATAGAGTAAATCTATCACTCTGCTTTCTTCTCTTCACCTTGGCCTTGCAATACTCTGAAAAACAGAACTGATTTCTGAGTTTGAGGGCTTCAGACTCATCTTCTTTCAAGAAATCACTAAGATTTTTCCTCCTAGTCATTTCTTCCTTCTCTCCCATCTTCCTCATGGCAGATCTGAGCTTCTGACTGCGCTGTACATCAAAGTGTGTGGCTACATGCTCACACTCACTGTGTGAAAATATAGAGTTTGATGCATCTTCAAACTTATTTGGAGATTCTTTATACATCTCCCTCCTGATCTTCTTGATATCTTCACTGATGTTCTTTTCATATCTAGGAAGAAGCTTTGAGAGCCTCTCCTCCTTATTTCCTCCAAAATATGGATTCTTTCTCCTGCTTCTTTCTTTGTCTCCTTAATGAGAAAAGGAAGTGGTGGGCCCTTCCTCCTCTCTCTGCTCATCCTCCTTGCGGAGGTCCTTCATGGATCTGAAACGTGATGAGGAAAAGCTTGTATTCTCCTATTTTCTAATCTCTGATTTTTGGAGCTCACTGCATCTTTCTTCTCCTTGAAACCCTCTAGGAGTTTCCTTCCATCTTTCTTCCTCCATCTGTTCAAGATCTTCTTTGATGCCTTTCATAGTTTGAAAGAGGTTTAAGGAGATCTCTTCTTCCGTCATTCTAGCCATCCTAATATATGCTTCTTCTCTTTATGCTTCTGATATTTTGATCTCACAGGCTGAGCCAGATATCATGCTCTAATACCACTGTAATATTCCAAATATGAACTGCTCAGCAAGACAGGCCTGAAAAACACATTTTTCAGGGATGTGTGCTTGACCAGCCAAGAAAAACCATTCAATCCCTTAGATCAGAGTATCTAAGACCTAAATCCAATATGAGGCTCAAAATAAATAACTCTAGGTGGGTTAAACAGATCTCCCACACCTAGTTGTCTTCAGAAAATTGCCCAATGAATGGATGAAGTAGTATAAAAAAAAATAATGGAGTAGCACGAGCTAATAACCCTAATATGTGTTTAGAAACACCTCGGCAAAAATTGTATGTACAGGAGAAAGAATTAAGATTAATTCTACTAACAAAGGATGGCGAAAAGCGGTGATTTATACCCTAAAATGAGCGTATTCAACAATCCACATAAAAATAAGGGAAATGGATGTATAATATTTTAGATTAGGTCACGTAGGACTCCCACACCAAATTTTAGGTCAAACAAATGATCCTAGCTATATTAAACAGTTCCCCTAATCCCGACTAGGTTTAAAAACCTTGATTCCCCATGACTTGAAGTATTCAGAATTTTATTGAAGCATGGATAGATTATATTCTGAGGGTGAAAGCCATAATAGAGTGTGAGCAACAGGAAATACAATCTATGCTATGGCCTATACAATATACAAGAGAAATACGAGCATTTACATGAATACAAGCTTCAAATAGGTGTTGCAACAGTATATTGAAAAAAAAAAGGCTTATCAGCGTAAATTTCAAGAGGATGAAACCTTATTTTTATTACATTCCAGATCTAGGATAGATCTACATACAAAATGGTAGATCTATTGCAGATCTGTATACACAAGGGACTTTATAATACACTCCCCTTGGGGATCTCAGCAAATGACCAACAATAATGAGTAGATCTGAGATCTAAGTCATAGTTCTGCAATAGTATTCAGAAATTCTACAGTAAAAAAATCAGTAAATAAATCATATCTGAAGGTAACATGGATTGGCTGGCCAATCCATGGATCACCATAGTGAAAGGAAGGATCCTTTCCACTAGAGATCTCTCCTCCAGGAGAATTCCAAACCCCTCCAACTCTGCTCTTCAATATTTACGTAGATCAGGGAGAGAAACTGTGCAGTTTTTGATAGTATACACTTTGGCCTGATGCCAAGATCTGCAACTGAAGCTCAAGTTGATACTACACTCTTCTAGGAGGATAAAAGACTCACTCATTAAGAAGAGATGATAGTATGATCTAGATCTGAGTAGATCTAGATTCCACTTGCTACAGCTCACTTAGACAATGAAAACCTCACTGGATTTACGCTGCCAAAGAGAGATGGAGCTTGGACAGATGCCAGATAATGGAAAGAGGGCACAAGTCTCCTCCAAGAGCTGCTCAAGGAAGGAGGTAGGATTCCTGAACAGGAAGACCCAACAAGGAATGTCTGAGCAGACAATACCTTCAAAAAATGATAATCTTCAACAACCCTTTCTAGCTGCCTTCTCCTTCCTCTTATAAGATGAGGGCTTTACAAAACCCTAAACCACCTTGAATCACGTAACCCCTTTCACATGAGGTCCTCCTTCTAGAACTGTGCTAGTCATCTAGGAGGTTCAATGCACCTAGATTGTGTTGTGATTTGGTCCTGTTGACCCATTCAAATAGCTTAATCATGTTTCACATGCAAGTGGATTTTATGTAAATGGCTCAAATATAGCTTGTTTACATTGAGCATTGATTTATTCACTGATCTAAGGAGTTTTACATGTCCTTCATTAGTCATTTATTCATAAATGGAAAATAAAACAAAATTTAAATATTCCTATTAGCTTGGGCTAATTAGGAATATTACATGTTGTGACATTTAGGTTGGAAAAATATTGTCACGAGTGTGAATCTATGTCATAATTTTCCATTCCAACAATAGACAAACTTATTTTCAAGAATGATTTACTACCAGATATGATGAAGGCATTGACAGTGAAAATGGCATCAAAGGATCATGGTTGGATCTACATCATAGATTTGAGGAGGATCGACAATCAAGTTTGTGTGAGTTTTTTGTGATTTTTCTTGGAATAGACTCTTAATGACAAGTCACATAGTTGAATGGTAAACAATACTAGGATGGCTTTGTAGTGGTATTTGTACCTGGTAGGTCCAAGAGTTGGAGTGTGTAATGTAAGCATTGTAAAGGCATATGTATCCCCGTGAAGTTTTTGGTTATCTAAAAACCACTTTGTAATTTCCAATTTGTAATTACAAGATTGTCGTCAGTCGAAAACAATTTTTTTCACTTTGAAGTTATGGTTTTTGGTGAGCCAGAAACCACATGCAAGCCCTAGTGGCTATAGAGCCTTCACGGCTACAGAGCCTTCGTGGCTATACTGCCCCGGGTGCACATAGGAGCCTTTGTGCTCACAGCGGAGTAGGCGGTCTACAAAAACACCTTACTCACAGGAGAAACTTAGTTTCTCATAGGTCTCAGTTTACTTAGCACATTTTGGGGAGGATTTGCAGCTATAGGTACATGTATGCAGTGATAATGGTTGATAGAACCATGTATGCGAAGTACATCCTACGAGACTAGCAGTTGTAGCGGTTGGTACCCATGCGTTTTTTTGGATGGTTGCTCCTTTATATGGACGCTGACATATCCTTTTGCTGGTTCTACACATGGGATTTGCTCGTTTTTGGTGGATCTGAGTCGCAGACACATTTTTTTATGATTGACCGCAACTAGATTTTGTGAACCGCTATCGAGACAAGTAGTCATTAAGGGGGTGTGTTGGAATATGTAATTCCTACTTGTCTGCAGTGTTGACTCTCTATGTAACGAGTTTGTTCCTATATCATAGGAAGTAGCTAGATCTATATATTTCTAGTTTTGTGTGTGGTTCAGATATTCTCTCAACCACATTATTGTGCGTCCAAGATAGTTTTCGTATCTTGAGACTATATTTAATGTATATATATGTAATCATTTTGATTAATATAATATAGTGTGAATACGTAGATTTTATCTCAAAGAACAAACACAAAATTATAATAATAAGAGAATGAATATTTTTAAGTCAGTTTGACAAAAATATATATATATATATATATACTTGGAATATAAAGATAAAATATTAAAATACTAAAAATATATATCTTACATTTTAAAATTAAAATAAGGCATATTATCTTTTATAATTAACAAAAATATTCATATAATACTTTGGAATGAAATATTTAGTATAATATATATGATATTATATAATACCTTTTAAATTCTTGATAACAAGTGAGAAGATATCATGCTCAGGATGTATTAAACAATACAATTACTAGAATTACCTCTGATGATAACCTTATTGTCTACGACAATTGAACCATGATGAAAGAGTGACATATATGGTAATATAGATTACAATAAGATCTTATTCACTAAAATACAAGTGAAAATATATGTTATTAACTTAACTGCATCTCCTTATGTGTTCACCATAAAATGTTTGCAGCCCGATTACATTGATATAATAGATGCCTTCATCTACCCCCAATCGGGGTGCCAACTAGGAGTGTATGGGGCCTTACATGAAGATGCGGAGGGTGTACGTGGAAAACTCATGCGCCAACTATCACACCCAAAATAATGATGATGCGACTTGACAGTGCAGGGCGGCTCCACCCAAGGAGCTTAATGAAGGCATTGATGAGGTATTCAAAACAACAAGGCATGGTAGGTGGGCTGTCAAGAATGTTTGGGTGAAAGAGCTCGCGTGCGAGGAGGAAATGACATATGTACATTCTCCTTGCCATTTTTTGGTGGTTGTTATTTGGCCAAGCGCAGAGCAGCAACAAGCAATTAAGCAGTTGAGAGAGAGATCTGCCACCTTCAGTGTGTCATCTGTGAGGGTATGTATCAAATTATCCTCTCACATCTGGCATGAACATGTTTTTGGTTTTAGTTCTATGGAAAAGTGGTCCTGGTCTTTTTGGATTACTTGTTTCTTCTATAATGTATACCTTTTGATTACCTAGTTTTAGATAATTTTATCGTGGATACTCTAGTTTTGGAAGAAGAGAGTGGGTTTTGTTTTTGGTATTTCAGTGATGGGATTTTGGTGGAAATTGTGGCCATTTACCTTGTCGCGAAGGGAGTAATTCAGACTCGCCTTCTTCTCATTGCGGTCATCTTTGTTTCTTTTGTCTATTTTGATTTCTTTTTAGGCTTTGCATGGCAATATTGGTGTTGTATTGGTTCTTCATGATGCTATAATGCACTTGCATGGCGTCGATATGATCATGACTGTTCGTCTCCCGCTGTGCAGGGTTTTTATTCTGACCATGTTGGTTATCCCTTTTTTCATCGTCTCTACATGGCTCTAATCTGTACTGTAGTCACTAGCTTTTGGAAATTAACCATATGGTCTCCAATGATTTTAGTGTGGGTGGTGAGTGTGTAAAGGTTAGCAGTAATGGCTCAGGTGGTTTGTGGGTCAGCTCTGTCTGTTGTCTTGTCAATTTTATTAAATTTTCCATAGATGAGGTTATATGTACTACTGTTATTTGTTATGATGGGATTATCTGGGAAGGTAGGGGAGTCTTCTCTACAGTCGAGACTACTGCAGGAATGAGGATTCTAGTCCATTACGTTAGGTGTATGGCCAATAACTCGAATATTTTTTTTGTTTCCTGCTAGTCTATTAAAGAGATGTCAATTTCTTTAAGGTCAAGTCCTCCCTGTCTATCAATGTTGGGTCCTGTGCAAGCCGATAAAGACAACCAGTCTCCACTGCCTCCCAGACAGCACTGTGCTCGCCTTTATATCTCAGGTAGCTTTAATATCGCCATGATTTGGACTATTGCAGGGGCCCTTCCTAGCAATTCTCACCTGCACAAAAAGTTGTTCAAAGAGTGGGAACCGAAGAAAACGGTGAAAGCCCAGTCGACTAAGAAGGAAGGATAGGATAAAGGGAAAGCCAAAGCCCCCAAAACTGCCCCAGCCAAACGAGGTCAGAAGTCTAGCAAAGAGGTAATGGAGAACTTGTTCCAGAACTATTCGGATGGTACACCCTGTTATATCAAGTCTTTGATTCATGGGTGGGAATAGGATGCAAGGTCTAAGGAATAAGTGTAAACTAAATTGGTTGAAGAAGAATTAACCCTATGGTAACTGACCCCGATAATACCCACAATGGATTGCCTTTATTCCAACACTCGATCCGCATTAATTGGATACTGAAATGCCTCTTGGTGAAGGAAATTGTTTCTTTCCAAGGGATAGGGTGTGATCGACACACAATCTCAACTCTAGCGGACATAAGCAGAGACATCCAGGAGATCAGCTTGCAACAGCATCACTAGAGTGTCCAACTAGGGTGAATTGACAGATAACTACAAAGCATGCACCACGTTGACATGCTAGGATCAAGTGTAAAAGACCCCTCTGCTATAGAGTCATTTGATGATTGAATTTCTATATTATGTTTTTTTTTATGATAACAGATAGCATTTACTTTTCTTATATGTTTATGGAAGAAAAGATAGATAATAGTCCCTTAAAGATAGTAAGCGACAAATTTAAGATGTTTAAGTTTTGGATGGCCTATAACTCTTTCAGACAGCCAAGAGGCCTTGTTTCATAGGGCCAGGTTGAGACTAAAAGCTATAAATTTTTATGACCTGCATTTTGTTTCATGAATAAAAAATAGAAAATATCTACTTAGTTTACAAAATAGAAATAGATAACTCCATCTACATGTGTTTGGTTTATCTCTATTGGATATAACCTTACTTAAAGGCAAAATAAGATGTAATACAGTGAAGTTATATATATATATATATATATATATATATATATATATATATATATATATAATTTTGTGTCAATGTGTGTATTGAGTATTGTACAAGGTATATGAAATAAACAATTGAGCCCTTCGATGCAAGTATAATATGGATTTAAAACTTTACAATATAAAAGTGTAAACATGTTTCCTTTAAAGCCTTTAACATGTGATTGAATTTCTCTTTGGAATTAAATTGAAGATATGGGCCTTACCTTCAACTAATTTCAATGACACTAGAGAAAACAAGAGTTGCTACATGGCAGCTAGTCCCTGCCCTGAGAGGGGAGCGAAGCTTGAGCGGTTTTGGGGACAATAATAAAACCTCAAACTGTTGCTGAAATAATATACGAAATAAACAGTAGCCCAAATTTCATCTTTTATGGATGCATTGTTTAAAATAGACTCAGATATCACTGGATTGGAATGTAAACGAAATGAGTGAAACGAAACCAGCAGTGGCCTCATTGCTAGCACCATGTCATTGAATAGTTGATGGTGCTTAGGAAAATCAATTAAAAACTCAATGTTGCTATAAACAAACTTAGAAATCTGCGCATTTAATCCCCGGTGTGCTTCAAAATCTAAAATTGTGATTGTCTCTCTACATTTTTTCATATATTTAAGGATGGGGCCTGGAAATTTTTTTTTAAAGGACATAAATAAAAACTGATAGTTTTGCAAATGAAAAATACAATAATATTTAATTTTGCAGGAGTAGAATATTTGAGAACCTTGGTGTTTTAAAACAACAATCCTGCAAAATAAAATACAGAAAAGGAAGCAAGGTTTGTGAAATACCATCTGATTCATTAATGGAAAGCTCCCCTGGTTCAACCTTAGAGGCCATGATACTTGAATCTTCAATCAAACTACTTGGGTTGTTACGTCTATAATCTAGAGCTCCTCCAAAAGATGTCCGCGCATGTGCCCATTTTGAACATGCTAGCAAACTGGAGAAACTATGAATGGAAAAAAATGATTTTTCCTTCAGTCTCGACCCATTAGTCGAAATCCTCTTTTGAAAGCTGCATCTAGGCCTGAAGGGAAATCCCTGGCGGTCATATAGGTGGTTTTCTCTAGCCTGCAGAGACCTTACACTGACCTCTGATGTAGAATGAAAGGTTCGAACATTATCAGAACCTGCCCCAGCCATTGTGCTCCACTCTAATGAATTTATCGAAAGAAGAAAAATAGGAAATAGGAATTAGGCGTTGAGTAAAATAAATAACATTAATCCCTAGTTGCTCAAACTCTAAACCCTGTGCATGAGAGATTCGAGGAGGACCAAAACATTGCACCATGTTGTTGCAGAATTAATAATGTATAAATAATTCAGAATGGGTATTTATAGAAGTTGCCCACGATGTGCCTTTGACTCCAGTCATAATGGACGAGCGATTTTGCTGCCCAAATCGATTCACTAATTCAGTCACTTCTAACAAATCAGTTTGGTCAATCTCACCAATATAGATCAGTGAACGTTGGATCTTCCAATCACTTTTCCAGAAATAGAAAAAGCCCATTTCAATTAACCATAAGGGGCTTGAATGCAGCCACCTACCAATCTGAATTTGTATGTCTTCGTTGGGAGGGCATCAAACAAACGTTCATGTATGTGTGGTTGCTTATCGGAATATGTTAAAACTTGTTATTATCATAATAAGTTAAAACCTATTATTGCGTCACACTGGTGCGATTTACAATGTTACAAGTTATATCTTAAACTAAACCGCTAAAAAATAACCTACATTACAATCCCAATACATGATATGTTAATTATGTTTTCAAATTAATTGAAATATGTTTAGAAGTGATAACTTAAAAGTTTTACACGTAGCGAAAAGAAAACCATCAGGTGGACCCAACTTTGGAACACTTGTCCATGGACATAACATGCCCATGCATGTGCTTCCTCATGTCATTCATATTTATTCCTATTCCATACCTCTCTCCAGGCCTCTTTTGGCTATTAAAAAAGCTAATAACAACTTGTTTCGATCCAGCTATTCCAAATTTTTCTATCCCAGCCACTCTGCCTCAATATCAAGACTTTATAAATCTTATACCTGACCCATAGTTGGGCCTGAACCATAGTTTCCACGACAGTGAAGTCGAAGCCTTGAGCCTCTGTCAGAGATGGGATTCACTCTTACTCGAAGGGGAAGGATCAGAACATTACTGGTGATGATTTTTAGCGAGCTTGTTAATAAGCGAACTAAATAATATATGATCTAATCGGATGTTGATGCTGATGCTACTGGCCAGATCTATTGTAAGCCATTATCCAGGTAAAGTTATTATTTCATTTCCTTTTTAATAGTTGTCTGTGATGATGTTGTTCGGTGGCAGCATACCACAACAGCTACAATTGCTTCCAAATCTAGTAAAAAACACAATCTGATTTTCGCACAGGTAACCTAGATACCCTCATTAGATATTTTCGGCATCTCAAGAAGTGACATCACATTTTTGGCTGAATACCCTCATTGACATCATTTCCATAGAAGAGTATCTGTAAAATACCATTTTTGGTTCCTAACTGCATAGTAACACATTGTATATTTTGGAATATATAATAAATATGGACATGTAAAATAATGAGCAGAAGAAAATATTTTTTTCCTAATTTAGAATTTTCAATAGGTATAAGAATGTTGTCATTAATATTCAAAGGATTCAGGTTCATCGCACCTATCCTTAGTAATTAAGATGCTCCAGTTGTTGTTCACTGTATTTTTTCTGCAAAGTTGTTGTTTGTTGTATTTTTTCTGCAAAGGTGTGTTGTTGACCGATATCTGCCATCAGAAGGCCCAACAGAGAAAGGGATGATCCGACAGACTGAAAGACTGATTACGAAGTACAAATTTTTGAAGATTGTTCCAGCTTTCTCTAGCCCTTGCTCTGGCCTGTGAGTGTACAGGAAATACCATGCAAGGTTGGCTTACCACCTTCAACAGGGCTCTTCTTTCAACTACACCCTTAAATATGGATGCAGGAGGAATGAAATCCAGATACGTATACCGGAAGAGTAGGTCTTCTGAATTGAATACAAGTGGAACATGCAGATGATAGAGTTGGAATGAAGACCATAGAGTTGGAATGAAGACAAGTAGAGTATGGTGTTTAAACATTTGAGAGGAATGTGTAAATTTGGGAGCCATGTGTAAACCTTTTCAGAGCCATGTGTAAACCTTCCACAATCTTTTAAACATGAAGATTGAAGATATACTATTAATTTGCAAACATAAAATTTTTGCTAACTAATGTTAGCATTAGATAATACAAACTGAAAATTTTGTGAGAAACTTTGTATCAATGGACATTTAGGCTAACTTTCAGTTGGTCTTGCCTCGATATGAAGCCAAATAAGGCCTCTAAGTTAGCTATTGATTAAGAAAATAATTAGCTAAAGCTCATTAGTAGATGGAAAAGTGTTTTTAAATTCTTTGATTAAATTAAATGGATTGCCGATGTACTCCTAAAAGGCTAAACTATTTGTGGATAACTTGGTTTATTTATTGAAATGATGTTAGTGTGGACGAAGCTAAATATTCGTAAAATGTTAAACTATTTCATAATAATTTAATTCATAATAGCAGAAACCCGTTCATATTCTGTCATAACAGTGATGATGCTCAATAGATTGAAATTGTCCTCTAACTGGAAAGCCTTTTCCATTCCAACTACAATTTTTATTTAGGAAACGATTTGTTTTATAATTAGAATAATTATATTATATTTATAATACATTTACGAAGATATTTACCAATGTTTTTGGGATAGATATATATTCATGACTCATCATATTAATAACTATTAAATGTATTTAGCTAAAGATTAATATTTGTTATTATTAATAACTATATAAATAATAATAGCGCTATTATTTTATATCTATATAATTATATTTATTATATTAACATTATTTGGTATATTAATATAATATTAATTATTACATAAAATTTGGGTTATATTTTAATAGATATATTTAAAAATAGAATATAATTCTCTTATAACATAATAAATATCATATTTATTAAAAATTAAATGTAGAAATGAGTATTATTGTTAGATATGATGTTAACCTAATAAAATTTATATGAAAAATTAAAATAAATATAATATTTATTAAAAATTAAATGTAAAAATGAGTATTATTGTTAGCTATGATGCTAAAAGTAAAAAGTAATATTAGAAATTGAAATTTAATATTAAAAGCTAATATTGTATTATTATAACCTGAATTATTTTGATTGATGGACAATATGGTTGTATCACATATTTAACTAAAGTTTGGGACTAAAGTTTATTGCATATCATTTTTGTGGTTCATTTTTTTTTATGCATTTCTTATTTATTAAGAGTACTAAAAGGGTTTATGCTATGTTGAAATTGATTATTTTCTTACTGTCTATTATTTATTAAATTTCAAAAAAATGATATCTCAATTATTCTTGTATATTTAATTTCTTTATAGTTAAAATAATCCAAGTTTTTATTATAGAAATAAAAAAAATGTGAGAATTCAATCTTTTCACACATAACAAGAAAAGTATATTAATATTAAACATAATATTACAAGTAAAATTTAGAAGCTATTGTTAAAACCTAATATGTATTATTATAATATTATAATATTATTATAAACTGAAATATTATTATAATATTTTTGATTGAGGTAATTTTGAAGAAGAAAAAAAATATATTGGTTTACCATACTTATTTTCTACTTGGTAAATCAAAGTGACACATATACTATATGCTTTATCCATAAATTCCTAATTAAAGCTTTATGAATGAGTACTTTAAGCTTCAATTCATCTCTTTCATGCTTTTTTGAAATTCATAAATTCTTTAGTGTCTAAGTTTCAATATTTTTTTTTCTCATCACATTAAATTTGGGAAATGGCATAGTAAATTAGTAGAATTTAAAAACAATTTATTAATCTAATGAGGATTTGTTTAATTTTTTCTTTAAAAATTTAGGGTATTATGGATTATACAATGTGAATGAATTCAGTGCTTAGATGAAAGGGCATGAAAGCATTACATTGTTTTAATTTCTAGAGAGACTCTTTCATAATCCATAGGGCAGTCTTTTATTCAAAAAATTCATAGATGATTTTTTTCTTATATATAAAAGCTTATTAATTTTAAATCAAATAAATCTTTTCAAAACTTGGTTAAAGAAAAGAGATTTCAATGAAAGAAGAGGACATATATTTGGTCCATTAAGATTTTTGAAGCTCATAATTTTAAAAATGTAAACCAACCATGTTAATATTTTTCCAATTTGATAAAACTGCAATCAATAAAAGCCAATAAATAGATAACTTATATTTGGTCCATTAAGATTTTTAAAACACATAATTTTAAAAATGTAACACACCCTAATACAACATTTCAATACTAATGTTTCAATAATGAATAATTACGCGGTAAGGCGTTCTTATTTGAAAACAACTTCCCTAGCCGCCAATGTGTCGATGTGTGACCTTTTGGATCAAATGTTAGACAATTGAAATGTTTTAGGCCATTAGATCCACAAGTAAATAGTTTTATATATTTATTTTCCTATAATGTTAGTTTTTATTTATATTTTTTATAATAAGTTGGATTGATTTTAGGTGTATAATAGAAATGTTGTAATGTCATGTTTAACATGTTGACTATGTCAAATTACACAAACATAAAAATAAAATAAAATTAAATAAAAAACAAAAATAATAATAAACTATAAAAACAGCCCATGGTATTGACCGTATTTAAAAACAACTTCTCTAGCTGCCAATGTGTCCAAGCCATTGCATCAAATTCTAGACGATTGAAATGTTTTAGGCCATTAGATCCACAAGTAAATAGTTATATATATATATTTTTTTATAATGTTAGTTTTTTTATTTTCTTTTTAATAAGTTAGATTGATTTTAGGTGTATAAAACATCCCATGGTATTGACCCATGGTATTCATGTGGAATATAGTTTATTAACTTATTTCACATGAAATGATTTATCTTGATCAATAATGATGAATGTTCATAATTCTCATTTCTTAAATAACACTAAATTTACATTTGATTACTTAGTTGTAATAGTTTGTACTTACATAACAGTTTGTAACTACATACACAATCTATCTTCTATTAAAAAACTTTCTCTGATTGCTTTCTCAGTAAACTTGTTTTTACTGCTCTTGAACCAATGAAAGCAATAATTGTTTCATATAGGAGCATTTAGTTCTGATAAGAAAATTGTGATACTTTATATTATCCATTTTTAGTTTTTTAATGATTCAATTAAGATTAACATTTGGATGTTGTCATGAGGAGATTTTTTATTTTTCATGTCAATTACCTTTTATAACTCTAGGAGGTTCTTAATATTGTCTTTGTTTTTAATAAATGGAACTCAATTATATATTTAAAAATATGATTAGGTAAGAGAATTTTAGGACTATAATTTTTTTTCGAAGTTGACAATGTGAATGTTTATTTACCTAAATTTGTCTCCCATGTTCAATACTTCCCCATGGGGTTTGAAGATAATAGGTAATGGAAATTCAACGACATATAAAAAAAATAATTTATACATCAAAAAATCAGTTCTTTGGTATTCAATTCTTTATTAATATAGTTGTTTTAATTAGTAGGGAGTACAATAATTTTTTAATCAAATAATAGGAGAAAAAATATTCACAATATAATTTATTTGAATAAATAGATGCTTGTAAAATAGTTTAATAAGAAACTATATTTGTAATTATAAAATATAAAACTATAACTTAAAATTGTGAAATTACTATTCCTTTTAGTTCAACTAAATTTTGAAAAAAATATCAATTCTTATGCTTTATTAATTTCTTGGTTTATGACTGGTAATGTTACTGAACTGTTGGGAGAGCACTCTACTAGGGTTATGATTACCTCTGCAACGACGCTGCCCTAATCGTCAATGGAAGTCTGGTGGTGTTGCATGCACCCAACCAAGTGATTCAACGGAGTCCTGTGCACGGACCATGGCATCTGCACCAGGGGGAGGCAGCCAACCTCCCCCTACAAACGAGGAAAGAAATAATTCCACATCTGAACAGAATAGGATGGCCTCTAACAAGCAAGCCACAAAATAGAGGAATGGAGTACCACAGGCGCAGGCCTCAACGGATACCTTTGAAACACCTGTTGTGACCTCTGCTACATGCAAACCCATTGCAGCTGAAAGAACTAAAATTTATCTGCCCAGTCATCGCATAAATGCTCAGATCCAGTTCATGAAAGATCATGCTCTCATTTGGAATTTTATTGGATTTTGGCCAACTGAGAAAGCTCTGCAGGGGTGGATTACCTTGAAATCGAAGCCCAAAGGACATGTCACCCTACAGCTTGGGCCAAAGGGCTTATTCAACGCTTCATTCAACTATATTGAGGACCGAAACAGAGTATTGGATGGGGGTCCTTACTTCTTCAACTCCGCTGGCTTATACCTAAGAGATTGGATTGAGAGATTCAACCCAGAAAAAGAAAACTTCAACTTGGCTCCGGTCTAGATATGATTGTATTCGCTGCCGTTCAAATACTGGGATGAAGAATCTCTCACTGCTATTGGCAAAGGGCTGGGCGAGTTCATCAAGATAGCGAAAGACAAAAATCTCTGAAGATACACCTCCTATGGGCGGATATGTGTATACATGCACCTCGACAAAGCTCTCCTGGATGCGGTAAGTTTGTTTCATGATGATTTTGAGTGGATCCAACCCATCGAATATGAACATATTCCCTTTTGATGTCATATATTTCATGCCCATGGGAATCTTTTCAGAGATTTCCCTCTCAACAGTGCTCCCAAGAATAAATAGGCTGAAGACAAGCCTGAAGCAGATGGGTTTACCAAAGTTTCAAATCGCAGAAGGCACAACAAGAAACCTCCATCAGCAGGCAAAACATCCAATCCACAAGCTAATGCCCCCTCTACTAGCAACAATTTTGATCTCCTCTCTCAGCCTGACCTCACGGCTGACACTCCCTCAGTCCCCTTCGACCCTTCTTCCAAGCCCTCATCCTCGACCGCAATTCTAGATCCCACAGGTCCTAAACCTAGCACAACAAAATCGTAAAATATGGAGACCATGGGTCCCAAGCCAACCCCAGAAACAGAACTAGTCATTTGGAAGCCAAATAGTATGGATATTGACGGTCTTCTTCTTGATCCTAACCTCACTAGCAAGGAAAACCGAGAAAGCAGTCAGCCGAGCCACATGGATGAGGATTTCGAGAGCTTCGAACTCGGCGATCTTGATCTTCTGGGATTGGAGGATGCCTGCAGACAAAAGGAATTTGACAAAATCAATCCTGGACAGATTGAGACGATAAAATAAGTCCTTTCCCGAGCTCAGCAAAAAAAGAAACTGGGTATTCAACCAGGAATTCACTTGGATGGTCTAAATATTATAAAGGAATCCAAGAAAAGAGGCAGAAAACCAGATTGGCAACACACCATCACCTTAGGGGAGATGATGGTGGAGTCAGGAGGATACCCCAAATTGACCCGGTTCTTCAAGCCACTTCCCAATTGTTCCTCATGAAGCTCATCTCATGGAACGTAAGAGGGCTAAACAACCATGGGAAATACAGAGTGATTAAAAACATGATTCAGCAAGAAAGACCACAAATCATCTTTCTTCAAGAAACCAAACGCAATAGCACAGGCCTTGGCACTATCCTAACCAATGTATGGCCTGGCTGCCACTCAGTAGTGGTTGATGCCTCAGGCTCCTCGGGAGGCTTATCCATAGCATGGGATACTCAAACTATCTTGCTTGCAGATTACCATGCCTCGCATAATCTCATTCAGGAAACCTTCAACCTCATAGGCACCAATACACATGGGCACCTCTCAAATGTCTACTTTCCTCAAGATCCGACAAGAAAGATGGTGCTCTTGAACAGAATGGAGGCTCTAAATTCAACCAGAACACACCCCTTATGGATAATAGGAGGGGACTTTAATATGATCACCAAGCTTGAAGACAAAATAGGAGGTTGACCAAGATTGGAGCATGAAAGCTCCCACTTCAAAGATTTCATTAACATAAGCTGACTTATTGATATGCCTTTCTCTAATGGAATGTACACTTGGAACAACAAAAGATCTAGAAATTAGCAAATAGCTTCCAAGCTGGATCGCTTCTTCATTTTTTATAATGTTATACATTTGGGGGGAGACATATTTGCTTCTATCTTACCAATCGTGGGCTCAGACCATTGGCCCATTTCTCTTCAATGTCAGAGACCTTACAACGATTCGAAGCGGCCCTTCAGATTCGAAGCCTTCTGGCTTGACCATCCCAACTTCAAAACCCTAGTTCACACTACGTGGAAGAACTTTGTTCCACCTACTGGTTCCAAAATGTATTAGTTTCAACAAAAGCTTTGATACCTCAAATCTCAAATCAAATCTTTGAACCACTCAATCTTTGGGAACATCTTTCAGGAGAAAAAGCTCCTTGAACATAGATTGGTAGAAATTCAACAGGAAATCATTAACAATAGAAGAACAGAGCTTCTCGCAACTCAAGAACAGAGACTCCAGGAGCAGTTGAATGAAAGAAGCAAACAAGAAGAAATACTCTGGCGGCAAAAATCCAGAATCTGTTGGCTAAAGGAAGGAGAAAGAAACACAAATTTCTTTCATCGTTCCACCATTCAAAGAAGAATGAACGACCACATTGCCCATATCACAAATCAGCAAGGAGCGCGATTGGAAAATCATGACGACATCAAGCAAGTGCTCCTGGAGCACTTCAAAAGTGTCCATCAAGAACCTCCAATCAATAGACAACTAGCTATCAACAAAATAATTCAGCATATTCCTAAAATCATAACGAAGGAGCACAATCAAATGCTTTTGTGACCAATTACCCTGCCGGAGGTCGAAACTGCAATGGTCCAATCCAAGGATGGCAAAGCCCTAGGTCCGAATGGCTTCACCTCAAACTTCTTTCACCATTTCTGGGACCTCATTAAGCTGGAAGTTTGGCAACTAGTGGAGGAATCGAGATCAATGCACTGGCTGCTCCCTTCTCTTAATGCCACTTTCATTGCTTTTGTTCCTAAAGAAGATCAACCAAGCACGCTGAAAAACTTTCTCCCCATAGCTCTGTGCAATGTGATCTACAAGGTGATCTCAAAAGTCATTTCCAATCAACTCAAGCCACTTCTCCCACTGCTCATATCGCCCGAACAAACTGGATATGTGGAAGGTCGAAAAATTCTGGATGGGATCATCTTAACGCACGAAGTCATTCACTCTTTAAAGATCAACAAAAAGGAAAGTATTCTTCTTAAACTCGATCTGTCCAAGGCTTTTGATAAACTAAGTTGGAATCATATTCAAAAAAATTTGGGCGCTTTTGGTTTCAATCAAATGTGGATAAGATGGGTTATGAAACTAATCTCCTCCACTTTGTCCTCCATCTTGGTAAGTTGAATACCCTCTCATCCATTTTCTCCTTTGAGAGGCATTAGACAAGGAGATCCACTATCTTCATTCCTTTTTGTTCTCATGGCAGAAGGCCTAGGAAGGATAATTCAAAATGCTCTTCAAACCCAGAAATTGAAAGGTATCTCCCTCCATGGCTCCTCGGCCACCACCCATTAATAATTTGTGGATGATAATATGTTATTTGGCCACCCTTCTTTCCAAGAATCCCATTCATTTAAATCCGTTCTGAACCTTTTCTCTGAAGCCTCCAGAACCTCCATTAATGCTACCAAATCTCAGATCTACTTCTTTAATACCCCTGTCCATACCCAAGCTAATATTGCTCGTATCCTGGGCTTCTCTATAGCTACTCTTCTAGCTAAGTACCTAGGAGCTCCTCTCATCGACTTTGCCATCAAGCACTCTTCCTGGAATCTACTCCTAGAAAAATTAGAAGCCCGCCTTTCCTCCTGGACCTATAGAGCCCTCAACATGGCAAGCAGATTAATTCTCATTAAAGTAGTGCTGCAATCTATGCCTCTCTACCTTTTCTCGGTATTGGCTGCGCCAAAATGGGTCCCCAAGCAAATAAAATATTTGCAACGTAATTTCCTATGGGGTTCTTCTGGTCATAATAAAAAATGGGCTCTAGTCAAATGGAGCACGGTGTGCACCCCAAAAGAAGCTAGAGGACTCGGACTTAGAGATCCGACTCATGGAAATAAAGTTATGGGAGCACGAATATGATGGAAATGGATGTCGGCTCCACACACGCCTTGGGCCAAATTATGGATTGCAAAGTATGCCAATAACAGACCTCCAGAAGAACTGATTAGACTCTCCCCTGAGGAAACAGGTTTGTTAATTTGGAATGCTGCCAAACAACACAGTGCACTGATACAAAAACATAGTTTATGGGAAGTCCACAATGGTGGTATAACTAGATTTTGGGTGGACTCATGGCAACAAAAGCCCAATATTTCCGACACTCTCAATCCTCACAATATGGGAGATCCAACCATTAATCTGGAAGACAAGGTAAATCAGCAATGGCTCCCCATGAGCAACAATGGGTTCAGGCAATGGAAACACTCTGATCAAATCACCCCCCAGGCACAGGAAGACACCTGGGAAGCACTCAGCTCAGAACTATAGCAAAGGAAGATCAGATGCTCGAAGATCTCTAACATTCTTAGGTGGGGTTACACGACAAAAGGAATGTTCACCACAAAGGAAGCCTACACTTTGATGCTCCTCGCCACTGATCATCTTGATCCTCTTTGGCAGCTTATTTGGTCTCATGGCATTTGGCCCAAAGTTTCAACTTTTCTATGGCTTCTCAGCCACAAAAGAATTCTCACTTGGGATAATTTGATTAAAAGGGGTTTCTCTGGACCCCCTCGATGTCCCAACTGTAATCAAAGCAATGAAACAATTCAGCACCTCATGGTCTCCTGTACTTTAGCAAATAAACTCTGGGAGAAACTAAGCTTTCGCTACCAAAGGAGAAAACCTGCGGGGAATATAATCAATACCATACGCAATTGGCCTAAGCATCCTTACAGTAGCGCTCTTCTCAACACTCTATGGCGCCTCATTCCAAGCTTGCTCCTATGGTCAATCTGGAAGGAGAGAAACAAGAGAATCTTCAGAAGCCAAAACACTACATTGGAGACAATTTGGAGCATATTTAGCAATAACCTTTAAGAATCCCTGTCTCTTCATGAATTGAAGGAGGAAGACATCCCCAAAAAGCCACAGGAAGTAGCCATTTGGGAGAACTGGCAACTTAATATTTCTTACACTCCAACCAACACATCAAAGTACATTCCAAGAATTCCTAACCAATGGTCTCCTCCCTCGACAGGGCTTGTCAAACTGAATTTCGATGGAGCTTCAAAAGGAAATCCCAGACAAGCAGGATTTGGGGGCATTTTCAGAGACTCCAGGGGCATTCCTCTAGCAATCTACTTCGGCTCAATTGGTTGGGACACCAATAACTCAGCTGAATTGGAAGGTTTATGGCAAGGTCTATGCTTAACTCAGCAATATAATTACTTCCCCATAGTAATTGAAGGAGATTCACAGGTGCTCATAAACATGGCTAAACAACTACTCTGGGGTACCAATGTTGCCAAAGTGGCCACCAGCTGGAGACTAGCTGCACGACTCGAAATGATGGATCACCGGTTAAAGATTCATAAAGTCGTCTCGTTCACTCACATTAAACAAGATGGCAACAAAGTTGCAGATTTCTTGGCCAATCTTGGCGTGGAAAGTGTAGACACTCTCAAACATGGCTCCCTCAACATTATCCATGAGAGTGCTATTCTACAGGACTGCATCACATTGGTGCACAAAGACATTGCAGTTCTGGATGCGGATGCTTATTGATATGGATGGGGCGTTCGTCCCGCAGAGGATCCAAATGGTGATCTCATGGGGTGGCCATATGGCCACCCACAGAGGCATTTACTCATTAAATGTGGCCAACCTGCCCAACATTTGCGTCTTCACTCTACTCCACTGCCAGTTCGTGTCGCCCCTCTGGTTTTTAATGGCGTCGAAACACAACAATTCGATTCATGCCCACCATGTTTGCAGGTCTCTTGCTCTGCAGAGTAGCTCCTGTCCTCCTGCTTGTGCCGAGACAAGTGCTCGAACACACACAGGAAGACGATGTTTTCTACTCTGTTGCATTGAAACTCTGCCGGATTTTCACTTCACTCAAAGTGCATTTTGCTGCACGAAGTCTCGGCTTTGTGCTCAGCTTTCCACGCCTCTCTTATCTGCTCAGCATCATTCTTGTGTGCATTTCAGTTCCCATAGACCGCGCTCCACTACCAATATGCCTCGGCTCCGACATAGGATGAGAAGCCGTTGAGGCAGTAGCAAGGGCCGAGCTATTCGCTCCTGGTCTTCCTCGAGCACTGATTCCTCCTCTGAGGATTTCTCTCATGGCCATTATCCGGAAACTAGGAGCCAAAGAGGACGAGCCAGCCTTGCTGGGCAAGTGCATTCCACCCTCGGCTCCCAGCCTCACCATGTTGTGTCTCCTTCGGAATCGGTCTCCCAAACCTTTGTTTCCCCTGTCTCCACTTCGTCTACTCAAATTCCCCTCCGCCAAACCTCCAAAAGAGTTGAATTTTGATTTGAATGCACTATGGACAAGCCTGTAATAACCACTTATATCACTGTCACCCTTTGGGAGGAAGCTGTTGGCTTCAACCCCCCTACTGCTCCCGCTTCTTAGTCCCCTCCAGACAAAGATGCTGCTAAGGATACAAGGGAGCCGCTGGAGGTGGAACGTGCTGATAAGCATCAGGAACAGGTGAAGGAGGCTGCTGGCAAAGACACCTGTGCAACCAATGAAGACTAAGATGGTAGCAACAATGAATACAGATGCCGCATTGTGGAGGAACCTCCCTCTCCTCCTAATGACAAGTAACCACGAAAACCTCTACTAGAACACGGTTCTGAAGCCCAGGTTTAGTGGGTTGTCTTTTGTTTTTTTGTTTATATCTCATTTGCTGAAAGAGATGAATGCTATCTTGATAGGACAATTTTTGTTTATATGGTTAGATTATCTGAACTCAACGTCGGTTTCCCCTATGAGGGCAGTAGGACAAGCTTCTAAGGGACCCGTTTCCCCTTCGAGGGCACTCCATAACCATGCATTTTTTGACTATCAAGCCCAACTGTCAGGCTCACTCAGCTGAAGCCGTGGCAGTTTTGTACTTTTATGTTATATAAATAGAATTAGACTTATTCAGAAAAAAACATAAAAATAAAAATAAAATTGTGAAATTACTTTGTATTTTTTGCTTCTTATGCATATAGAGAAAGAATAAACCAAGTTTGGAGTTAAGAAAATAAACCATAACATAAAGAACAATATCTCCTTCCAAAAATGTCTCCATATTAAAATGGCATTGTCTCCATATTAAAATGGCATTCTCTTTCTTGTATACCAAGACTATTGTTATTCATATACAATATAAAATTTATTCAAATATGTAGATGAACTTGGAGTAAACTCTATTTCTATTAATAAAAATTCTCTTTATTTACATATATGATAGAGAGATTGTACTTGAATGTTTTTAAAATATATTATTTGAGTTACATGCTCATTTCATGCTTGTTTCAAAGGATTATTAATCAGCAAATGATTTTCACCCCCAATTTCCTATTTCAATATCTATAAAATTTTTTATTATATATGTGAACATATTATGTTAGTTTATATATATGTTTTCACCCACAATTGCCTATTTCAATATCTATATTATGTTGGTTTATAGATTGGTTTATATATATGTTTTATATATAACAAAATTTTCTGGTTGAGAACTCTTATCATCAATATCTTTAAAACCTCCACAACCTGCTTCCATGGAAGCAAAAAATGCCTTTCATTCCTTCACAATGGCTCCTTCTCTGCAAAAACTTATTTCTTCTATGCTACTCTTTCCTATGCTATTTCCTTATAGCTTTTCTTTTGCAAAATGTGGTGCAATTTCTAATTAAAAAATCATTAAAATAACCCATTCTAACGAAGATGGGATGAGCCTAGAGATGTTTATTGTCGACTTGTCCACGTGCCAACCAAAATAAATCAATCCAAATAGAAAGATCAATGGTAGCTTGCTTCCGCAATATGTTGTCACTCTTTGTGGCTCTTTGTGACAGAACTCCGTTAATATTCCAGAAACTTTAGCCCAGTTACTCGTTTATAAAATATTAATTAAATGGAAAACGCAATCTCAACAAACTAATGCAGAAAGAATTCCACAATGCCAATATCAATGTGAAATGATGCGGCAGGGCCTATGCAGGCTGTCCAATATTGCTGTGGAACATATAATAACCGTCCAAAAAAAGTTCCCCAACAGATGTTGTCACGCACTAGCGAGTGGGAAAGCGTGTTCGCTGTCCTCAATGGAATTTAACAGGTCAGCCCAATAGTTACTTTCCTCCTCCTGTAGCTCTACCCTTGCAGCTGGCACCGACATGCTATGTGAACCTCTTATCGCCAATCCGAACGGATCATCCTGGTGATATTGAATGGTATTTTCCATAATTTCTGATTCTCCCCTGTATGAATTTGTAGATGTGTTAGATGAAGAATTTTTATCGCTGTAGGAGTAGGGATGATGATTCTGATGAGGGTTACTGGATGGCATTAGAATGGCCATTGGATTCCAACCAGTAATTTCTGTGTCGAAGGCCGAGGACCGTTCCTCTATCAACGACGATGCAGTTCTATGTTCATTACCGTGATCAGTATTGATGGTTAAGTTCTTTCCTTTTGAGTTCTCGTGGGGGTCAGAAGATTGTAAGGATTCTTGTGAAAACGTATTATACTCGATAGAATCATTCTTCTGCATTGAAACGAATCCCTGATTTATCTTGTTCTGGAAGCCATGCGGCCACCTTAATGCATCGGGTTGGAGAAATTCATCCGCTGAAATGCAAGATAATGACCCTGATGGACCCGCCGACAACGGATTATTATGCGCGCCCAAGAGATTCAAAATTTCGCATAGCTGCCACGAGTACTGCTGATCGACACTGCCACCAGCGACATTAGAAGTATTCACCAAGTCTCTGGCCAGTCGTCCTAATTGAGCTTCAAGCAATGCACTATTCAATCGAGCAGCCATGAAAGATGATACCATATCTGGTTTAGGCAATGAGTTGTGGGTAACTGGATCGATTCCCATCAAAAGTAGTCGTTTTATTAGTTTAGTGTTCCAGTGATTCTTTATCTCGTTATCCGTTCTTCCAGGAAGATGCGAGGCTATACCCGACCATCTGAAATTTATTTATACAAAGTCAGGATCTAATAGTCTTCGAGAGCAAGAAAAGCACATGCGAAATTATATATTGAAGTTTGAACAAGTCTAATTCTTATTTGAAAGGAATATACAAAATGGCACTATGAGAAAGTCTAATTATAATAAACTAGGAGGCCAAAGCTATTACTTATTCCCAAGGACAGCATGGAGACGAATGATGGTGAGATCGTCAGCCATAGAGAATTCTCCACGCTTGATATCAGGTCGCAAATAATTTGCCCATCTGAGTCTACAACTTTTCCCACATCTCGATAAACCTGCACTCAGCACAAACAACATCTCTGGTGAGATCGTTGATGCCGCCGAAAGGGAGTAAATAAATTATAAAAAAATTTAATATTTTTCCCTCATAAATTTGACAGTAATTGGGACCGCGAAAATTGAAGGCTTGGGAATGAGGATCATATAAATAGATCGAAGTTCTCCACATTCAATTAGAATTCTCTATACGACGTGCCGAAAAAGGTTTGACACCTTCCCAAAACATTGCTCCAAATTCAATCAGATTTCCGCATTCTGGCCAGCGGGAATAACTTTGACACCCACCCAAACCCTTGGTAAGCTCTTATGAATGAATTCTGAAAAGCGAAAAACAAAATTTTCACTGCGAATAAATCGAACTTCTTGGAATTCATTCAAAATTCGATCATCCGAGCAGCGAGAAAAGGTTTGACACGTTTCCAACACCTTACATATTTAATTAAAGTCCCGTATTCCGACAAGCGGAAAATAGTTTTGACACTCACGAAAGACCTTGTTAAAACCGAACCATGCATTTTAAGGTTAAACATACAGTACGAAAATGGAGAATACCTGCAAGTTTTGGAAGGTTGCGCCAATTGCCATGGCCATGGGTTTGAACACAATTGATGAGGTTCTGATCCTCTTCGGCAGTCCAGGGTCCTTTCTTCAGCCCTTCGTGATCACCGCAGCAAGGCGCGCGTCCCATGACTAGATTAATATCTGCCCTTCTGCCTGCAAATTAGTATTAAGCTTTTGTTGGCCTCTGTCTCTCTCGTATTTCAAGCCTAGGGATAACACAGGCGGCGACTTATTGTATTGTTCTTATGTTGCGTGAGGGCGGAGGTGAGATTTTAGGGCTGGGAAAGTCTAACCTGAGGAGTCCTGTCATCACTCTTCCGCATCATAGAGACAACTGAGATGACATCACGAGCTAGATTTTGAAGGGACGCAGAAAGACATCTGGGATGGTGTCAGACAAAATTCTGTGGGCGACCCTTGGATTTTTTTATCAAAAGGCAATCCTAGATATTGAGATTCTTATGCTGGATAGCCTTCATTCTCACACATTGTTACCTAATCGACCTTACAAAATAATATGTCTGCGTTTATGCATTTGTCTGTTTGTTGTTTGCCTATTATGACTTGCGCTATCAACTCCATTACATTCAATGGGGTTTGTTGCATATATATCATTTTACTACTATGACATGGTATTACTGAAACTAACCTACGATCGTAAAGCTGACGAATTAAAACTTGAAGCGGAGCTTGAACTTTAATTTAATTTGAATCATTTATACGAGGTGGGTTTGAGTTCAACTCGTAAATAAGTTGTTCACGAAGGATGGAAAGGGTATATGATTGACATGGATTCACATCGACACTTCCACCATTATTAATTGAAAGAAATCTACTTTAATGGCTTCCCAAAATTAATGTTTAATAGTTACATTTGTTGGGTGAATAAACCAAAGCAATTTACTTTAAATGACTTCCCAAAATCAATGTTGAACAGTTACATTTGTTGGGTGAATAAATTTGGGTAGCACTAACTGTTTGTTCACACATTTATCAATTTTTTTAGGCTTCTAAATGAAAAAAATATATTTGGTAACCAGATTTACCACATTAACATAATTTGCTCATTTTAAAAGATGGCTAAAATAACTAATTATCATTATTAAATATAGATGATAAACGGAAATTACTGGATTATACCCTATTTCTCAAAGCTGTGTATATTGGAACTTTAAGTGCAGAGGCTACATCTATTTCACATCAAAATAGGATTACCTTTATGTTTGTTAAAAAAATGTTAAGGAAAATTAATCATGAAGTTGTTAAGTATTACGGACGAGATTAAGATTCTAAATGAAAACGTGATGTTTTGTACAAGTCTTATTTCTGAAGAAAAAAATTGAATGAAAACGTGATGTTTTGGATAAGTCCTCTTTCCCAAGAAGATTCTAAATGAAAACGTGGTGTTTTGAATAAGTCCAATTTCTCAAGAATGTAACAAATTTTATAATACAGTATTTCGTATCGAACTATGTTTAAGTTTATGTTAGTCCAAAATGTTAAGGAAAGTAATCATAAAACTGGTTAGGTATTATTCAGAAGCCTAAAATTCTAAACGAAAATGTGATATTTTACATATCCAACGTTGATAGAAATATATATATATATATATATATATATATATATATAGTATTATAAGTTTAAGATAAAATATATTAAAAAACTATAAACTATGAATATCCAAGTGAAGAAATCTAATCACTGAAATGATGCAAACTTAATATTTGATTGGCTCATAAAAAGCTATTTATTTAAAATTGAATTGTTTTTATATAGATAGAAGTATTATATATATATATATATATATATATATATATATATATATATATTAAATAAAAATATTATTGATTATTATATATATGTATGTTAATTTTAATTTAAAAAATTATAAAATATTAAGAATTTGTTTCTTATTGTATTTTTAAAATTAATTGTTGATATTTTAAATTTTGTACAATATAAGAGATTTGGTCATTCTCAACAATTTGTACTTTAATAGATTTGATTATTCTCAACAATAATTCAATCCATAATTCAAATGGAATAAAAATAATTAATGTTAGAAAGATTGATTTCAAATAATTAATGCTTATTGATTCCAAATAATTAATGACATAAACATTGATAGCAATATTAATGCCAATATGTAGTCTTCTTCTCTTATTTATGTTTCTTCTTCTTAGTCTCTTTTCTTAATCTTGATTTTTTATTTAGAGTTTTAATCATAGTAATATTTAATTTCTTGTTCTTCTTTTTCTTCTTCTAATGTTTTTCACTTTAATTTTGTTTTTCTTTTCCATTTTCTTTATTGTTTATTCCTTTGATGTTTCATGTGCTTCTGTTTCTTTATTACTCTTATTAATTCTTATTCTAATGTTGACCACTATTATCTTAGGGTTGACAAATAATTTTAATTTTGAAATATATATATATATATATATATATATATATATATATATATATATATAGTTTTTTGCAAACATTTGATTGGATCATAACTAAAGTATTACAATGACATGTGATAATTTTATCAGTTTCTAATATGTTAATTTTAGCATGTAATATAAATATTTATGAGATGATATTTAGATATTTGTGTAGATATTTATTACGAAGCTTCATAGAAAAACCACACAAAATTAAAATGCTTGAAAATAGTTCATATTAAAATATGTAACATATGGATCACTATGCACTATTATATAACCCACTGTTAGCATAAAATTTGTATATGAACATGGAGTTTTTTTTTTTGCAAATTCCGTAGTACCTAGCCATTTCTATTATAACAACAAGTTGCAAAAATAAATACATCAGTGTCAAGGTGTCTCAACCTTCCCGAAGGAGACCAGGTCTGTTGGCCACCTTAAAGATTTAAATGTAGACCAAAATTGAAATTGTTTTTGTCTTCTAGTTGCCTCTAGTTTATCACGACAATGTCCAAAGAAATTACATATTAAACTAAACAGATAAAAAAAATTTAAAGTCAATTAAAAAATGAAACAAAACAGAAATCTGATTATCTATCAGATGATTCTTTTGGAGCTTTTGCAGAAACAGAAGAGAACTCTACTTGAAGCAATCTGACCTGTTGCTCAATGTTACCAATTCGAGCATTTTTTTGGTGCTAAACCTTCACCATCTCCCGCATTTATTGCTTCATAGTCTGGAGTTCGAAAAGCACTGAAGAATGTGATTTAACCTCCTTTTCCAGTAGGCTCATCAAAGCTTTAGCTAGGACACATTTAATTTTCCAATAGGTCTTCACACTCTGTTGAAATAGGGAGACTCTCCCCCTTGTACTTGCCGGTCCAAGATGAATTCCATTCTAGCTTGTTGCTCACTGATATCCATATCATCTTCCTCACAATCCCATTCCCATGTCTCAATTGAACTCTTAATATCTTCAGGAATTGTTTCCTCATAAATCGTAGTCATAGTTTCCAAGGTCTCTGAATTTGTTTTCCTTCCTCTTTTTCTAGGAGGAATATCAGTTGTTGTAGAAGAACCTGCTCTTGTTTGAGGCATACTATCTGGAGACAGGGGAGGACCAGTGAAATAGATACAATTAATAGTGAAACTATAGCTGTGAAAATAGTAGAATTTCCTCTGGAGTAGAATAAGAGGAAAAAGTTGCAGTGGACGAGGAGAATTGACTGTATAATTGGAAATCATGGAATGAAAGTAGGTTGTAATATCATGGAAACAGATGAGAGGATTTGACACAGATCTTATCAACTGTATAAGAGGCAAATTAGCAAGATAAACAGAAGTCATGGTATTTGAACATACACCCAATGCCTGAGACATTAGATTGACCCAAATAACAGTTGTAATAAAAAGATACATAGATACCTTTGCTATGCCCAAAACAATTGTAGAAATTAAAGTATGAGTAACAGCTTCAGGAAAAAACAGTGAACAGAGAGTCCCATTTAACCTATAGACAGTCCCATTTAACTTATAATATACCATTATTTGAATACTAAGATGGTCTGGACTGCGAAAATAGGGGATAATACGAGCTTCCACTATGATTTCAGAGACATGCCAAACTACAAAACCCTAAGAACATAGTAGAGCAAACTTTTTAAACAGACGAATAGTAGAGAACTCAGAGAACTTATCCAGAGAATAATCCCAAAAGAGATTTGAGGAAAAGGCCATTAGATACCTTGGACACCTTGGCGGAATGTCGGAGTGCATGTTCGAAGCTCCTTGCTGGTCGTGAACTCCTTCCACAGAGCAGAGAAAAGTAAACAGAATGCAGAGAGATAGAAAGAAAAGCTGACGAAGGAAGGTTGCTATATTCGGGGAACAAGCCATGCAGTTAATGCATGCTCGCCAACTGTTCATTGAAATGATACCCATCCATCGTGGGATGGTAAGACCATGCATAGGAGCATAATTAACCATAAAGGCGCGAAGGATGTGAAGAGGATGGCGGCGGCCTTCATAAATCAACTATGTGACACCCCGATCGAGGAGTATATGAACATGGAGTTAGTGCCTACCATTATTTATGTATTCTTCAGCTATGAAAAATTTAAATTGTAAATGTGAAGACTTAGTAGTATCATCCACCAAAATTTATCCAAAGCCCTATAGTTAATTCTTCTACTTAGTATATTAATTTGCAATTTTCCTAATAACATAATTTCCAATAATCACCTCATTATAAAAAATAAAAAAAAAAAAATAAAAAAAAAAAAATAAAAAAAATAAAAAAATAAAAAAAAAAGCGCCCTTTTTATCATAACGGTAATCTCTATCAACGGTTTGATTTCATATTCTTAAATAACAATTGATTTGCACTTCGATAACACAGCAATGTTGATGGGCGATTTTCTATAGTTAAACACACTGTTCATGAATCTCATCATTTCTTTGGTTTTTTACCATTAGCACTCTCTATCTCACATTTATTGTAATGTATTATTGTATATTGTAATTTGTTGTGTCTATCTCACAGTTAATGTAATGGATTGTTGTGTATTGTAATTCCTGTCTGTATATTGTGTGTTTTGTTGTGATTCTCGGGAGTCTTTGTGTGTAGATATGTATCGATGTTCGTGGGTTTTAGTTGGCTGTATTGTGTGTTGGCATGCTTGAGATTATGTGTTTTACTGTGATGCTTGGATGTTTGTGTGGGCAGATATGTCTGAATGTTAGTGGGTTTGAGTTGTCTGCATTGTGTGTTCCCATGTTTTTTATTAGATAGGTATGGATTCTTGCGGGTTTTTATTTTGCATTTGTATTGTGTTTGTGATAACTGAGATAGGAGAGGAGATCACGACAGGCGAAAATGTTTGTGGCCTTATTATAAAGCTCTACATAATTTATATGTAATGTCGCTGCAACTCTATATCATATCTGTTACAACTGGCTTCCGTTGCGACTGTCTGGACTCACAATCAACTACATATGGCTCCGCTACTATTGAGCGGTCACGCTCAAATGTATTGGCTAATGTTTATGCTTCAAATTATTGTTCCTTTAATTACTAATGTACGTCATTTCAGTCAGTTTTCTTAACTATTGTGTAGACTTACAGTTAAATGTGTCCTGTAATTTTTATGCCGAAAATTCTTTTCATCTTGGGCCGGGATTGTTTATATTGAAAAATTATTTCATTTTGTGCCGGGTATCCCTTATGCCGGAAATTCCTTTTGTTTCGCGAGTAACGAATCATTATTGTCACAAATTAAACAAATTCGTGTTCATTATTGTCTCAATTTAAACAAATCCGTGTTCGATAGAGATTGCAAATTGATGATTTTTTTTAAATGTTTTCCATATTTTTTTTAGAAATTAAAGAATGAAATGTTTAAATGAATTTATATGTAAACTAGATATGAAAATCATGGAGAATAAAATATTTCAAGAGATGAACGTTTGTTCTTTCTTTACCTTGCCCGATAATAATAATTGAACTTCAAGGTGCTGTATTTTTTTTTAATTTCACACTACCCAAAGTGAACAACCAAAAGATTTTAATCTATAAAAAGAGATGAAGAATGTGACCATGCAATTAACCATCCTAATAATTTTAATTTTGGCCCTTCTAGAGAATGTGTATTTCCTTGTACTACTATAAACCTTATTTTTCAAATATAATAAATATTAATAATTTAAAAAATAATTGTAATATCCACATTTAATAAATAGAAATAATCAGTTTTGTGAAAGATGAGGTAAAGAGATCCGAGCATCAAATTATTTTTACACTTCCACCACAAATTGCTCTACCATATTCTCCTCTTGAACTTTTATCCGCCACATAGCAAAAGACTTTACATACGTATTTGTTCAAAATATAGATTTTAATATTTTAATACATGACAACACAAAATATTAAGGCACATTATTGTGATTGTACAAAATGTGTTTTTAAATTTTTTACTTTAATTATTTCACGTGTTGAGGAATGGGGAATTTTTACTCCTGCTAAGAATTTCATTTAAGACAAAAGTTGCAACCTACAGTTAAAAGTGTACCACACTTATGGTTGTTGTTACTTTAATAACTACGGTGGTTGAGATTAATTTTTCTAACACTCACCCTTAATCACAAATATAGCCATTGACATTTCCCAAACAATCTCTTAGACAAACAAATTTGTCTCGTGCCAATGGCTTTTTGAAGATGTGTGCAAATTGTTTTTGTGACTTACAATGTTGCAACACAATTTCACCACTGTTAACCAATTTTTTTATAAAATGATATTTAGTGTCAATGTGCTTGCTCCTCTTGTGAAAAAAAAAAACTCCTTGACAATGCAATTGCAAAATTGTTGTCGTAGAAAATAATTGTTGTTCCCTCTCGTTCATCACATAAATCCCTCAACATTCTTCTCATCCAAATTGCTTGAGACGTTGTTGTTGTTGCAGAAACATTTTCAACTTTTGTTGTTGGAAATGACACTATCAGTTGCTTCCTTGAGGCCCATGAGATGGCTCCTGAACCTAAATGAAAAACATATCCTCACGTGCTCTTTCTCTCATCAACACTTCCGCCCAGTCAGTGTTAGTGTAACCAACCAGCCTAAAATCATTTGTAGCAATGTACAAAATACCATACTATTTTGTCCCGTTGACATATCTTAAAATTAATTTGGCTTCTTGCCAATTTGTCTCCTTTTGTGTCTCCACGAACTTCGACACGAAACTCAAATCATACATTATATCATCCCTAGTTGCTCTCAAATACATAAAACTTCCTACAATAATTTTGTGTAATGTTGGATTGACTTTGTTGTTGTAATATTATTTTCTCAACTTCAACCTCATGATAGTTGGAGTTGGTGTGGGCTTTTTGTTCTTCATATTGAGCCTCTCCAAAATTTCTACTACATACTTTTTTTGAGAAATAAAAATACCATTTTCTGTGTAACACCCTCTTCCCACATCTACCCAAATAACCAAACAACCATGGTAAACATGCGATGAGAGGCTAATAATATGATAATAAACCTTGTAGATGACTTTGAGGAAGTGGAACCGATAGAAACATGACAAACAAACCTTACACTGCATCATTGGCATTGCTAGGAGGTAACCCAACCATTCAAAGTTTTGTTCCCTAAGGGGGAAATTATTTTTGACACATTTTAGGCTTCATCGCGTGCATGTAAGGGAAAGAGAGTGGTTATAGACCCTTAGCCATGGGCTTGCCCTGTCAAACCATGGCCAAGACGCCGATAGGTCAATACTGTGCATGAAGCTTCGGGATTCGTGTCACATTTTCATCCCCTAAGCCCAAGTCACTACCCAGAACTTCCTGTAACTTTAGGCGAGGATAAATAACATTAAAATAAATGTATGGAAGCAATCACATCATCAAGAACTCATCCAAACCCACCCAACTATAATTGAAATTTCGTCAAACATGTGAGAAACATTGCATCTACAGGTATAAACAACATATTTAAACATGGGGTCTCTTATAAATATGATAATGGTTAAGAAGAATTTCTCCCGTACATCACAAGATATAATGCATTCATTTACCAGTAAAAATATAGATAGAGTCATACATCATCATTGATCGAATACATGCTTGTAACCAGCATAATAAGAAAAGAAATACCATAGATATATCATCAATGAAATCCACATAATAACCATTACATTTTCATACCAAATACTAAAGGAATGAACTTATCATTAACGAGTGTAAAATCGAACTGAAGAATGGACTTCTACATTCCACCCGACCATAGATTGGATGAGACGATTCTCACTTCAGCCAATCATTCTTGTGCCATATTCCAATCATGACTATGGGATCTCATCAAAAACATCAATCACAATCAATCCAGGGCATGCACAATCCAAACCACCTAAACCCTCAACCAGTGATTCCACCTCATGGTTGGATATCATAACCATCATGGATTGGTTTCTATAAAAAAAATTCCACGGCTCTAGAGTGTTTTTTCCAACTAGAGATTCCAGGACTAGTAACTCAACAAAAACTATTACATGGCTTCCAGATCATTTGTCCAACCATGGCTTATAGGACTAGTAACTCAATCGAGTTGTTTCTAGGCTCCATAGTGTTTTTCCAACCAGGGCTCGAATTTTAGTAACTCAACCCAACACCAGTGTGTCGGTCTCTAGAGCATTTATCCAAGTAAGTCTTGCAAGACTAGTAACTCAACCCATAGGTTCTGTCGGGCTCCAGAGAATTTATCCAACCAAGGCTTTTAAGAACTAATAACCCAACCTACAGCTAAAGGAATCATGAGAAAATATAGAAAATAATCAATGGAAATAAACCCATGAAACCATGGCTATCTAGGAAATGGAAACGTTAGGAAAATCCACATGCATGCACCATGCATGCCAAAATAGTAAGGAAAACATACATTCAATTCTGTACCTGCACACAGAACCTGTTCAAAATGATAATCCTGATGTCCTCTTGCACTTTCTTGCTCTTCCTTTTCCTTTTTGCTCCAAATCACCAAGTACGCACTCTCTCTAATAGTGCTCCAAGAAAACTCTAAGTATCCAAGAGTATTATAGAGAGAGAAAGAATAATGAGAGAGCTTTAAAAATGTCAGCGAAATATTTACCAACTGATCCTCATAAGACTTTGAATTAATGAGACATTTGTTTTCTTCATTTTCCGTTATTTTCCTTCATTTTCCTCCTCACATGCAACCTCTGACTTTTCACCTCGCTTTTCTCCTATTTTCCATTATTTTCATAAATAAATGTGAATTAATTCCTCATGCCTTTCCAAATCATTTGCCTTTTCCTTTTCCAATTTTCCTTATCCATAATAACTGAAACAAACACATGCTAGGATGTTTTTCCCGCCATTCAGCATGGAATACGTCTCCCATCAATTGTAGTCTTATATATATTATTACATTGATTCTTACCAGGGTTGTTAAAAAACACACCCCCTTGGGGGAACACCGTCCTTAGTATTCAATGACACCTACAAACCAACAAACTACGAAAAAAAACATACTTCTGATGGAGCTTTATAACATAGCTCGTTGTAGTATTTACAACGAAAACTCCTAAAAACATGACAAAAATATCGTTTATTGGAGCTTTATAACACAACTCATTATGGTATTTACAATAACAACGACATATACTTGAGTACATTTTCTTTAACCATCAAATAACTATAATTTCTGTGAAGCTTTATAAATCCAACTCGATAAAGTATTTACAATAATATACACATATACACATTTTCTCAACCAACAAATAGGGGGATACAATGCCCATATAAACAAAAAGAGAATCCAGAGGCTCACACCTCAACCCTCAATGTAATACCAGGATTGAACTCCTTCCCATGAAGTCCGTAATCGACTCCTAAAGTCAAATCTGCATCCAATATCCAATGTTACAATCCTGCGCCACTGCACCCTGAGTGAATAGTCACTGACTCATTTATTCAAGGAACACTCCCACTCTACATTTGATTACATGTGGCAATTCTAATGACCAAAAAACATATATCCAAAACCTTCCCTTCTCTACTATGCAATCCCCTGGGCAATCCAATCACACCCTTTTTTGCAGTCAGGCACCTTCCAAGTTTCACTGGCACCCCCAGATGAGGCTATCCATCCATTGGCAAGGCTTCGTCCCATCAGAAGGTAAAACAACCAATGAATATACCTTCCTCAAAACCATCATATCGGTCATAGCATGCACATGGAAATCAATGGACACTGTTGTGTACCAATGTCCCAAAATGGTAGTACTATTAAAGTGCCTTACCAACATATTGTTTCCTCTTTCAATTCCTTTTGTTGTTGTTGCTAATTCTCGTAGTTAGTTTCAACCATCATAACCTGAGCATTACATGCTTTCCTATACCAGGCACATATTTTCCATTAGATTTAAAATAAATTTAAATCATACCTCATTGGTATCATGTCAATAAGGTAAAATTGCATTATTTTTACTTCGTCTCACACAAGTCAAACCAATTGTTTGATCAAATCATGATGTATAAACATATCACATCTGGTTAGCTCAAAACGCAACCATCATATATTAAAATCATGAATCACATGAAATCACCATAAACCATAATCACAAATCATATGTAACCATCATGAGTTAGAATCATAGACCACATGCATAGTAAACTAAAATAAAGTACTCATACTTATCATTCATCTGTCATTACCTTTTCCTTTTTTCTTTCTGCACACACATCAGATCGATTTCCACACCTGGTAAGCACTCAGTGCCTTCTCTTCAACCATGTACACATACACACAATATACAAGATGTACATGCATAGAAGGTGTCCAACACCACACAATACATACACCCACACCCGGTATACAAGACAACACAATATGTACACCTATACCGAGTTTACACATAATGGATGTACATACACATTTATCCGGTATACAACACAAAACCATATATATAAATATAAAGAGTACAACACAACGAATACACATGTCACAATATCACGACTACGTCATGCACATACATAATACCTCATGCCCTCAACACAATATGTATGACATGCACATGATACCATATGTATACCAGTACCATATGCAAAGGATGTACATAGTACCATATGTACACAACACTACCTACACAACATGTCCATAAAATCACATGTACATGGCACCATATTCACAACGTGTACACGATGGCACATGTACACTGCACCACCTATACAATGTGTACACAATACCATATGTACACAACACCACATCCAGGACATGTACTTGAAACCACACGTACACGGTGCTACATGCATGACATGTACACGACATCACTTGCACACAACATCACTTGTACAACATGTACATAGCACCACATGCATGCAAAACCACATTTACAATCATGCACACAACACAAAATGTACATATCACCATATGTACATAGAACTGCATATTCAAGATGCGCATAGCACCATAAGTACACGACAGTGCATATACAACATGCGCACGACATCATATGCACTCAACACCGCACATTTGACATGGACATAGTATGATATGTACATAACATCACATAATATCTCACATGTGCATAGCACCATCTATACGTAGCATTGCATATGCAATATACACACACAACACCATATATACAATAGAAATACAACATCATATGTAAAAATTACTACACATGCAACATTACACATCACCATAGGTATAGACACTGAATATACAACATGCAAAACATATACATGACAATAGTACTAGACATCCATAGACCACACACTCAGCCTACAAGAAACCTTACTTATAGAGCCTTTCAACTATCCATGGTTATCCTTGCATGTCAGAGGTCACACTAATTTTATTTCTTTGTTGTGCCCCTCAGCAGTACCCATCCATAACATAAAAATATACATAGTACAATCATATAATATCAATTCATGTCCACATGATAGTGACCTCATACTTCTTTCAGAGTTACTCTACCACTTGATTCCTCATAGCCAAGAACCTCTTCGTGCCATTCACTTGCATAAGAAATCATTCCTCCATAAGAATGATCCCTGAAAATCATGTGATCCAGGTGGATATTGGTGGCCACCCACCTATTCCATTTGGACCCGCACCATCAATTCTTGCAAATTTTCACATTCAGCAGAACTTACTATTTTTACCAGGTTTTCGGGTTCTACACTCTCGGAGCCATTTTAAATCCTTAATGATCTAGGTGGATATTGGTGGCCACCCATTTATTCCATTTGAACCCCCACCATCATTTCATTCAGTTTTTAAGTTGTGGCACAACTTACTATTTTAAGCAGTTTTTCAGGTCGTGAACTGTTAGAGCCATTTTGAGGCCCTAAACGATGTTTTTTGGGAAACATAGGAGAAACATGGGTCCATAGACCGATGTTGCTCACATTGAAAGTTGTACTCCTCGGATAGATATTTATAATGAGGTATGATATGGGTCAAACGTAGATCATATGCCGAAGTTACGTCCCAGGGAAGTTGGAACACCAATTTACCCAAACGGGGCCCATAGTTTTGGTGATTCATCTACTAGGGTTAGGTTTTTTGACGTTTAGAGTTATCCATTATTTCTCAATAATAAAGAGGCCCTCGAGCCTCACTGTAACACAGTTCATAGGGTTTTAGCCACCTCATCTCTTCTCAGAGATACGCTACCAACACCCTAGCTATTTTTATTTCCATTATGTCCGTAAGCATATTTAAGTCATTATTTTATTAATAAAATGAAGCATTATTTCTGCTGCATCTTTGTGTTTTTGTTTATATGTTTATTCTGTTGCATTCCTACTTAAAATCTGGATCATCCTGTCATACAGTGACATAGAGACATGCATACATACATATATATAATAATTAGCATAAAACAATCATGATCATGTCATACAACGTCATACATACATACATATACACATAAATAACAAAACCATCAAGATCCATGACAGCCATGTCAATCAACGAAATACATACATACATACATACATACATACATCCATATATAAAGATCAACATAAAGCAATCATGATGCCATCAAATGGAGACATACATACATGCATATATTCATATATAGACATCATCATAATAATGATCAAAACATGACTACCAGATATCATAAGGTCTAGGTTCAGATACATTCCTTTATCCATGCACAATATGCACAATATTGAGAACAACAGTTCCCAACATAGTCGAGGCATCTAATGCCTCAAATCTATTTATGTTACCCTTTCATTTACCTTTCTTATGTCTGTACTACCACCATCCATTTACCACAATGGACCCAACTAGTCCAATCAGTTGTTGTATTCTTACCTTCTGCTCCGCTTATACATGCACTAAGCTCCATTAACTTTCCTCCTTCCCAAGTCAATTCCCAAGACTAAAAACATAAAAGGAAGGCACAAGAAACAAACTAGAATAAAACCATGAAAACCAATAGCAATATGACATCACAACCAAATTGGGATAACTATTCAACAGACATAAACAAAACCGCAAATCAAGCTCAAAAAATCATAAAAGACGAAGAAAACAAGACTAACAACAAAAACCATGATTCAATCTCCCTGGTTCCCAAGGAAATCTCAACCCGAGCCTTCTTCATGATTTCATGGCACTCCCTTTCCATGTAATCTTTGCATCACACTACCATAAACTCATAACTGCCTGCGCAAAAATAAATGTAGCAATATACTAGTTATATTACATTGTTGTGCTAATCATGCTGCCTAAGCACACACATGTCAACCATAAGTATCAACATCAAGACAACATATCTATCAATTCAAAATAAAATTTTATCAAGACTAAAAACCATATCATAATTAACAATCAACTCACATTCATCTGTCATAACACATAATGCTAGAACTATCACCTACTTACACACAAGTACATATCGACTATTTAAGCACATATGTGCTAGCATAACCATCTCGAAGCAAGATCATTCCTTAATGCAATCTTACAGATACATATACTCATATCATGCAATTAATCAAACATTCAAACAACTTTCAAACATGCCATGTTAAATGAAAAACTATATGATGTATTAGAGAGAAATTCACTCAAACACCAAATAGATGACATAACAAAAAATTTCAGCACCAAGTATATGACATAAGTACACTCATACCTTAATGTACGAGAGGGGAGGCTATGTTGTCTATAAAATCAATCTATATTAGCACAATATCACTTCACAACACATCAGCTCAAACATAAATAAGATCATGATATTCCTAATAGTAACTAACTAACGTGTTCACATTATAAGCTCACAAACATTTGTAATTCATGGATAATGATCATAGATGCACCATCAACCTATATTAGTACAACACACTATCATAATAAAGTCGAATCATACCTAAATTTCATAACCCTAGCCCACTACATACACCAATCCAAATTAGAATGATACATATAACATCAATATGTTAATGAAATAACCCTAATCATCAAGTCACTATCATGTAACAACAAAAATTTAACTAACATAAAACAGCAATAGCAATGCATACCACCATAGGTTGCTATCAATCATGACTATCTGACACATGTACATATAACCAGGCTAATCAACTAGCATCTATAATGTATGTAACCATAACATAAATATAATGAAAGGAATACTCATAATCATAATGCATATAATTACACTGATCAACCAATATTTATCACATATTTAACCATAATAATAGAATGAAAACATGTGAGTAACCCTAATGGTTACAAAAAACATGAATCACCAACATGCATGCCAAACATGCACACTTGCATGACGACATTCTCTTTCCTTGATATCCAATGTTGCAACTTCACATTGATGATTTGCATATCCTGCTCTATCTTAGTCAACATATTAGCATCACAACATACCAATATTATCATGATGACATGATTGCATTTAATTACCTTATGCACAACAACATTCACCAAGCGAATGCAAACTTGACCATATGCACCCAATTGACATGTATAACCAATCACATACGACCAATGCATGTTCAACATATGACCTCACACAACCAAGTATACACGGATAACACTGAAGCATGGCCAATATGTGACCTAGCTTAAACAAACAATTCATGTAAAATATGTAACAATATGTAAGAAAGCGTGAACAAACAATACACAATCATGAGCAACATATAACCAGTCATACACTCATGACAACATGTTGACAAAAACACCATCAACACTTCCATGGTGACACCACTTACACCATGGACAACACGAAAAATATGAAACAAGTACACATAGAACACAAGCATACTAAAAACATATGTAACCAACATAAATTCATGATCAACGCACTTTCCATCAAGTCTGAGGGTAGAACCATGCTTTGATACCACTCTATAAAACCCTCTTCCCACATCTACCCAAGTAATCGGACAACCAAGGTAAATATGTGCCGAGAGGATACTAATATGAGATTAAAACTCCTATACGACTTTGAGGAAGTATAACCTACATAAACATGACAAACATACATTACACTGCATCATTGGCATCCTCAGGAGGTAACCTAGCATTCGAGGGCCCTGTTCCCTGAGGGGGAGTTGATTTTTGACCCATTTTAGGCTTAGATGTGGGAAGGTAATGGAAAGGGAGTGGTTATATACCCTTATCCACGAAACTTCCTTGTCAAGGCCATGGTCAGGGCCCCAAAAGGTCAATATTGTGGCTGAAGCTCTGGGATTCGCTCTAGGTTTTCAACCCTTGAGCCCAAGTCACTGCCCAAAGCTTCCTATAACTTCAAGAGAGGATAAATAATATTTACAAAAATGTATGGAAGCAACCAAATCATCAAGAAATCATCTGACTCCACCCAACCATGATAGGAATTTGATAAAAAATGTCACAAACATTGCATCTACAGGTATAAACACCATGTTTAAAGATGGAAGTCCCTTATAAATATAAGAATTTTTAAGAAGCACTACTTCCATACATCATAAGCTATAATACAATATATTTTACCATCGATACAATGTGAATTCATATACTGGTAAAAACATAGATAGATCCATACATCATCATTAATCAAATACATGCTTATAACCAGCATAATAACAATAGAAATACCATGGATATACCATCAATGAAATCCACATAATAACTAGTACATTTTCATTCAAAATACCGAAGGAATGAAATTATGATTAATGAGTGTAAAAACCAACTAATGATAGAACTTCCACATTCCACCCGACCATAGATTGGATGAGTCGAGTCTCACTTCAGTCAATCACACTTGTGCCATATTCCAAGCATGAATGTGATATATCATCAAGCACATCAATCAGAATAAAACCAGGGCATCTAGAGAAAAAACCACATCAACCCTCAACTAGTGATTCCACCTCATGATCGAACATCAAAACCATCATGGATTGATCTTTATCCAAGCTATTCCAGGGCACCAAAGTTTTTTTTCAAACTAGGGATTCCAAGGCTAGTAACTCAACCCAAAATGTTAGAGGGCTTCGAGAGAATTTTTACAACCACTGCTTCCATGACTAGTAACTCAACTCCAGCTATTTCCAGGGTCCAGAGAATCTGTATAACCAAGGCTCCAAGACTATTAACTCAACCCACCTAGGGCTCCAGATTGTTTGGCCAACCAAGGTCAAGGACTAGTAAGTTAACCAAGCAACTGTTCGTCGGGCTCCAAAGTGTTTGACCAACAAAGGATTCCAGGACTATTAACTAAACCCATAGTTGTCCACCGGGCTCTAAAGAATTTTTCCAACCAATTATTTGAGGAAATAAGGAATGATGATAACCAACCAAAATATAATCAATTTAAATAAACCCACAACACCATGGCTATCCAGGAAATGGCAAGGCTAGGAAAATCCATGTGCATGTATCATGCGTGCCAAAGCTAGTGAGGAAAACATACATGCATCTCATAACCTCCACTCAGAATCCATTGTAGATTCTAATCAGGATGTCATCTTGAGCATTCCTCCTCTTCCTTTTCCTTCTTTCTCCAAATCATCAAGTATCCACACTCTCCAAGAGTGCTCCAAGAAAACTCTAAGAATCCAAGAATATGAGAGGAGGAAAGAGAGAATAATGATGGAGCTCCAAAAATGTGAGAAAAAATATTACCAACTAATACTTAGAAGCATTTTTTTTAATGAAGCCTCTATTTTCTTCATTTTCCTCCTCAACTGTAACTTGTGACCTTCCACCTCCTTTTTTTCCTATTTTCCATTATTTTCATAATTAGAACGCCAATTAATGCCTCATGCCTTTTCAAAGCCTTTTCCTTTTCCTTTTCCAGTTTCCTTTAGCCATAATAACCAAAATAAACACATGTTGTGATGTTTTCCCCACCATTCATCTTGGAATATGTGTCCCATCAACTCTGGTGTTAAATGTATTTTACATCGATTTTTACCAAGGTTGTTACATTTTGTTTGCTTCACTTCTATGCCCAAAAAATACCTTAACAATGCCAAGTCAGTCATTTCAAACTCACTTTTCATGACTTATTTGACATCAGCAATGATGAAATCATCACTCCCATTAAAAATAAAACCATCTACATATAAAACAACAATAAGAAGCTTACCATCACTCTCTTTGATGTAGAGAGTAGGTTCACCATCACATTTGTCAAATCCATTTTCCATCAAGTAAACATCTATCCTAATATACCATGCACAGATTGTTTGATTCAACCGATAAATATATTTCCTCAAGCTATACACCTTGTCTTCTTTTCCTTCCACCTCACAACCAAGTCATTGCGTGACATATACTTCCTCTTTTAGCACTCCATTCAAGAATGCTAATTTTAAGTCCATTTTATACACTTACCATTTATGTTGCACAGAAATTGACAACATTGTACATACTATATCCATCCTCACGGCTGGCACAAATGTATATGAATAATCTCTTCCATGTTGTTGCTTGTATCTTTTGACAACTAGCCTTTCTTTATAACTTTATATTTGTCCTTCAACGTTGTTCTTCGTCTTATAGACCCACTTCACTCCAATGACTTATTTTTCTTGCGGAAGGTGAACTAACTCCCATGTATCACTCTTTTATATTAATTCTATTTCTTCATCCATTGCCGCAACCCAATTCTCTTCATTGACTACATCCTCAAAATGCATTGGCCCATCTACATGACAAAGGAATGAAAATAAGGAATTCATACCAACACTACTATCAACTTCATTGTTCTCATAAATTTTTGAATTTTTTTCTTCTTATACTTGAGGAAGATGGGCTTGACATGTCACTTGATGTTATTCTTGAGGTAGAAGGATTTGTAAGACTTTCCAGTGTGCTTGGAGTAGTACTTTCTTGACCTCGCGACACTTTCCTATTATTTGTTGACGGTGTCACTTCATGATTTCTTTCTTGAGCTTGAATAGGAGTAGAAGGAGTCATTGTTGAGGAATTTCTTGTTACGTCCAATTCATGTTTTTCTTCATGTGATATACATGTTTTCACATTGGCTTTCTTCTCTAAACTTCCATCCTATTCTTCCTCTTCTATCAACTTCACATGTCTGCTACTTATAACCTTCTTGGTTGATGGACTATTGACATTTCATGCCATGAATTCAACACTATACCCAAAAAATATGGATTTCACCCCCTTGCTATCTAATGTATTCCTTAATTGATCTGGGAAATTTGCATAAGCCACACATCCAAACACTCTCATGTGAGGGAAACTATGCTTTCTTCCACTCCATGCCTCTTCAGGATCCATATTCTTAACACTTTTGGTTAGAAATCTATTAATGATATATGTTGCACAAACAACAACTTCAACCTAATAATAACTTTGAAAATCCTTTTTCTTCAACATAATTCTTTCCATTTTCATAATGGTCCTATTTTTTCTTTCCGCAAAACCATTTTGCTGAGGTGTACACCTTGTTGTAAATTGATTGTGCATTCCATGTACCCTGCAAATCATAGGAAGTCATTTCACATGTATTCACCACCTCTCTCAGTCCTCAAGACCCTGATGTACTGTCTACTTTGCTTCTCAGCAAGAAATTTTTATTGGCAGAAGCACTCAAACACTTTTCTTTTCTGTTTTACAAAGTAGACCCATGTATTCCTTGTATAATCATCTTTGAAAGTCAAAAAATAATAGCTACCCCCAATTGATGGTGACTGCATTGGTCCACATAAGTCTGAATAAATAATATCTAAAGATGTTTTTTCCCTTATTGAATTTCCTCTAGGAAATTACTCTCTATGTTGTTTTCCCAAGATAAATCCATCCTTCACATAGGTTGTCTGATTTTTCTATGAGTGGAAATCCCTTCAACATACCTTTCCTATGCAAAAAATTCAAAACTCGAAGATTGAGATGACCAAATCTCAAATTCCATAACTAGTATTCATATTTAAATTCTATTTCAAAAGTTTACTTATGTGAAAACTGCAACATTTATTTCATCCTCTTTTGAATTCATTAATAGTTTTTCTTGAGAACCTTCTTCCTTCGAATCTGTTTTTAACTTGAGAGGAAAAATTTAATTCTTTGTAATCTAAACTTTTGCAATCATCTCTCTACTTGGAGACTTATCCAAAATTGTGTTCTCATCATTTTTGAAAAAGAAAAATTTTCCCTTGTGCATGAGTTATCAAATTCTTATGAGGTTATACTTCAAACTAAGGAAACAATAAGCATCTCAAATGTAATTATTCTCCCCCTTATTTGTTATAATATTGACTCTTATTGTGCCCATGACAAAGTCTCTGATATCATTCCCTAATGTTACTTTAGGTTTCACACTTTCATAGAAATTGGAAAACATTTCTATGTTCCCTATCATGTGGTTGTTGTACCCTGAATCTACAAACCATACATCCCTCTATTTTTCCTGTGCTGCATTACAAGCTAGAAACATGTTATCTTCATTCTGATTTTCCCTTATGAATTTTTCACTTGGTTTGTTACTTATGTGATGTTGCTTCTTTCTATATTAATTTTCATAATGACCATACTTCTTAATTTGATATTGACATTGAACTTGAGATTTATGATACCTCTATCATCGTGCTTTATTTTAGCTTGGGCCTTGACTTGTATTTTGATTACTACCCCTTCCACATGAGAAAAAAGGATTTTTCTCTTCCATTGCTTTCTCGGGTTCTTCCTCTTCCTCTAGCATTTGATCTTCCCCTACCTCTACATTGACCAAATGAAACCTGTGTCTTGAAGGCATAATCTAATGAGGCATTTGATGCTCTATTCATTCTGTGTTCCTGAGAAATCAATGATGCATGAAGCTCATCCACTGAAAACCATGAGAGATATTTTGTTTCTTCTATGGCCACAACAATGACATCAAATATTGTGGAAAGACTTCTCAAAAGTTTCTTAACTATTCTCTTTTCATCAAGTTTCTCACTCGAGCCCTGATTTAAGTAATGATTCCAATTACATGTGTAAAAATTGAGTCTGCATTATGAGACTCTTTCATACAAATTGTCTCAAAATCTTTTCTCAGCATTTGTAGTTTTGTTGTGTTCACCTTTTCCATGCCCTAGTAGGATGTCTTAATGGTATCCCATGCGTGATTGGACTTTTTTGTTATTTCAATCCATAGAAAAAATACTTTCAAGAACTGCTTGAAAAATGTAGAAGAGATATTTTTTATCCTTGTTCATGTTGTCCCTCAACAAATCCTTCTCTTCTTGTTTGAAATAATTTTATGATAGTGCATATCTTAGTTCTTGGAAGGCATTCTCCAAAAAATCTCAAATATCTTGAGAAGAAAACAAAGGTTTCATTCTTATATCCCAATAGTCATAACTTTTCCCATTAAAATGAGGTATTTCAGGATTTGTCAAGCTTGTGCTTGATGCTGTCATTTCTTGCTCTTAAAAAAACTTTCTCCTTGCACGTAAATATAAACAAGTGCCTTCATAGAAAATTTTAACTAATAAAAACCCTTTTACACCCCCTTGAAAAAAGAGGCAGAAAGATCTTCCTCTAAACTAGAGTTAGGGAGACTAAAACACAATCAACTTCGACAAGAAAATATAAATAGAAAATTACAAATTTTACTAGTAGTTAAAGAAAGTAAAACAGAGTAAGTGGGATCAACACAATAAAACTTTGGATAATAATTTCGAATACATGAAATACCTTCATATCAAAGTTAAGGCTCCTTCACCAAGTAAAACATGAGTTTTACGAAATTTACACTTCTCTAGAAGTTGTAGAGTAACTCATTGTAAAACCCCCTAACAAATTGTTTTTACCCTCCCACCACAAATTTCTTTACTATTTTTGCCAGTTGAGGTCATAGTAAAAGACTCTTACATGCATAATTGTTCGAAACATAAATTTTAGTATTTTAATACACGACAAGACAATATATTAAGACACACTATGGTTGATTGTACAAAAATGTTTGACTACATATATTAGTTGCGGAATAAATTTATAAATGTATGACCATAAATTTTTACAACCTCTGTATTAAAGTGGAATTTTTACTCAAACTTCATTTAAGCCATGTCCATTATCTTGCAAACAAAATGGAAAACCTGTAGTTACAAGTGTACCACATGTATGACTCTTTTCATTTCAATAACTAAGATGGTTGAGATTAGTCTAAAAAAGCCCACAGAATAATCCAGAAATTCTAGTAAGATTATGAAAAATTTAAGCAAAGATTTTTGAAAATCTGGGTTACAGTTGTTAAACTTAAGTATTTTGGGTGCCCTAAGGATTTTTGATGGCGCTAAATCCATTTCCACCATCAAAAATGAAATTAAAACATTCCAACTACCTGATTTTTTGAATTTTTGCGGTTATTCTATTGCATAGGTAAACAACTCCATTAATTTTTCCAACATTTTGATCCAACTACATTAAGGTTATATTTGAAATATGATCATTTTAAATAATTATATTCCCATATGATGAAGCAATAATTTCTTTTGTTCCAACCACTGTGAGGTTATCTTTGAAAATAATCTCTTTTAAGTTCCGACCACTCTAAGGATATTCTGATCATTTTTAATCATCATATAGGATATGATGGATAACAATAATCTATTTTGTTCCTGCTACTGTAAGGTTATTTTTGAAATAGCATATCAGACAAATTTTAATAATTTGATAGTTTTCTGTGTTAATCAGTTCATCATATTTATTATTTTTTAACTAAATTTTATTTTCACTGTTTTTTTTAAGTTATATTCAATTTTTTCACAATTGGAATTTATAAATACTATTAAACAACATATCCAAAATTCACGATTCATGTGAGGAGAACCCTCAGGAAATAAATCGTGATTCATGAGCTGAGACCCACAAAATTTACAAGCTGAACATTTTCAGCAATGTCTTTAGCAGCAACAATTGCCAAGGCCATGGTTTTGAACATAATTGATGAGCTTCTGATCCTCTTTAGCCGTCAAGGGTCGTCTCTTCAGTCCGTCGTGATCACCATAGCGAGGTGCACGTCCCATCAGTAGATTAAGACCTGCCCTTCTCCTTGAAAATTACTATTAAATTTGTATTCGCCGCTGTCTCTCGCGTATTTCAGGCCTGCGTAGTCCAATTTCACATATATATACTTGAGGGATAACACAGGAAGCACTTATTGTATTTTTATTTTGTTTCGTGAGGGCGGAGGTGAGATTTTAGGGTTGGTAAAGTCTAATCTGAGGAGTGCTGTCATCACTCTTCCACATCATAGTGGCAACCGGGATGACATAGCGAGCATGATTTTGAAGGGAGGCAGAAAGTCAGGGATCGTTTCAGATAAAATTATGAATACGTCCCTTGATTTTTTTAATTAAAAGGCGTTTCTAAATATTGTGATTCTTATGCTAGATACCCTTCATTCTCACACGTTTTTACCTAATCGACCTTACAAAATAATAGGTATCAATAATATGTCTGCCCTTATGCATTTGTTTGTTTTTTTTTCTTCTGTCGCACAAAAATGACTTGCCCTGTCAACTACATTATATTCAATGGGGGAATATGTCTGTTTATGCATTTCTCTATTCTCCTTTCTCCTGCTTCACAAATATGTTGTTAACTCCATTATGTTCAATGGGGTTTGTTGCATATATAAGTTTACTACTATTATTGAGATATTAATCTTAGTGTTAGTTAGATGTCATTTCATTTAATTATTTTTTTTTTAGGTGTTATAGACAGTTCAATTTTACTTTAGCTTTAGTCGAGTTCTACTCCAGTCATTTATTATTGGTGTTTACAATGTAATCTATTTAACTATCTTGAATATTGAGAAGGGTAATCTCTCCAATTTTTTGCTCTCATTCTTTCTCATGGTATCGAAGCTTAGCCTATGTAAGACTCCTTCAGATAAACAAAGGTCGAAGCTATGTTGTGTAAGACTCCAGAGCAACAATGTGAGCGCAAGGTGAGCGGGAGATCCAAAGAAATTTCGTTGAGGTGTAGAGATCCAAAAGATAAATAAGAACAAGAACCAATAGAAGAAGCCCCTTATAGTTGAGTGAAGTTTTTTTTATTTTTAATTTTTTTTCTTATCAGCGCTATTTTTCAAGGAAAAATCATGCCGATCATCTGTCAGCGTTGCTTTGAGGCTAATATCCATGCCCATCATCACTACTTTGAGGCTAATATCAATGCCCATCTGCTCACTTTCCATCAAATGCCTGTGTCGATCTGGTAAAGACTTACGGCTGTTTTCTTTCATCGCGACTAGCGTCGAGGTGGTGCGTGCCCATGTGAGTTCATTGCAGAGAGAAAAATTTGAAGAAATAATGTCTTCTTCTAGTAATTTTCCACAGACCCCAAATCTATTTGAAAAAAATTATGAGTTTTAGAGTTTAAGAATGAAGACTTTTCTCCAAGCCCAAAAGTGTTAGGACACACTTCAGATTGCCTATGTAGATCTGACCCAAGAAGCATGGGCGACCATGACCAATAATCAGAGGAATGCTGCTCTTGAACTCAGAAAGAAGGAGAATAGAGCCACATGTTGGATACAAAACTTAGTCAATGACTCTATCTGTGACAAGATAACTGGTACATCAACAAAAAAACAAGCTTGGGATATTTTGAAAGCTGCATATCAAGGAAATGATATAATGAAGACAGTTAAATTTCAAACATTGTGAGCAGAGTTCAAAACCCTAAAGATGACTGACACAGAGAATGTGGATCAGTTCATTACTAGAGTAATGGGAATAGTCAATAATATCAAACTCATTGGAAAAACCATTACAGATAAGAAATTTTTTTAATAAGTCCTTCGAAGTCTACCCAATAAATATGGCATGATTGTTATAGCCATTTTGGAATCCAAAGATTTTACAACCTTCTCGGTAGAATAGTTGACTGAATCACTTTTGGCACATGAAGCAAGACTCAATCTCACATAAGAATCCATAGAAAAATCTTTCAAAAAACAAATCTCATTTGGTAGAGGTAGAGGCAGAGGATATAGAGGCGGAAACAAGTGAGGCAGAGGCCGACACAGTGGCAGATCACATCATCACCATGCAAGAGAGAAGGGGAGCCCTCACCAAAACCAAACCTAGAGAGGCAGATCATGGAACAGATTGAGAGTCCAATGTTATTACCTCAAGAATTTTGGCCACTACAAACAAGACTGTAGAAAGAAACAATCGGATCAACAAAGAGGCATTATCAATCTCTCCAACAATGAAGGAGAATCCTCAGAGACCATGTTTCTTTGGTGCCATATTTCGAAAGACAAACACAGTGAAGAACTTTGGTTGCTGGACAGTGTATGCATCAATCACATGATAGGAAACAATAATCTTATTTCTTCTCTTCATGCTTCCATAACATCATAAATAACACTTGTAGACCATACAAGTATTAAAGCTAAAGGAAAAGGTACTGTACCTATTCTTACTAAACAGAATCAGAACAAATGTATCCCTGATGTTTACAATGTTTCTCAGCTAAAACATAATCTGATTATTGTAGGAAAACTAATGGAACATGGATATGATGTATTCTTTCAAAATAACACATGCTATATATATGAAAAATATCCCCATAAAATATTTATAACAAAAGTTGAAAAGACCAAGAATATGATGTTTCCATTGACTTGTAGAAGCCAAAATACAAACAATATTTAGTCCACAATATATCAAGAATAGATTAGACTCATTTAGGGCATTCTAGGTATGGCCACATCCCAATCAAGAGTCTAATTCTACTTCAAAATAATTCTATAGTCATTCGTCTTCCTACTATGAGTGACATTAATTACTGTACTTGTGAAATTTTCGACTTATCCAAGCATAAAAGAGATAGATTTCCCACATCATCCTCGAGGAAAAAGAGCCTTTAGCACTTTTCCATATAGATATATGTGGCCCAATGTAGAGAGATTCCATTGGTGGTAGTTTCTACTTTTTGACATTTATTGATGACTTTAGCAGGAAGATATGGGTGTACTTTAAAAAAAATAAATCAGATACTTTCTCTAGATTTAAAGAGTTCAAGGCGGAAGCAGAAAAATAGAGTCGAAAATTCTTGATATTACTCATATTAAATAGAGGAGGAGAGTACAGCTCCAAGGAATTCAAAAAATTTTGTCCACAACAAGGAATCGTAATGCAGAACACTACAAGATACACTCCACTATAGAATGTAGTAGTAGAAAGAAAATATCAATCGATCATGAACATGGTGAGATATATGCTTTGTGAGAAGAAGTTGTCAAAAAAATATTGGGCCAAAGTAGTGTTGACAACAATGTATGTACTCAACAGATCACCAAAAACCAGTCTTCAAGATACAATACCTCAAGAAGCATGGGATGGAAACAAGGTAAATGTATCACACTTTAGAATTTTTGGATCAGTAGCTATTTCACATGTTCCTGAGAAACTAAGAAAAAATCTCGATGATAGAAGTGAAAGATGCATATTTGTAGGCTATAGTGAGCAGTAAAAAGCCTACAAAATTTACAATCATATTACCAAAAAGTTTATTTTAAGAAGAGATATCAAATTTTTCAAAAATAAATCTTGGTTTGATCATGTAGATAAAACTTCAAATGAATATTTTTATCCACCAGAGTCACCAACATTGTAGGTTCAAGAACAACCAGACCATTCTGAAAATGGTGCATCATCAAGCAGTGATTCGGTGAGTGATCAAACATCTTCAGAAGCGGGATAGAAAACAAGAAGTATCAGAGAGATGTATGAAAAAGAGCATGAATTTGACCAACAGAATATGTTTGAATTTCTTTCAATTCAACCGATCCATTTTGAAGAAGCAATTAAAGAAAAGCATTGGGTTGATACAATGAACCAAGAAATTTCTACCATAGAGAAAAAGCAGACTTGGGAATTAATTGATCTCCTAAGAGACAAAACCAGAATTGGTGTAAAATGGGTATATAAGGCCAAGCTAAATGAAAAAGGAAAAATTGAGAAACATAAGGTAAGGTTGGTTGCAAAAGGATTCTCACAACATTTTGTTGTCGACTATAGTGAAACATTTTCTCTAGTAGCAAGGTTAGACACTGTCAGAACCATTTTGTCCACAATAGCTCAACATAAATGGAAAGTCAATTAGCTAGATCTAAAATATGCCTTCCTAAATGGCATATTACAAGAAGAAGTTGATGTACAGAAGCCTCCTAGTTTTGAAGTGCCAGGAAGGGAGCATAAAGTATATAGATTGAAGAAATGTTTATATGGTTTGAAACAAACTCCAAGAGCTTGGTACATTCGCATCGACACCTATCTCATCAACAATGGTTTTTCCAGAAGTAGCCATGAACCCACTTTGTATACCAAATCTTATGATGGTAAAATTCTTATTATATGCCTTTGTGTAGATGATCTTATTTGCAGAGGAAATATGATGTTAGAAGACTTCAAAGAAGCAATGCAAGCAGAGTTTGATATGCCAGATCTAAGAGTCATGAAATATTTTTTAGGCATTGAAATTCACCAATATTCTAATGGAATTTTTGTTGGTCAACAAAAATATGCCACTGACATTATCCAAAAGTTTAGAATGACCAATTGCAAATCAACTGATACTCCAATTTCTCAAGGCACCAAACTCATCAAAGAAGATGTAGCACCACCCATTGATTCTACATTGTATAAAAGTCTAGTTGGTAGTCTGTTGTATCTTACTACAACTAGACCTTATATTATGTTTGCAGCAAGTTTTGTCTCTAGGTTTATGCAGTCACCAAATATTACTCATTGGAAAGTTGCAAAAAGGTTGTTAAGGTGTATTTTTGTTTTTTGGTAAAGTAGGCTAATCTATATTAATTCGAAAAGAAAAATAGTACATATGCTACAGGCTGGGTTGTTAAGCTGCGCTTAACTAATCCCAACCTTAGTTGCGTGGTTTCGAGGCTGCCTATGTGGAGGAAACCAGCCCAAAAAATACTTGAAGCAGGAAATTACAAAACGCGCAGAAGCGCTGGTGTATCTAGAAATTTCAAAATGTGTGGAAGCATAAGTATAACTTGAAATTTCATGGTGATAGAAGGCATGAAAAAAGACAATGAAGAATTGAGAAACTTCATAGTCCTTAGTCTTCAGCTTCATCATTATTGTCTGGCTCCTTCTCCACAATGGGGTAGGTGTATGTCTGCGCAACTGCTTCCTCTGTATTAGTGGGTGGATGCGTAGGTTTTGGGATTGGTGCATAGAGGATGGAAGCCACTGGATATTTTGTGTTAGGGATGCACATCCAAGTACCTTCATAATCCATAATCCATACATCTGTATCATCACCCTCATCCTCCTGAGGTGGAAAAGGTTCGGTATTGCGAGACGGGGGGTGTGCCTGATGCATAATGGTGGACTTCTAAGGTCCACATATACCTCTCTATGAATCTTGCAAAGGGGCTTCCTCCTCTTGATCTAGTTCCAGGCTCTATCTAGCATAACTGCCTGAGGAGGAGCATTCAACAGGTTCCAGGAAATTGTTCATCCCATGGTGGTAACGACCAAGGAACACCCCTCTCTTCCCTCCACGGATGGTTCTTTGGCACAACATAGTTGCCATGGCTTGTTGAAGAAGAGGTGTGAAAAAGATGGAGGGATTCTCAACAAGGGGGGAAGATCGAAGCAGGGGACAAGCAAGTGGACAGGGAGAACGATGAGGGGGAAAGCACGTCAAGGGACATGGGTTAATGGGTGTGCACATACTATTGATACTGGTTGGATGGATGGAGCTGGGATAATATACGCAGGCTCGATAAATCACAGCCCAAATATTTCTGCGTGGTGCAGCTCTAGGAGGAGGGCTGTGCAGCAAGCTGGCGGCGCAGGAGGGTAAGAACGGAATTTGTTACCACTCTAATAATTCCCAAAGTTGTGAGATTTTTATTTTATAGTTTAAGGAATATTAGAGGTAACCATAGACCTACTTTTAAGCTTTAGGATCTAGCCTTCCTAAGGCTCATAAAGGGATCTCTCTATAAGATTTAACTTTGTTTTTATGTTTTATTTAAGGCTAGTTATATAGGAAATATTTTTTTTGGGGTTTTGATTGATTTCGGTGGGAAAATCACTTAATGAGGTGGATAACTGTGAATCTGTAATCCATTGGCAAGATGGAGTTAATGTGTCAAGTAGAAGAATCAGGATCAAGGTCTAAAGTCAAATGTTTAAAGGGAAAGATAGAAGAGTCACTAAATATCTTCAAAGGGTGACTGGTGAAGTGGATTTAATCAGGATCAAGAGAAATTAAGAATTATTTGATACGGACAAGGAGAGAGAAGGTAGGAGTCAATCGAAATTAGGGATAAATTAATGGTTCCCTAGTTTGGATATCAGCATAAAACATTAAAATGAAAATGAGTCAATAACAGAGTACTTTTAACAAATTCTGATATAACAGTTCCTGATTTCACGTTAAAATTTATAACACATGTATGAATGGATGGGAAACGTAATAAAATAGATAGATAACATTAGAAAGTACTTCACTTCAGTAGCCCAACACATGAATGTGGTAATATGATGCTTTATTCCTTGAAATCCAGTCCTCTGACTTGAAATTTCTTACAAAAAACCACTAGGTTCAGAATGTTCCAACTATAGAAATGTTCAGCAATTTAATCCACACTAATAATTCATATAACGAAGTATTTATACAAAAAGTAATACAAAATATCTTAGAAAAATCATAGGAATTTTCTATGGAAAATAAAATATCTATTACAAAAAGATAGTGATAGCTTCATAACAAACTTGCAAGCTGTCCTATTTATTAAAATAAAATATCAGTTCTATTGGTTTTGGGTTGCAATTGGCTGTTGTGTTGTCTTTAACTCTAGCAAGTGGTCTTCAATCTATTGTGTTGTCTCTCACCTGATACTCTTTAACTAATACACTTTACCTCTGATACTTTAGTATTGAGAAACTTGATTATTTCTTGGGCTTCTTCAAGTTTGGCACCTAGCTCTTCTTTAGTCTTCAATATTTCTTCTTTGGTTGCATTAAGCAAGTCCTTCTGCTTATAAATTACTTGAATTGATGGCCAAGTATAATTAATTGACTCAATGATCTTGGACCATAGCTTATTTTTTACGTAGGCCATGGGCTCTTTTAAGGTTACATCTGTTTCTACATTTTTAAGTGGTTCACTTAACCTTTTGGCCTTTTGTTCCTCTGTTTTAGCATTTATCTGTGCTAATTTCTTGGCATCTTCCAAGTTCTTGATTTGCTCTTTCAATCTATTGATCTCATTATTCTGTATTGAAATATCTTCCATGGATTTAATGAGTTTACTGGCCTCATCTGACTATTGAACTGCTGAAGTAGATGATTCAATGGCTAAAGTAGTGGAAGAAGTAACTAGCACTGCTATGGCAAGTGGGACTTTTGGTGCTAACTCTTCTGCTAGAGTTGAAGGAACTGTTGTTGTTACCGGTGGAATGACTGTAGGAGGAACATTTTGAGTTTTTACAACTTATTTTTCTCGGACAAGCTTGTCCATTTCAATCTCCATCTCCTTGACCTATGTTGTCATTTGTAGTATGAGACTCATCATCTCATATTTTTTATTTTCCTCTTGCACAATATCTTTATCTGGCGCATGTTCTGTTTAAGTTAGTTTCAGTTGCTTTCTAAGTGCTGCAATATCATCATTTTTCTTCTTTACTAATTCCTCTGCTTCTTTGACATTTGAAGGGTCATACCCTACTTCAATCACCAGTTCTTCTAAAGACTTTATTCTAGTGTCTTTAGCATAGGAAGAAGCCTTTTCAACTATCACCTGATCTCTTATATTTGTTAAAGTGCTTCGGAGTTTATGGGCACTCATTGCTTTTGTGGTCATGGTATAATAAGACATCTTTGAGCTTTGCTTGTGAAAGTCAATCTGATCCAAGTGATGGATGTTCTCTATTGGAATTTCAAAATCAACACTCTTGTAATCTGATGGTGTTGTAGGTTTAGGCACTATTGGTTGTAGCACTATCATTAGAAACCTTTTATTTGTATAACAAAGGCTGAAAGCAGCCTAATTTGAATCCCTGGAGTCTGCTTTAAGTATTGTGAATATATCTTATTCTTGATCTCTTCATTTTTAGCTTTGATCTGTTTATAATTTTCTTTGATATCCAGTTCTTTATCTTTTGCATGTTGTGATTAAGATTCTTCCATGATTTTTTTTTTCAATCATTTGAGTTTTAGAAGTAGCAGTTTCCTGCTCATTTTCAATTACTGTGTAAGTCACAATATTCTTCTCTTACTTTTCTTCATCTAAAACCTCAATTGTTTCATTTTCTTTGTCTGTTGGATTGATTTTAGGTTTCTTATTGTATCTGAGCTTGAATATAATTTTTTTTGTTGTTTCAGCTATATATGTGCCTTCTTCTCCGATTCTCTTTGTGGTTCTATCCTCCTGAACAGGAGTCTGCAAAGTGTGACTAGTATCACCTTGCTTGACAGATTCCATCAATGTATTTTCCAAAAACAATAGGTAAAATTATGACAGGGGTCTCTTTTGAACAAAAATAGGTAAAATTATGTTTTCTTTTGCTTCAAACCTTCATTTTTTCTCTCACAATGTAATTTTAAAATTTTTACAGACTCAGGACAGATTTCACAAGGGTTTAATCTCTTTTCCTCGATAAAACAGACCTAAAATAGTCTAAATCATGCACAAAGGAGTTTTGAGCTTTTATGAAAGGGTTTGAATCAATTAGAGGGTTTTTTGAGGGTCTTTGAATAGCTAAACCTCTTCAATTTGCTTAAAATAGACTACAGTCTTCAGAAAAATTGATTTTATCAGGGTTTTTGCAACAAATATGATTTTTGAACGAAATTAGGGTATTTCGTTTAGAAAACAGGCTTACAGAAGGAGAATAGAAATTAAAAGGTTTTGATTTCCAGAGAATGCTATTTTTAGATGAAAAATGGGTATTTTTCTTGAAAAATAACTGTGATTGTAGGTATATGACTTGAAAAAGGGTTTGTGGAAGTCTAGGAGCCTTCAGAAGATTTCTTGAAGACTTTAATTGCAAACCTGGAAGGTCTGAATGGTTGCAGCAGTAAATTGGGCCAAATTCTGGTTGTTTGTGCATGAAAGTAGGGTGACGGCTTCTTTTTTTTGCCAGGAACAGTCAAATGAGCAGAAAAGGCAGTGAAAAAGGTTTTAAATGAGTATAAGTCTATTGTTTATAAGAAATTTATTTGAAACACTATCTGCAATCAATTCCGGTCATTTCAAATGGGAAGTGGTTTGGCGCGGGGAGGCTGAATACCGACAAGCAGTTATCACAACATTGGAGGGTGGTAAATGGCTTCTTTGAAACAGATACGATCCAATGGATTTATGCCACGTGGAGGAGAGATAATGGGGCAATACCACCCATATCACAAATATAAAATTGATTAATCGTCATGCCATAATGTTTGCGATAGGGTTTGTGGTTCGTTGGATTGGGCGGAGGGAGTGCGAACGATCACGATTGAACGGTGAAGTTGTTGAGCAAATGGGTGTGGGGCCCAAGATACTTTGTGTGGTGAGATTCAATATTATTATGTTAAAACATATTTTTAACGTATATTTTTTTATTTAACGAGATAGGCGGGATATTCAAGATATGTGAATTTTTAACGTTTTTCACCACAAATAGGCTTATTTACAGGTGTAATGCAACCTTTGAGCGGGTTATTAATAAAATATTTGTTTTAACCTATCGGGGAGTGGAATATATGTCACATGGGGAATTAGAACCATGGGTAAACATTAATAAAGTGGGTTTGGGCTGTTTTAATAAATGAATTAATATAACTAAGGGGTAGGGTATTATAAGGAATTAATAAAATAGGTTAAATGTTAATATGAGAATGAATATGATGAGCGGAAATACATATAAATATACTATGTAAAGTGTGTTTTAAGTGTTTTGGGCACAATTTTCAATTTGTAGCCCCATACTTAACTTTACACATTTAATACTTAGGATAAAGCATTTTGGTAGGTTTTTTGAATATTTTTTTATGAAATGAAATTAATTAAGGGGGTTTTTACTTTCCCTAAGAAAAAAGGTGTTTTAACTTAGAAAAAGGGATTTTATCTTAGGAAAAGCGTGATCATGTTGAGGAAAATAGTTTTTATAGAGAATCTGATACTTAGTGTCGATCAGTCACTAAGCCTTGGGTCCGGCCCCAACAAAAGTCAGAGAAATGCTCTGAGCCTTTATAACTGAAGGTTTTGAATACTGGAATACTTTGAGGGAAGGGAAATTAGTAATTTGCGAGATGATGTTTCATTCATGCCTTGTGTAACTTCTTTCTACCTACCCATCATTTATTCTACCATTTTTTCCTTTGTTTTGCATGGGTGCATTTGAGCTTCCAACCCTAAATCCATTTTTCATTTAAAGCATGGAAACTACCTATTTCTAACCTTATTTCATGAGAGGGCTCAGATTAAACTGTTAAGCTCCTCATTTATTCTCTAAATATCTACTGATTTGTCAAGTTTAAACTATTTGACAGATCTTTATTCTTTATCTATAAACATGAAATTTAAAGTATGAAAAGTTAAGATTAAACTATTTAACTCATCATGGATTATGGCATTTTAAACAAGCTGCACATAATTATTTATTTGCAGTAAAAAGTAACTAGTAGTGGAATTTTTACTTGCATCACTTTCATCTCTTATTCTTATCTCTTCTTTTGTGTTTGGGGTCCATTGTTTATATTCTTTTTGATATTTTTCTTTTCAAGTCCTTTGATTTTCATTTTAGGACCTTTTACCCTTTTTAATTTTTTATTATTTTCAAATATGGGAAAAAAACTTGCAGAAAGAAAGGTATGTACATATTTACAAGACTAATGAAAGTCAATTAAAAAATTATGAACCCTATTATTATAGGACCCTAACAGTGGCTCCACATGGGGATGACATTTCTTGATGAAATGTCAAGAACTTTGAGACTAGTAGCCTTTGAATTCTGACTGTGCTAACCTTGTAAATGTTGTCTGAGCTCTGCAATTATTCGTACTTATGATATTTAACCTTTCAAAGCTTAGGGCCTTCTCTCTGAGCTTCAAATTTGTTAGGAAAATATCCAATCCAATCTAAAATATGCAATGTTATGTATAATGGATAAAGTAAACAAAGTTATCTATTGGTTATTTATGAAGAGTAGTAATGCTTCAACATTCTACCATTGACAGGTCCACGTAGCATATCTTATCCATCCATCTCTTTCAATAAGAAAGCATTATCACCTCTATAACCATAAATAACATAAGCTCCTTTCCATAGGAAATTAAATTTTCCATGTTTACCTTTCTCTTCTCTCCTTGAATCCCACTTTAGAACTTTGTCACCAATATATAAATCATCTTGTTTACTCTTTTTGTCAAAATATTTGTTAATATTATCTTGGATAACTTGAGACTTAAGATAAAACCCTTCTGTTTTTTGCTACAAGTGAATGGTTTGGTTAATCATTCTTTGAATGTCATTTGCCTCAACTTGTAATTCTTGGATTATCTTCATTACTGGTACTACTAAGGAAGATGGAAAAACAACATCCATTCCATAAACAAGTTGGTAAAGGGATGTACCAATAGATTTTTTGGTGGTAAGTCTATCTGCCCATAAGGCATTAACTAACCTCTTGTTCCAAGTTTTCTTGTTATCTTCTAGTAATTTATTGATGATGTTCACAAGGATTTTATTGGAAGATTCAGTAAGGACATTACCTTGAGGTAATATGAAGTAGAACGACCAAGGGTAATGTTGTATTTATGGTAGAAATCAATCATCTTTTTAGATTTGAAGGCAGCTGCATTGTCAACGATAATATTTTGGGGACATCCAAATCTTGAGAGTATGTTTTTTTCTAAAAGGAGATTATGACAGTGTCAGTGGCTTGCCTAGAGGGTATGGCTTCTATCCACTTAGTAAAATAGTTAGTGGCTATCAAAATCCACTTATGTTGAGCTGAGGACAGAGGGTGAATTTCACCAATGAATTCAAGACCCCATTGTTGAAAATGCATTTATGTTGAGATGGGTTTTAAGGGCAGGGGTATCAGCTTTTTCTTTCCTTCAAATATGTGACACTTGTGACAGGAGGTCACATAATTTTTTACATCTACAAACAAATTAGGCCAATAAAAACCAACTCTCAGGATTTTGTCTGTAGTAGTATTCCATTAGAGATTTCCTCCACAGTCACCTGCATGAAAATCTTCTAAAAATTTGTCAGCTTCTTCTTTAAGCAAACAATTCAATAAATTCCACCATGATCTTTCCAAAAGAGTACAATGTCTATGATACAAAATATTACTACCTTTAATTTTAAGAATCTAGCTTTTGTTCTTGATAATCTGGGAGGAACTTGTAAATTTAGTAATACAAATACAATATTTGCATACCATGGTGAGTCCAAAAAGGCTTCACTGATCTCGAGAGTCACCATCTATTCCTGATCATCTACTTGGGCAATAAAATTAATATCTAAAGCATGACAATTTGATTCAAACGCATATTTCATTAAAATTGGAATTTTTTTATTAGAAGAACATCACTAGATTGATCTTTTTGGTTATTTTCAAATTCTATATCCACTGTATAATTCCAAATTTAATGAAATATGTGTTTTCAGCCATGAGTTTGGCTAAAAATTGAACTTTTATGAGTTTGGTGGGATTAATTTCTATGTCATATTCCAAAATTGTGGCAATCCACTTGCTTCTTTTACTGTCAGGACCATTATGTGTTAGAATGTCCTTTATAACTGCATTTAGAACATAGGCAATGATATGTGAATAAACAATGTACACCCTAAAGTCTTTGATGGCCTTTACAAAAGTTAGGGTCTGTTTCTCCATTATATTGTACTTTGAAGTGGCATATTTGAGTGATTTGCTAAAGAAAGAAATGGGATGTCATAGCCCTGGTCATTTTTTTGCAGTAAAACTGCAGCAATAGTGTGTTTCGAAGCAAAGGAGAAAATAATGAAATCCTTCTTAAAGTCAGAACTTATAAGGACTCGTGTTTTTGTTAAAGCTTGTTTAATTGACTCAAAAGATTGCTTGGCCTGAACAGTCCATTTAAGTACTTAGTCTTTTTTCAACATATTGTTAAGTTATCTGATTATTTCAGCTAGATTTGAGATGAATCTTCTAAGGACATTAATTTTACCTAGAAAATCTTGTAATGCTTTAATGGTCCTAGGTGGAATAATGTTTAGAATTGCCTCTATTCCATCTGGGTCTATCCTAATTCCTTATTGAGATATAATATGTCCTCGTAATTTTCCTTCTTCCAATACAAATAAAGTCTTCTTAGGGTTTAGAGAGATGCCAGATTTCCAACATTTAAGAAATACTTGCTTGAGATGATCCAAATGTTCATAATCCGTCTTTGAAAATATAGTAATGTCATCTAAATAAATCATTAGGAATTCATGAATCACCTTTGCAAAGGCTATATCCATATCACTTTGAAAAGTGGCTCCTGCATTCATTAACCCAAAAGGCATTTTTACATACATAAAAGTACCCCATGGAGTGGTAAAAGCAATTTTGTCTTGGTCTTCTGATTGGACTAGAATCTGGTTATATTCAGAAAATCCATCTAACAATGAAATTCTGGAAGAAACAACTACCCTCTATAAAATGTGATCCATCTTTGGTAAAGGGTAATTGTTTTTAAGGACACCTTATTTAAATTTCTGAAATCAACACATAATCTAATTTCTCTGGTATTTTTTCTAGTGGGAACTGGATTAGAAACACAATCATAATATTTGATTGGTGCAATTGTTTGGGTAGCATCCATACTTTTTACCTCTTTCTCAATTAAAGGCATCAAAACATGATTAATCCTTCTTAACTATTGTTTAAAAGGTTTTTGGTCTTCTTTTATAGGTATTTTATGCTGTATTATACTAATGTCATAGGATTTTAGGTCCTCGTAACTGCAAGAAAATACATCCTGAAATTCCTTAAAAAGAGATATGTATTTTTATTTTTCTTCCTGAGGTAAATCTTTGGAAAGTTTAATCATTTTAGGTTTTAACTCTGTACCAATATTACACTCCTCAATATCAGATCTTAGTGGCTCCATTTTAGGTTTTATTGCAACATCATTAGAGTCAATTAGATCTTCTAAAGGAGTTAAGACTTTTGTTAAAAAGTTATCTTTCAGGCTCAAAATATCAAATTCATCATCTGCTAACTCTTCAATCTCTACTTTTTCTAAATTATCTATATCTAATTGAAAAAATTTAGTAGGTTTAGCAAAACTTAAGTTATTTATATTTACATTTTTTAAATCAATTTCACTATCTAAGTTTTGATCTATGGTACAATTTGTATCTATTTTAAAATTATGAAATTCTCCTTCATTGTTCATGAAATGATAAATCTATTCATCTTGTGAGAAAATTTGCCAGCATTTAAGATTATCATGAATTATAGGTCTTTGTTTTACTTCTGCAGTATATCTATGATTTGGTTGGAATGGAATATTACGGGTACTAGCAAAGGTTTCTAAGCAGTGAGCCTGTATTTTATGTTTTCTTGGTATTGCAGAAAAATAACATTCTAACAATTCCTTAATCAAATCTAAAACAGTTTCTCTATATCGGCTTAATCTTGGATTATAAATATAATATTATCCAGTTATCTATTTCACAATTAGTTCTGACTCTCCCATAATTGATATTATTTTACCTCCTAAATTCCTAACAATCTGTAGTTCTAAAATAAGAGCTTCATATTCAACCATGTTGTTGGTACATTTAAAATTCAGTCTAAAAGCATGGCCTTCTGCATGATTGTTTTTCATATTAGTTATCCAAAATCTTGCTCCTGCTCTTAATTTATTGATCGAACCATCAAAATCTAGGTGCCATAATGATTCATGAAAGATGTTATCACTGTCCGGTGTTTTGTTTTTATCTCTTGTTTCAATTTTTATTTCAATATCAGTTTCAGAGTTGCATAAAATGAATGAATCCATGTATGTAGGTGTAGTGTAAATTAGGTAATTTCTTGGTCTTTCTACACTACTGACCATATATTTCATCAATGTTTCTCTATAAAGTTTCTTTGGTTGGCCAAAAACTGATATTGTTGCATATGAAATATCAAGTTGTAGAGATCCCTGTAATTTAGCTTCCCATGAGCGAGATAAGAGCATTCAATACTTGGGATGGATGTCAGCTACTACAATGTTCATGAGTATTCTTTTACCAGGATATTGAACTACTGTGAGACACAAATCTTTAATCAAACCTAAACATTTAACTTTGTTGGAATCAAATGAAAGAGATCTTTGTAAGGCCTAGTGATATTTAAATTCAGGGTTTCCATTATTTCTTTTGGCATTAAATTGTGTGAAGCCTCGTAATATAGCATTTCATTGTGTAATATTTGATCATGAAAAATTAAGCTAATTTAAAACGGTGGAACTGCTCCATCTTGGTGTTTTCCATTAACATCAGGACCACAAATTAACTCTAGTTGATCATCACTTAGATTTACTAAATCTTTTCCATCATTCATGTTTAACTTTTCAGTGATAGTTGTTTTTTACAAATCATGTTTTACCAATTCTATCAGAGGAATTGGTATTTTTAATTTAGAAATTTCAGCTTGAATATTAAATGGAGCTTTTTATTTACTTAGATGAATTATCTATTCTTTAGTAACTGTAATTTAAGTAGGTTTATCCTTTTTCTCTATAGCTGTTTTCTCATTTTCAGCTTGAGTTTCTACTATCTTAACATTTTTAGTTTTCTTTTCAGGAATAGCTTGAGAAGCGGTAGATGTTTTGGCAGATTTTGAGTTTTCAAAAGTTGTTTTAGAAGTGGCAGCTTTTGGATCAGCTGATTTCGGGTTAGCAGTGGGTGTTTTAGAGTCTAAAATTACTGTTTTGGCAGAATCAGTTGTCTTTTCAGCAACATATTTTTGTGAATCTATTGATGTTTGGACATCGTCATCTGTTATATCAACAATTTTGGGTTATTAACAAAAACTCATAAACAGGTTATTCCTCTCATCTCAAATTTTGGGACTAGGTGAAATTTTAGGGCTTGAAATTTTCTGCGATGAATTAGAGTTTTTCTTGTTTTTAATGGGGAGAATTTTCAGAACATAAGTAGTGGGAACTTCTACTTCTTTCTTTGTTTGTGTTTGAACAGATTTCTTAGTAGAAGGCTCTATTTTTTTCTTTCTCCTAAGGTTATATTTCTAATGTACTTCATTGATAGCAAACTCATAACCTTGTTTATAATCAAATGATTCACCAGAATCTAATTTCATTTGTTGTATATCATATAACTCTTGATATTCTTGTGTAAGAAAGATAGTGTTATCATCATTAATACCCATTACGTTTATGGTGTCTTCATCATCTTCATTCTAATGAGAACTTTCAGCATAGTTCTGTTGGAAAGGTGGTCTTATTGTTTGGTGAGGTGCTCATTCTGTAGTTTTTCCTGTATTAGTGTTTTTCCTGAAGTTGGGATTTCTAATTTGTTGTTGGTTATCCGTTGTGGTTTCCTTTCCATATTGTCTAGCCTATCCATAATTCTCTTTAAATTTTTTGCTAATTGATCTATTTTTAAATCTAAACTAGATGTCTCTTTTTTAATGGTTACTCTTCTTTCATTCCTTAACCTAGCTTTCTTCGCTAACATATTTTCTTCTACACTAACAACATTTCTTTGCATGTGTTCTAAAGTTTTAGTATTCCTCTCTCTTAATTGATATGCTATGTCTATATCAAATCCATCAGGGAATTTGAGAAGAACAGAATCTGGAGCAGGCTTAATATTAGCAGGAATTGAATTATAAATTCTATTGTATCTAGTGGGATAATATTGGAATGTCTCATTAGGTGCTCTATTAATGCTTTCAAATTCTGATAAGATATGTAATCCATTTTCTTCTTTTCCCATCTATTAATAAATAATCTATGAAATAATGCTAAATCAACAATACTACCTGGATATAAACATTTAAACCATTTTTTCACTTCCCTAGTTAATGTTTGAGAAAACAGTCTCATTTGGACATCAGACTCATCTATTTCATGAATTTCAAATTAGTTTTTCATGTTATTTACATGTTGTTGGGAAGTGTATTGTTTGGTTGCATCAAATTGAGGTATTTTGCTTTGATAGTCCTGCGGCGTGTCATGTAATTGGGCTGGAAGGACCAAGGGAGCATATCTAGCATCCATAGCTTGAATTCTGGCTTGGCTTGGAGGTAAATTGGAATTAGTTGGGGCAGAGCTAGAAGTACTTGCTGAGGTAGTTAAAGAACTTGAAGATGAGACTGGGATATAAGAATATGTACTAGTAAATGTGGTTGAGAAACCAAAATATGAAGTTGGGAAATATGAAGAGGTATTTGGGAATGAGAATTATGTATTAAAAAATGCAGAAGGAAAACTAGTGGATGGAGATGAGGAGGTGAAGGATGGGAATAATACTCTAGGTTGGAGTGGTTGTTTAGGAATAAATGGATCTATGGAATGAAGTGTGGCGGAGATGATGGATGATGTGGTGGTAAATAGATATGAACCTTGAGATTCTAAAGGGATGGTATCTAAATGAATGGTAGAGGGCTTAGTGGTATAAGCTGATAAAGCAGCTAATTCAACTAAATGCTGAAGAATAGCTTCATCTATTTCCTTAAGTATAATAGCATTTATTTCATCAAGTTTATCGTAAAACTCAAAAATCTTTGATTCAGAAACTATTGAAACAATTTCCTCTTTAATTTGAAGAGATGAAATAAAATTAGGATCTATAACAATGTTATTTAAATCACTTTCTGATTTGTTTCTGAATAAAGAATATTCAAAATTTAAGTCAAAATCAAAGTCTTGTATATTTTCTAACTGTTTTGGAAGATAATTTTCTCTAACCAAGGAAACTTGATTACCTAAATCCTCTACTTTTTTATTCTTTTTTCCAATTCTGTCAGGATCATCTACTATGACAGAAGGTTGTGGATCTGTATTTGACCTAGTATAGTAGACTCTTCTGGAAGCTAGAATTATAATTTTTAATGAAAATATACTCACAACATTTTAAGATAGTCTTAAAATGAAAAAATTTCCTTTAAGACCAATTTTAAAACTGAGGATTGGTTAGTCCCCAGTGGAGTCAACAGTATGTTATCACTCTAATAATTCCCAAAGTTGTGAGATTTTTGTTTTATAGTTTAAATAATATTAGAGGTAACTATAGACCTAATTTTAAGCTTTAGGATCTAGCCTTCATAAGGGTCAAAGAGGGCTCTCCCTATAATATTTAACTTTTTTTTTATGTTTTATTTTAGGCTAGTTATACAGGGAAAATTTGTTTTGGTTTTTTGATTGATTTTGGTGGGAAAATCACTTAATGAGATGGATAACTGTGAATCTGTAATCCAATGGGTAGATGGAGTCAATGTGTCAAGAAGAAGAATCAGGATCAACGTCTAAATTCAAATGTTTAAAGGGAAAGATAGAAGAGTCACTAAAGATCTTCAAAGGTTGATTGGTGAAGTGGCTTTAACTGGGATAAAGAGCAATTAAGAATTCCTTAATCTGGATAAGGAGAGATAAGGTAGGTGCCAATCCAAATTTGGGAGAAATTAAGGGTTCCCTAGTCTAGATATCAACAGAAAAAAATTAAAATGAAAACCAATCAATAACAGAGTGCTTTTAACAAATTTTGATATAACATTTCCTGATTTCACATTAAAATTTAGAACACATTTATGAATCGATGGAAGACATAAGAAAATAGATAGATAATAGTAGAAAGTACTTCGCTTCAATGGACCAACACATGAATCCAATAATATGATGCTTTATTCCTTGAAATCGAGTCCTCTGACTTGAAATTGCTTACAAAAACCCTTAGGTTCAAAATGTTCTAGCTATAGAAATATTCAGCAATCTAATCCACAATAATACTTCAAGTAATGAGGTATTTATATAAAAAGTAATACAAAATATCTTAGAACAATCATAGGAATTTTCTATGGAAAATAAAATATCTATTACAAAAAGATAGTGACAACTGCATAAAAAACTTGCAAGTTCTGCTATATATTAAAATAAAATATCTTTTCTGTTTCTTTTGGGCTGCAGCTGGCTATTGTGTTGTCATTAACGTTGGTAAGTGGTCTTCAATCTATTTAAAATAATTTCTCTTACCTGATACTCTTTAACTGATACACTTTACCTTTGATACTCTTTAACCTGCTGTTTTGACTGTGTTACTGCTTTAAAAAATCTGTTTTTACTGTGTAAAACAACAACTCTATTTTTTCATCCTCTTTTACTACAAACTATATTTTTATAGTAAATATGTGAGCTTCTGCCAAAACTCTTCATCTGGTAATTTAATATTTGTAAGTTTTCTGAAATTCTCATCTACTTCAGTGTATCTAACAAAGGTTGGCTTTACTACAAAGAGCTGTTTTATCTCATGATGTAAATAAAACAAGTTTTCAACACTCTTATGCAGCACTTCACCTATGGGAACTCCTTGCCAATCTACCTTGTTCACTTGATGTCTAGCAAAATGTCTTATCTTCTTGTTGTAATCTTCTTGCTTCAACATTTTATCATTGATAACAAGAATATTTTGCAAACCTTTCTCTCTTAATGTGTCAAACTTAACCATGAATCTAGTTATGGAAATGTCCATGTTTTGACACTTCTCTTCCAAATATTTCATTAAGTTTTTCTTTGAAAGTACCTTTCTTACTTCAAGAATTGTTTCAATTCTGTCATTGATTCTTATCTCATATAATTCTTTCTTGTTTTTAGTATTTAGAAACTTTGTTATTTCTTGGGCTTCTTTAGGTTTGGCACGTAGCTCTTCTTTAGTCTTCAATATTTCTTCTTTGGCTGCCTTAAGCAAGTCCTTATGCTCTTAAATTACTTGAATTGATGGCCAAGTATCATTAATTGACTCAATGATCTTGGACCATAGATGATATTTTATGTAGGCCATGGGCTCTTTTAATGTTAATTCTCTTTCTACATTTTTAAGCTATTCACTTAATGTTTTGGCCTTTTGTTCCTCTGTTTTATCATTTATCTGTGATAATATCTTGGCATCTTCCAAGTTTTTGATTTTCTCTTTCAATACATTAATCTCATTATTCTGTATTGACATATCTTCCATGGCTTTAATGAGTTTACTGGCCTCATCTGACTGTTGAACTACTGAAGTATATGATTCAGTGGTTGAAGTAGTGGAAGAAGTGACTGGCACTGTTCTGTCCAGTGCGAATTTCGGTGCTAAATCTTCTACTAGAGTTGAAGGGACTCCTGATGTTACCATGGGACTGACTATAGGAGGAACACTTTCTCTCGGACAAGCTTGTCCATTTCAATCTCCATCACCTTGATTTGTGCTGTCATTTGTAGTATGAGACTCATCATCAAATATTTTTTATTTTCCTCTTGCACAATCTCCTTAGCCTGTGGATGTTCTGTTGTAGGTAGTTTCAGTTTCTTTCTAAGTGCTGCAATATCATCATCTTTCTTCTTTACTAATTCCTTTGCTTCTTTCACATTTGAAGGTTCATACCCTACTTCAATCACTAGTTCTTCTAAAGACTTGATTCTAGTGTCTTTAGCATAGGAAGAATCTTTTTAAACTCTCAGTTGAACTCTTATATTTGTCAATGTGTTTTTGAGTTTCTGGGTACTCATTGCTTTTGTGGTCATGGTAGAATAAAGAATTTATGAGCTTTTCTTCTAAAACTCAATCTGATCCGAGGGATGGATGTTATCTATTGGAAATTCAATATCAGCTCGCTTGTAATCTGATGTTGTTGTAGGTTTAGGCACTATTTGTTGTAGAATTGTCTTTAGAAACTTTTTACTTGTATAATAAAAGGCCGAAAGAAGCCTATTTTTAATCCCTAAATTCTTCTTTAAGTATTGTGAATAGATATCATTCTTGATCTCTTCATTTTTACCTTTGATCTGTTTATACTTTTCTTTGATATCCAAGTCTTTATCTTCTGCCTGTTGTGATGAAGGTGCTTCCATGCTTTGTTTTTCTTAAATCATCTGAGTGTTAAAAGTAGCAGTTTCCTACTCATTTTCAATTACTGTGTAAGTCACTTTATCCTTCTCTAGGTTTTCTTCATCTAAAACCTCAATTGTTTCCTTTTCTTTGTCTGTGGATTGATTTTAGGTTTCTTATTGTATCTGAGCTTGAATCTAGTTTTTGTTGTTGTTTCCACTATATACGTACCTTCTTCTTTGATTCTATTTATGGTTCTGTCATCCTAAATAGGAGTCTACAAAGTGTGACTAGTATCACCTTTCTCGACAGATTCCATCAATGTATTTTCCAACCATTCAGCTTGGTTGAAAAAGTTTTCAATTTCAGGATTTTTATCATGAATATATGGGGTTAATTTTCATTTCACCCTCTTCTCACTGAGTATTCCATAAGGATCATAGTTCCATAAGAAAATTTCATCAAACTTATACTCTAGCAATAGTTTTGCTGCCTCTATACTTGCTTCCCTGTGATTGCATATGAAAGGACCCACCTGGTTTTTTAATTTGAATTGAGTCTTCTTTTTAGTAGCTAAATTTTTTATTGAATATGAACTTATAATATATCTTATGTATTCTAGGGCAAACAGTCTCATTATAAAGTACTTTGGCAATTTATAGGGAAAGAGGTTTGACCCATAGAGTCTAATCTCTGTATGATTTTGGTAAAGGTACAAGTCACCAGTTATTTTCTACTCTAATAGCTGTAAAAAATTCTTTATCTCATCACTTATCCTTGGTTGTATAATGTTTGTAAGCATATTTATCAATGGGTGAATAAGTGAACTTAGTTGACTCTTTTCTGATTAAAGTAGTCTAGAAAATAACTCACAGTGTATTACCTTCTACATCCAACTTCTGAAGGGCTATTGGGAATTTGTCTGCTTGGCAGTAGAGGAACATATGAAAGAGGAAGGAGGTATATCTGAAAACACCTTCAGTGGGAAGTTTTACAAGGTGATCATGGATATTGTCAGCTATATACTCAGCATAGTTATAAATGATCGTGGGGGGTTGACCAGGCACAAAAGTCGATAGAAAACCAAGTATAGAATTATTAGTGTGCTCATCAGTAAAGTAACTAAGGATAAAGGACAACATTGAAATAACATGTCCTGATCCTTTAGGAAATTTAGAGGATGAATATGGAGGGTTAATATTTGGGATTTCAACATATGAAGGCATGAATATATGAAATATTTGAAATATTTTAGAGAATTCTAAATCCAGATAAAGGTTTGTAAGAGCTTCTATAGATAATGGGTCTGCATTAGGATCTTGTTGCAACTGAAGCATTTGTTTTATGGATTCTTCAATGATAGTGAATAATAATTCTTTCTCAACATTTAAAATAACTCTTAGGTTAGGGGAATAGTGAGATTTAAATATTCTAATGACTTCTGGACACTGATGGGTATGGGGAACTACATATTTGGGCCAATTGGCCTACCAAATTTGAACTTCATCTCCTTGATCCAAATATTTTTCTAGGCTCTAGAAATGGAGATCAAGAAGATTGAATTCAATTACTGGATCAATTATTTTATAATCAACATAAGCTAAAGGGTTGTGTTCAACATCTACTATAGGAGGGTGTAGTGGATTGATGACAATGTTGCTTTTAGAAGCCATTACTGGATTTGTATTTTGGAAATTTAGCCCTTTGGATGTTAAAAACTATATTTTTAGGTTTTTATAATCTTCTGTAAGCTTAGACTGTTTACAAAAGGTATTTCTGGTATGACAGAGGTATCTTTTAAACAAAAATAGGTAAAATTATGTTTTATTCTGCTTCAAACCTTCAATTTTTCTCTCACAATGAAATTTTAAACTTTTTACAGACTCGGGAGAGATTTAACAACACTTTACTATCTTTTCTTACATAAAACAGACCTAAAATAGTCTAAATCATGAACAAAGGTGTTATGAGCTTTTATGAAAGTGTTTGAATCAATCAGAGGGTTTTCTGAGGGTCTTTAAATAGCTAAACCTCTTCAATTTTCTTAAAAGAGGCTACAGTCTTCAGAAACTGTGAATTTATCAGGCTTTTTGCAGCAAATATGATTTTTGAAGGAAATTAGGGTATTTCTTTTGGAAAACAGGCTTACAGAAGGAGAATAGACATTCAAAGGTTTTAATTTCTAGAGAATGCTCTTTTCAGATTAAAAATGGGTATTTTTCTTGAAAAATACCTATTATTGTAGGTATTTGACTCGAAAAAGGGTTTCTCGAAGTCTGGGATCCTTTAGAAGCTCAGCTGAAGATTTTAATTGCAAATTTGGAAGGTATGAATGGTCGCAATAGTGAATTGGGCTGAATTCTGGTTGTTTGTGCATGAAAGAAGGCCGGCGACTTCTTTTTTCAGTTAGGAATAGTCAAATGAGCAGAAAAGGTAGTGAAAAAGGTTTTTAACGCGTATAAATCTGTTGTTTATAAGAAATTTAGTTGAAACAATGTCTGCAATCAATGCTGGTCATTTCAAATGGGAAGCGGTTTGGTGCGGGGAGGTTTAATACCGCCAAGCGGTTATCGCAATGCTGGAGGGTGGTAAATGGTTTCTTTGAAATGGATGTGATCCAATGGATTTATGCCACGTGGAGGAGAGATAATGGGGCAATAGCGCCCATATGAAAAATATAAAATTAATTAATCTTCGTGCCATAAGATTTGCGATAAGGCTTATGGTTTGTTGGATCGGGCGAAGGGAGTACGGACGATCATGTTGAACGGTGAAGTTGCTCAACATATGGGTGTGGGGCCCAGGATACTCTATCTGGCGTGATTCAATATTATTAAGTTAAAACATAGTTTTAACGTATATCTTTTGTATTTAACGGGATAGGCGAGATATGCAGGATATGTGAATTTTTAACATTTTTCACCGCAAATAGGCTTATTTACAGGTTTAATGCAATGTTTGAGCGGGTTATTAATAAAATATGTGTTTTAACCTATGGGAGAGCAGAATATATGTCACATGGGGAATTATAATCATAGGGTAAACATTAATAAAGTGGGTTTGGGCTATTTTATTAAATGAATTAATATAACTACACGGTAGGGTATTATAAGGAATTAATAAAATAGGTTAAATGTTAATATGAGAATGAATATGATTAGCGGAAATACATATAGATTAAGAGATTTGATCATTCTCAACAATGGTTTGATCCATAGTTAAGATGGGATTTTATAATTTCAATAAAAGATGATAATTTGAATTTGCCAAGTAATTGGATAGTTACTATATCAATAATTAATGTTACGAAAATTGATTTCAAATAATAATGAATAAGTATTAATAGCGACATTAACCCAACATTTAGTCTTTATCTCTTTTTTATGTTTCTTCTTCTTAATCTCTTCTTTCTTAACTTCGATTTTTTATATAATGTTGTAATAATAATAATATTCAATTTCTTCTTTTTCTCTTTCTTTTTTTTTTAATTTTTTTCAGTTTACTTTTATTTTTTCTTTGCCCCTCTTTCAAAGTTGTTTTGTTTTTTTTTTCGAATTTTTTCATTTCCTTTTCTTTCATGTTTTATGTGCTTTTATAGATTATTATTTTAGCATTGACTAATGCAATTTTTAATTTTAATATTGATATATATATGTGTGTGTGTGATAATTTCATCATATTTTTATGTCATAATATTAGATAATATTAGCATGTAATTGAAATATTTATATTATGATTTTTAGATATTTATGTAAACATTTATTATTAAGTTTATAGAAAAACCATACAAAATTAAAATACTTAAAAATATTTCATATTCAAATATGTAACATATTTACTATTAATTACTATCCACTATCCACCATTTAAAAACCAAGTATTAGAAAAAATTGTATATAAACAATATATAAATAAATACTTACTAAAAATTAGTACCCACCTTTATTTATGTATTTTTCAACTCTTAAATTAGTACGATTCAAAATGTAAATCTCTTAATTTCTTTATTTTCTACCATAAGATCACTCTATCTCACAGTTATTGTAACGTATTATTGTATATTGTAATTCGTTGTCTCTCTCACATAGTTAATGTAACGTAGTGTTGTGTATTGTAATTCGTTGTTTGTATATTGTTTGTTTTGTTGTGATGGAGGGGAGTCTTTGTGTGTAGCTATGTATGAATGTTAGTGGGTTTTAGTTGTCTGTATTGCGTGTTGCAATGTTTGTGTTTGTGTGTTTTGCTCTGAGGTTTGGGTGTTTTTCTGGGTTTTAGTTGTCTATATTGTGCATCTGCATGATTGTGATTAGATATGTATTGATGTTTGTGGGTTTTTATTTTGACATATTAGAGGTCACATGTTTAAAATCAATAAAAATAAAATATATATACTTTACTAAATTTATATATATACTTTACTAAATTTAGTAGTGAAATTACTACAATAAATATTATTGGCTTTCTGCTTAAAATTATTTTTCTTTTAATTATTAATATACATCATTTCACCTGGTTTTCTCTACTATTGTGTAGACTTACAGTTAAACGTGTAGGATAATGTTTATGCCGAAAATTCCTTTCATCTTGGGCAGGGGATTGTTTATATTGAGAATTCCTTTCATTTTGTGCCGAGTATCCTATATGCCGGAAATTCCTTTTGTTTTGAGAGTAACGAATCATCAGCGCTTCAAATTAAACAATCCGTGTTCGATACTGATTGCGTAGTAATCATTCCTATTTAAGCGTTTCCAGGATTTTTTCATAAATTGACCAACTAAATGTTTAAATTTATTTAAACATTTATACGTAAACTAAATGAGAAAAATAAAATATTTCAAGAAATTTGCACGTTTGTTCTTTCTTTATCTTGCCGATAATGATAATTGGACTTCCCCAAGAAATTTTCACGGTTGTTCTTAATTTACCATGCTGATAATGATAATTGGACTTCCCAAGTGCTTGATTTTTTTTAATTTTAGAATACTTTAAGTGAACAACCAAAATATTTTACAATTGGTGACACTCAACTTCTACAGTGTAAAGCACTCTGTGTATTCTCAACTATGGTAAAGCTTATTTTTAAAATATAATAAAAATTAATAATTTTGTTTTTTTTTAATTATCTTATTAAATATTAATAGTTTTGTCTTTTTAAATTATCCCATGTGATGGATAGCAATAATTAGTTTTGAGAAGGACGAGCAAGATACAACATAGTTGCCGAGATTAAAACTAACTCATTGTAAAACCTGCAACAAATTGTTTTTAGCCGCACAACACAAATTGCTCCATTATTTTCTACTTTAGATCTCTAAGGCTTTTATCAGCCACCTAGCAAAAAAATTCTACATGCATATTTGTTCAAAACATACATTATAATATTTTAACAGATGACAAGAAAAAATATTAAGACACAAGATAGACGATTGTGCAAAAATGTTTTTCTATGTTGCCCAATACATATATTAGTTGTAGAATAAATTTATGATCATAACTTTCTACCAACTCTCTCTTAAATTTCTTTTTGAATTTAATTATGTGATGTGTTACCGAATAGGAAATTTGTACTCCGGCTCTTCATTTAACACATGTTCTTCTTTCTAAAAACAAAATCCTAAAGATAGAGGTAAAAGTGTACCACATCTATGGTTTTTGTCACTTTAATAAATACTAAGGTGGTAGTGATAAATTTTTCCAACACTCTCCCTTAATCAAAAATACCACCATTGAGAATTTGCAAAAGATATCTAATATAAAAAACAATCACGTGCCAATGGCTTTCACATGCCAATGGCTTTGTGAAGATGTATGCAAATTGTTATTGTGACGTGCAATGTTGCAATACAATTTCACAATTGTTAACCAATTGTCTTATAAAATGATATTTAGTGTCAATGTGTTTGTTCCTCTTGTAAAAAACATAATTCTTTGAGAGTGCAATTGTGAAACTATTGTCGAAAAAAATAATTGGTGTTCCCTCTTCTTCATGGAATAAGTCCGTCAACATTGTTCTCATAAAAAATGCTTGACAAGTTGTTGTTGTTGCGGAAACATACTCAGCTTCTGTTCTTGACAATGACACTATCGGCTACTTCTTGGAGGCCCATGAGATTGCTCCCGAACCCAAATTAAAAAAATATCCAGACATGCTCTTTCTATCATCATCACTTCATGTCGAGTCACTATTAGTGTAACCAACCAACCTAAAATCATTTGTAGGAATGTACAAGATACCATACTCCTTTGTCTCATTGACATACCTTAAAATTATTTTGGCAACTTGTCAATATGTCTTGTTTGGTGGCCTCATGAACCTTGACACCAAACTCAATGCATACATTATATCAGGCCTAGTTGCTCTCAAATACATCAAACTTCCCACAATACTTTTGTATAATGTTGAATCGACATTGTTGTTGTAATCTTGTTTGCTCAACTTCAACCCCATGATAGTTGGAGGATGTACAAGATTTTTTTTTTGCATATAAAACCTCTCCAAAATGTTTGCTACATACTTCGCTTGAGAAAAAAAAATACCAATATTTTTTTTTCTTCACTTCTATGCATAAAAAATACCTTAACAACCTCAATTCAGTCATTTCAAACTCACTTTTCATGACTTCTTTCAAATCAACAATTGGGGTATCATCACTCCCCATAAAAATCAAATCATCTACATATAAAACAAAAATAAGAAGCTTATCATAGCTCTCTTTGATGTAGAGAGTAGGCTCACCATCACATTTATCGAAGCCATTTTCCATCACGTAAACATCTATCTTACTATACCATGCACGCAGTGCTTCATTCGATCCATAAATAGCTTTTCTCAATCTATACACGTTGTCTTCTTGGAATTCTACCTCATAGTCAGGCGGTTTCACAACATATACTTCCTATTTCATCACTCCATTCAAGAACTTTTATTTTACGTCTATTTGATACACTTTCCATTTATGTTGCACGAAAATTGACAAAAATGTATGTACTATCTCCATCCTTGAGACTAGCGCAAATGTCTCCGCATAATCTCTTCCATGTTTCTTCTTGTATGCTTTGAAAGTAGCCTTGTTTTACACCTTTCTATCTTTCCTTCAACATTGTTCTTCGTCTTATAGACCCTCTTCACTCCAATTACTTATTTTCCTTTCGGAAGGTCCACTAACTCCCATGTATCACTCTTTTCTATTGCTTCTGTTTCTTCATCCATTTTCAAAACCAATTTTTATTCTTTGACTTCATCCTCAAAATGGATTGGGTCATCTACATGAAAAAATAATGCAATTACGGAATTGATACCAGCACGCTACTATCAACTTCATTTTTCTCATAAATTTCACTTAAATTTTTTAAAGTTTTATCTTCTTATGCTTGCAGAAGATGGGCTTGACATGTCACTTGATGTTGTGTTTGAGGTAGATGGCATTGTGTGTCTTTGCAGAGTTCTTAGTATAGTATTTTCTTTACTACATGACACTATCATATTATTTGTTGACGATGTCACTTGGTTATTTCTTTGGTGAGCTTGAATAGGAGTACGACGAGTCACCATTGAGGAATTACTTGTTGCGGTCAATTCATCTTTGTCTTCATGTGGCATACATGTTTTCACATTTATTGTATTCTCTAAACTTCCATCCCGTACTTCCTCTTGTATGAACTGCACATCTCTACTAATTATGACTTTCTTGGTTGATGGATTGTAGAGCTTGTATGCCTTGAATTCATCACTATATCCAACAAATATGCATTTCTCCACCTTGCTATCCAATTTCTTCCTTAATTCATCTAGTACGTGTGCACAAGCCACACATCTGAACACTCTCATGTGAGTGCCACTACTATTTCTTCCACTCCATGGCTCTTCAGAAAGGATATTATTAACACTTTTTCTTTAACACCTATTAATGATACATATCACACAAGCAATAACTTCATCCCAATAATCATTTGGAAAATGATTTTCCTTGAACATACTCCTTTCCATTTCCATAACGGTCCTATTTTTTCTTTTTGTGATACAATTTTTCTTAGGTGTATGCCTTGTTGTAAATGTCTTGTGAATTCCATGCTCCCTCCAAAAAAGTAGGAAGTCATTTGAGATGTATTCGCCACCTCTACCAGTCCTCAAGACTTTGATGTACTATCCACTTTTCTTCTCAACAAGAATTTCTTATTGGTAGAAGCACTCAAACACTTGAATTTTATGTTTTAGGAAGTAGATCCATGTCTTCCTTGTATAATCATCTCTGAAAGTAAAAAAATAATAGTTTCCCTGAATTGATGGTGTCTGCATTGGTCCACATAAGTATTAATGAACAATCTCTAAAGTTTTTTTTTCCATTACTCACTTTCCTGCTGGAAATGTTTCCCTATTTTATTTTGTCAAGGTACATCCTTCACATAGAATGTATAGTTTTTATATGAGTGGAAATCCATTCACCATGTCTTTCCTATGCAGTAAATTCAAACCTCCAAAATTGAGATGATCAAATCTTAAATTCCATAACCAATTTTGATCTATAACTTCTATTTGAAAGTTTACTAGTGTGGAAATTGCAATTTTTATTTCATCCTCTTGTGAATTCGTTGAAAGTTGTGCTTGAGCATTTTCTTCCTTCGAATTTGGTTTTAAATTGATAAGAAACATTCTATTTTTTGTCATTTGAACTTTTTCAATCAATGATCTATTTTGAGACTTATCCAAAATTGTGCACTCATTATTTTTGAAAAATACATTGTAGCCCTTTTGCATGATTTTTTCAATGCTTTTGAGGTTATGATTCAAAACATGGAAAAAATAAACATCTAAAATGTACTTCTTCCACCCCCCTTATTTGTTACAATATTTAATATTCCTTTTCCCATCACGAAGACTTTGTTATCAGTCCATAATGTCACTTCAGATTTGACACTTTATTTTAAATTGGAAAACATTTCTATCTTCCCTATCATGTGGTTGTTGCACCTCGAATCTAGAAACCATACTTCCATTTGTTTTTCTTGTGCTACATTACAAGCTAAAATCATGCTATCTTGGTTCTAATTTTCCTTTGTGAAATTTTAACTTGGTTTGTTAGTTATGTCGTGGTGCTTCTTTCTACATTCATTTGCATAATGACCATACTTCTTACAATAATGACACTGAACTTGATATTTATCATATATGTGTCCTTGTACTTGATTCTGTCTTGGGCTTTGACTTGTATTTTTATTTATTCCCCTTCCACTTGAGCTTGAAGTGTTGCCTCTTTTGCCTCTTTGTGGGGTCCTAACTCTTCCTCTAGCATTTGATTTTCCTCTGCTTCTACGTTGATCAAATAAAACTTGTGTCTTGAAGGCATGCTCCAATGAGGATTTTGATGCTCTATTCAGTCTATGTTCATGAGAAATCAATGATGCATGAAGATCCTCCAGTGAAAACTGTGAGATATTTTGTTTCTCCCATGGCCACAACTATTGCATCAAATCTTGGTGACAGACTTCTCAAAAAATTATCAACTATTCTCCTTTCCTCAAGTGTCTCACCCCTGATTTGAGTAACCTATCCAATTACATGTGTAAAAAATGAGTTTACATTCTCAGACTCTTTCATAAAAATTGTGTCAAAATATATTCTCAACATTTGTAGTTTTGTTGTCTTCACCTTTTCCATGAATTGGTAGGTTTTTTGGAGGGTGTCCCATGCTTTCTAGGACATTGTTGTTTTTTCAACCCTTGGGAAAATAATTTCATGAACTATTTGAAATATGTAGAAGAGAGATTTTGAATCCTTCTTCCTGTTTTCCATCAACAAATCCTTCTTAGCTTTTGTCAAAGCATTGTATGTTGCTACATCGGTTGGTTCTTGGAATCCATTTTGCACCAACTCCCAAATATCTTGAGAAAAAATAGAGTCTTCATTGGTACAACCCAATAGCCATATTTTTTTCCATTAAAATGATGTAGTTCTCAGAATCCATTTTCCACCAATTCCCAAATATCTTGAGAAGAAAATAGAGTCTTCATTGGTATAGCCCAATAGTCATTTTTTTTCCATTAAAATGACGTATTTGAGGATTGTTCAAACTTGTGTTTAATTTTTCCATTTGTTACTGTTAAAAAAATTTTATCCCTACTAGTAAATATGCTCCAAAAAAAATTCCTACAGAACAAAAATTCAAGCTTTCTCCCTACTAGTAAATATGCTCCAAAAAAAATGCCTACAGAACAAAAATAAAAGCTCAAAAATTTTACGGGTAGTTAAACAAAGTAAAACACAGTAAGTCTGAGCAACACAATTAAAATTTAGATTATAATTTCAAATACATGAAATACAGTCATATCGAAACTCTTGCTCGTTCACCAAGTAAAATAAGAGTTTTACTCTACCAGGAGTTGCAGAGTAATTCACGAGTAACTCACTATAAAACCCCGGAAAAAATTGTTTTTACCTACCCACCACAAATTGCTCCATCATTTTCTCTTATTGACCTCCCAAACTTTTATTGTCCACATAAAAAAAAGACTTTTACATGCATATTTGTTCAAAGCATACATTTCAATATTTTAATACTTTACTAGAAAAAATATTAAGACATGGGATAGGTGATTGTGTTTCTACGTTGGAGAGTACATATATTAGTTGTGGAATAAATGTTTGTCAATAAATTTTTAATTTGTATTAAATGTATTTTTGACTTTAATTATCTGCTCTGTTGTGGAATGTGGAATTTTTACTTGTGCTTACAATCTCATTCAAGCCATGTACTTCAACTTGCAAACAAAATCCACAACTTGGAGTCAAAAATGTACCACACTTATGTTTTTTGTCAATTTAATAACTACTATGGTTGAGATTAATTTTTACAACATTTTGTCCCAACTACAGGTATGGTTATTGTTAGTTTAACAACTATGTGATTGAGATAAAATTTTCCAACTTTTTTCTCCAACTACAATAAGGTTATCTTTGAAATATGATCAATATTAATAATATGACCATTTTAAATCATTGAATTCCCATATGATGAAGCAATAATTTCTTTTGTTCTAACCATTGTGAGGTTATCTTTGAAAATAACTTGTTTTTTTAAGACCATAGTAAGGTTATTCTGATAATTTTAAATCATTATATTCCCATATGATAGACTTCCAAAATAATTCATACTTATCTCAGTTGTGATTATTTCTATGTAAAGGAGTTTGTTCCTATTCCTTAGGGTTCTTTAGATCTAGTCGATTCCTAGATTGATGTTTGGTTGAGATATTCTATCAACTATTTGATTGTGTGTCCAAGACACTTTCCTATCTTGAGACAACACTTCATGTATATATGAAATATTATTTGGCCAATATCATAGAAAGTTCATTATTTAATTTTAAGTTGATATCGTAGCCCATATGGACTCACATACCAACTTGAAATTAAATATTGAGGGAAATAGAGAGTCAGTGTGTTTGTTGAGAGTGTATATGTTTTTCCATCATCATGTAAGTGCTTGTTAGTGTTTCCCTAAGGGTAAAAATTTGGAGATATGCGACAACCACTAGAATCTTGAATCCTGAAATTTTGAAGCCTTGAACATTGAGTTATTGCAGTGTGGAATCTTTGGGAGGGGAGCCTAAAAATTTACAAAGATCCGCACGTGAGAGGGAAAGGAACATTTTCTCGAGCATATGAATTATCCACTTGTGGGTGATTTCCATTTGCATTGAACCAATAGTGGAAGTGCATAATATAATCCTGAATTGAATGTTATAGAACGTAGGGTTGAGGAGCGAATTGTCTAGATAGAGTTCCTACCAAGATGCATTAGGTGGACGAGTGGGGAATATCACAGCAGTGTAATTATGACTTTGACCTTGTTCCTTGTTTTGAATAAGGAACAAGAAAGAGGCAAGGAAGCACAAGGTTCAGAAGGTACAGTTTGAGAAAATGAAAGAAATTTGGGAGGATCAAGTCACAAGTGTCTCTAAGACCTTGGAAAACATAGAAAAACTGATCAAATAGACTAACCCATTGAGAGGAGAGTTGAAACATATCAGAAAAATGAACCTACACTTACAGTCTGAGAACGGGACACTAAAATACCAAGTCAAAGACCTACAAGAACAACTCGAACTGATTCATGAAGAGCTGGAGAAAAAAGGTTTGAAGATGACTATGGTTGACGAGCCCATTGCTCAATTGATCATTAATGAAGAAGAAACACCACAGGGGTCCTAAGTTGAGTTTGAATGTGTTTTATAAGGTTCATGGCATGCTGAAGATCAATTTTTTTTAATAGGAGGTCACTTTTTACGATTAGTCTTGAAATCTGGAAATTCTGCACTTTTTCACAGTTTTGTAGCATTTCCTAGGCTTAAAGCCAGGAAAAAGCTACAAAAATTTCTGTAGCATCCTTTTTTCTTCTAAATATAATTTTTCATTTTTCAGGAAGGGAGAATGGTGGTGATGATGTGTCATGACTAGGTTGACATCATGGAACAACAAAAGAGTAGATTTTTTGGGTACAAAATCTTCTTTTTCAACGCTACGAAACTGTCATGTTTTCGTAGCTAGTTACTTTTGAAGGTTTTGGAGCATCCTAATGGTAGTTTTGGATAACTGGACTCCTCCAACAGGTCAAGGTACCTTAACATCCAACATTTATGACTTGAAGGAAGTATTGTGGAGCCAGGTCATCAGCTAAAGCTCTCGTTGAAGATAAGGGTCATGCATTCCTGAAAAATAGGGTTTTGTTCCACATGTTTAGGAGAGTTTTTAATATGTAAAGGTGGTAATGGACCTATCATCTATCATTCGAGAATGTGATGCTTATTTTTAACTGACATGTAATTGTTTCACAAAGATAAGGTAGAATATGTAATAAATAGGAGTTAGACTCCTATTAGGAAAGGTTTTATGTTAAAAGATTAGTTTCTTGTTAAAAGACATATTTTTATGTTATATGATGTGTCACAGGAAGAATTCAATGAATCTAGCCATTCGGAAGATCATCCTTGCTGTACGAATTTCGATATAAAGGAAAATCATCGAAGTAGTAAGGGGTTGGAGATTTTTTGCACCAAACTAGTGCTTTATATATTTTGACAAATATCAGTAATACAAAGGGATTTTCTTCTTGGCAGACCTGAGATTCTCATGGAGTTTTTAATGTCTTACTGATCTACATCTTATGTTTTATCACCTACAATAGATTTCATTTCTATTACTCAGAATTCATAATTCTATGCTCTAACTTCCTTTAGTAATGGAATGACTGTGTTTTCCTATGTTTTATGAGTGAATTACCTTTGTTAAAGACTCCTATCTGCCTTAGCTTCCATGTCAAGAATCCTTGCCATTGAAAATATTGATTGTTGACACCATAAGCTCAATGGTAGAAAGCATGTTTTCTTTCAACCTGCAATCATAAAAAAGAAGATACAAATTCTATAGAGTTAGCCATCTATCTTTATCATTAACCAATATCATAAATTTCGTGTGTGAGAGCCCTCTCAGACTGAAGAGGCTAAGCTTCAGTCAAAAGATGGTTTGAAATAGTTACATAGAGTTGTCTGATCAAAAGCCAATCAAGTACAATTTTGTGATAACATTTTGGTGCATCTGCGGGGAGCCTGAAAATATATTTTTCTTGAAATTTTGAAGCTGAACTCTTGAAGGTAGCCAGAGCTCAAAAGATGTTTGAGGTTGCATCTACCTTGGTGACTCCATTCAAAATTCTCATCTTCAAAGGTGGCTTCAAAATGGAGATATACGAGGAGTAATCCTAACCCAGATCCACCTACAATTGTGGATAATACAAACAAAATTTCCAGATTCAGTCAAGGTAGTTCTGCATAATCAAGTACTCCATTACACACAAAAGCCTTGTATTCTGAATTTTTAAGAAGTCCTGAAGATAAAAGGTTTGATGATAAAATTCAAGAAGTCTTTCTTAGGTATGAAAATGAAAAAGAATTGTTTGAAAATTTCTTATACCTACAAAAACGAGATATTGATACCTCAACCTTAGTGACCTAAAAAGATAAAGAAGAGTTTTGGGAATTAGTCACATGAGAGTTTTTGTTAGAGAGGGAATCTTTGGATATGTTGAAGGAACTAGACCCATTTGAAATATTATTAAGAAGTAAATCTGGTTTTCCTTTACTTGATTGGATTTCAATTGTAACTGGACAACAAATACCAACCAACCCCCCTCCTAACAGTCCCTCTTCCATTACTACTTTTGTACCTAAAAATACCATAGTTCTAGTCATCATGGTTGAAAATGTGCCACGTCCACCTGCCATTGCGCCTACTAGGTATTCCCCTCTTGTTATCTCAGCTGTACTTAATGCCATTCCTAGCAAATATTCTTCTAGAATCAAAACATGGGGAAGTTATGAAGAGATTACAGATGAAGAGCATGTAGACCAATTAAATCACTTCATAGACAGGGAGGAGGTTGACCATGAGGATGTCAATATGAGATTATTTTGTCAGAGTTTTACTGGTGAGGTGTTGGGGCCTTTGTTTTTCAAAAGAAACAGTTTTGAGTTGCAAAGAACAGGTGGAAGAGTGCAATCACAGTAGACAGGGAGTTGTCACGGTTGCAGATAGTCGGGAGATAGGTGGCGTGAAAATTGCGAAGAACAACACAGATGGCAGGAATGGGAGACAAAGACAATTAGCAGAACTCCCAGTAATCCAGAATGAGTGGAAAACAATGGAGTAGGAAAAGAGGAAAGACTGACAGTCACATTGGCAGAATAACAAATAGGCAATCATCTAACATAGATGAGGGGGTTAGTCCAATAGAGGGCTGAGGGAGAGAGCTGTAGGAGAGCTCTTTCAGATCTCTGTTGTACTAAATCATCTTGTAATAGACTCTGCAGAGTCATGTATGTCATTTTATAATGATAATGAAATATGGTTGTTGTTGTGTGTGATGTTCTGAGTTTAGTGTTACTTAGTTTCTTATCATGAATGTGTGCCCCATTTTAAATTTAAATTCAGCATCCTAAACATGTTTAATGAGTAATAGCCTATACATAGTAATGAGATCTGTTTGCTATTTCAAGTTCCTTTAGTTACTCTTCATGGTTGTAACCATTTGATACTTGATCTATCTCTTAACCTTAATAAGGTCACGGCACGCCTCGGGTGACACACTCTACTCCATGGATTAGGGTGAAAATGCCTGTGTTGTGCTAGAATACTGCAGAAACCCTATTGGCCTCTATCCTAAACCTGGGCCTTGCTCAGAGACCTCCTTTTTCACCAACAAATGGTTCCATTGGCGGGACCTAAAAATTCATTTAGGAGTTATATCATGGTACCATGGATCTACAAGAGAGAACTACAATGCTAGTGGGATAACCACTTAGACTAGTTCATATCGTAACAAGCGGAGCTGCGACATCAGAGGGAGAAAATTGTCCAAGATCGAGTCCTATTTTATGAATCTGTAAGAAACCTATATGAAATTTTCTAGGGAAAGTTTCTGGAAGAAATTTATAATTGGTTGTGGAGACTACAAGTCAAGTCACTTCCAGGAGGGTCGTGTAGGGTTTGTCGCAAGTGGACGCATGTGGACCTAGTAGCACTCCATCGGTTAGACACCGATTTGATCCGAGCTGTAGATTTCTAGGTACAATCTACCTTGGAAGGATATATTGTGGAGTTCACAGCCGAGTGTTAACAATACTTTTCCAAAGCAGAAAATGTATTCATATCCAGATTGCGGGAGTGGGGAACTGTTGAAGGAAATCCTGTTGTGGATTAAAGCTTTAATGGTGGACTAGGGTTTGATAGAACTTCAAAAATTTGAGATAGAGACTTAAACCTCCAGTACTGGGGGAAGGAGATAATTGAAAGATGATAAAATTAAGTTAGAAGGGGGAATAGGGATATGAATGCCAGAACCTCTAGTAGATTGAGAGAGCGATGAACACGTCTGTAATATTCCCAAATGGGAAAAGTAGGAATATAGTGCAAAATGTTGGAACAATATTGCAGATCATCATTTAAAAATCAAGAGGCCAATATGGAGACCTTTCATATGTTATTACAGCAGCAAAATGTACATAAGAAATGGGCCATAAGATGCATAACAAAAAATACAAGCCTCTAATGAACAAAATCCCTCAATAAGAGGTGTTGCGGTCACGTAGAAAAGATGAAAGACCCTTAAAATGTTATTTTATTTTCTATGCTATAAAAAATTATTATACATCATATATAAAGCTGTTACGTGCCTCAAAATATAGATCTATATCAGATCTGAGCAGTATACAAGCTCCTCTAAAGAACCCCTTAAGGGTTTTCAACAAAACACCAAGTACAAGTTGTAGATCTGAGATCTAAGACTGCAGATCTACTGTGAAATACAGATCTGGAAAGTGTGTCTAATCTGATATTATCAATAGAGTAACCTTGTCCAATGGATCCTCAAACTGAAAGGTAGATCCCCTACACTAGAGAATAAGCTCTCCATATGATGTGTCAAACTACCCTGCAACTCCTTTAGAAAATACCGCAGATCTGGAAGTAAAATGTGATGTAGGGATGAATAACCAGTTGGCCTGATGCCAAGATCTGAAAATATGCTCAATGGCCTTCAATACTATCCTCCCGATGGAAAGGACGCCTCCTCCACTGAAAATAAGCAATGAGATGGCCTAGATCTAGAGATCTTATCACCACTTGCTACAACCTCAAAAAACAACCAAACCCTCAGCAACATCTGCGTTGTAGTTGAAAGAAGAAGCTTGGCCTTAAGCCTGATAGTGGAAAATGTAGTAGAAACTCTCCCAAGAGGCCTCTCAAAGAAAGAGGTGGGATTCTCGATCAAGAACACCTTGTGCTAAACAACACTCTATCTCCGCTAAAAAGAAAGAGAAAGATATATGTCTAAATATACCATATATTCAGAAATATAATATACATCAACATGATGAATATGGCTTCCATCCACTTCCTTAAATAGAATATGAGCTTGCAAACCCTAATCCCCATCCAAAAATATTACTACAAAAACACAAATCATGTCCATCTAAAACTGTGTTGTCCCTCATTGATGACCACTCCACCATGACATCGTTGTTGATCTGGTCAAGGTTGATCCAACCCCTTTCACACCAAGGGTGCTTTAATTAAGCTGCCAAGATTTGTCTCTTTCACATTTGGCATTGATTTATTCATTATTAAGGAGAATTATGGACCTCCTTTGCCCACTTATTCTTTAAACAAAGCAAGAAAACAAAATTGAATATTCCAACTAGCTCATGGCTAATTGGGAATATTACAATCCTCCCTTCCCAAATGTTGCTTGTCCTCAAGCAACTGATAAGGTGAGTGTTGCAACTCTTTCATTCCTCCATTGGTGACACCAACATGTGATAAGCTTCCCTCATAAGCTAATTGTTCACCAATCCATCCCTCCATGAATTTCTACTCCAAAGTTCTCATGAGATGCAAATAATCCATCCCATAAGGAGACAATAGTTCAAATGAAACAAACATGGTTGGCCAAATGTTCTCCTTGAAACATGTAGCATAGTAAACATGGAGAATCTCCATCCCATAGGGCACATACATACCTCCCATCCTCCCTCCAAACATTCCCATAAAAAGTACAAGTACATCATCAATGTATGGGATAAAAATTAAATATATACAAACAGAAATTTGTGGATATGGAGGTGGGTCATAGTCCCACATGTAGAACCAGCGCAGTAAATCTCCTGACTGTGAGAATAATCTAGAAATAGATTTAGTTTTGGTTTGTTGAACGAGAGTGTGCATTTAGAAATCAGTTCCATCTATTCAGGTTTGTTTCCTCTTCTTCAGGAAGATTAGGTGAGTGAGTTTCCTATATAAGTGTGATGTAATTGAGCAATTTAATTCATTGAGTTATGTGAGCTTTGTCTCACGTTTACTGGTGTTTCTGGCTGTGCTTAGTTTTAATTTGGTATCGGAGCTGTAGTTGTGTTTGGGTATTGGATTGAGCTCTGGCTCATCCGCTTTCAAAACCCATCGGAAAGTCGGGCCGCCTGTGTGATTGGTGTTTCCCTGCTGAGACAGCGCATTGTTGATAGCCAGCGCGTGGGATTGCTGACCTGAACGTTGCCAGCGTGAAGCTTGCTGTTCCTGCTGTTCGTGCGTGGAGTGAAGATTGCGTGCGTTTTTTTTTAATAAACTGTGTAAAGGCAGATGCACAAATAAGCGCGTGGGCAGACGGTCATAAACAGCTCTCATTCATCAGCAGTTGAGAAGCACGGTTGCTGTTCAAGCTAGTGCGTACAGCTCACAGTCTCATTTATCTCTCGCCATGTGCTTGGTAACCGAAAGTTGAAGAGTTGAAATTTCATGTGTGGTCAAAGCATTTTGAACATAGATAAGTCAAAGCATTTTTTTAATTTGAGCATGAGCCATATGATATAACGTGAAAGTCGTTGTTATGAAAACGTAATCATTTTTTTTTACAAAGGTGAAAGTCATATGGTATAAGAGGACGTAACTTTGATAAGGTGAAAACTTTAGTTACTTAAGTTACATTGAAGTTATGGTGAAAACTTTGATTAGTAACTTTCGTTGAAGTTAAGGTGAAAAACTTTGACTACGTAACTTTTGTTGAAGTTAAGGTGAAAAAATTTGAAGTTAAGGTGGAAAAATTTGATTGAAGTTTTAATTAAAAAAAAAAAACCTTTTTAAAGGATTTTTTTTTTTTGACTTTATTATATGAAGCTCTATTCGCACTTTATTTGAAAATTGATTTGTCTTCGTGGGCTTGAGGACCGAGGTGTGCATCGTTGAACTCAATAAAGCTTGCAACTTAGATCTTTGAATTTGGTCATTGTTGTTGAAATGGCTAATCCTCTTACTGATTCATACTTAAATGAATCTACAAAACTTGATGGAGAAAATTATGTAAACTGGAAATTTAAGCTCATAACAGTACTGGAGGCATACAATCTCTGGACGATTGTCAAAGGTGACGAGCCCAAGCCTCAACCTCCTGCTGCCACTCAAGATTGGGATAAGCATGAAATGAAAGAAAAGGTGCTGCTACGCATGTCAGTGAAGGACAATATTATTCCTCACATTCGGGACTGTGAAACTTCAAAGGCGACATGGGACACTCTCAAAGGTTTGTATGAAACTACTAATGAAAACCGTATTTTATTTTTAAAAACAAAGCTGCTATCTATCAAAATGGAGGCCAATGAAAGAATTAGCAACTTTGTTTCCCGAATTAAAGGCTTGAGTGATAAACTAGGTGATATTGGTGAAAAAGTGTCTAGTACAGACTTGGTAACTGTTGCATTGAAGGGGTTAGTCCCAGACTATAAAGTCTTTATTTCAGCTCTCTCAGCTAGACCGACACCTCCTACATTTGAAGAATTGGCTGGAATTCTTCTTCAAGAAGAAGAGCGAATGAAAAATTTTGAACTGGAGTCAAATGGTTCTGATTTGGCTTTGACTGCAAGAGGCAAAAGACCATTTCGAGGGAGACCATGGGACAGGAACAAAGGCCGGTTTCAAGCAAAACAGAAAGGTATGACACCTCCTGATTCTTATGTTAAGAGGAACATTGAATGTGATTATTGTGGAAAACGTGGACATCTGGCTAAAGATTGCTATAGGAGAAAGAATAATGAATCAAATCAAAGACATAGAAGGCATAATGGAAATTACATAAACAGAGACACCTCAGTGACTGATGGATTTAAAAATCTTAAGTTATTTCTTTCTGATGCTGCATTGTCTGCTGAAACTGATGATGAGAATGCTTGGTTCATAGATTCTGGTGCATCAGCGCACATGACTTGTAATAAAGAATGGTATGATAAATATTATGAGAAATCTGATGGCACACACATTTACCTAGGAGATGACAGGTCACTTAAAGTTCAAGGCTATGGCATAATAAATGTGTACTTACCTAATGGACAAATGCGACAAATTCATAATGTGATGTATGTACCTGCTCTCAAAAAGAATTTGATATCTGTTTCCACTATCACTGATAATCATTTAAAAGTGGAATTTGGTAAATTGGGGTGTATTGTGAAAGATGTTCAGGACCACTACAGGGTTGTTTCTACAGGTACCAAGGTTGGAGGATTATATAAATTGGATGTGACGGTGAAGCGTCATGTGGCATTGACATCCAAAGAGGCATCAACAGCAGAGTTATGGCATCACAGGTATGGGCACCTAAATTACAATGATTTATCGTTGTTGCAAAGGAAATCAATGGTTGAAGGTCTTCTTGTTATGAAGTGTGAACATTTACCATGTGAAGCTTGTGCACTTGGTAAGCAGCATAGAGAAGAGTTTCCTGTTCATACCGAGAAACGACAGTATGATATACTTGAATTAATTCACAGTGATGTATGTGGACCTATGCAAACTAGGTCTCTTGGTGGTGCTTCATACTTTGTTATTTTTATTGATGATAGATCTAGGTATACCTGGGTCTATTTCATTCGAAGGAAGAGTGATATATTTGAGTATTTTAAAGAGTTTCGAACTATGGTTAAAAAACAAACAGGTAAGTACATTAAAATACTCAGATCTGATCAAGGGGGTGAATATAAGTCAAAATCATTTAACACCTATTGTAAATCTAATGGAATTCAACAACAGTTCACAGTGCCACATACCCCTCAGCAAAATGGTGTTGCTGAGCGATGGAATAGAACCTTGATGGAATCTGCTCATAGTATGCTGCAAGGTAAGAACATCTCTAATGGTTTCTGGGCAGAAGCCATTAACACTGCTGTTTATCTGAAGAATCGATGCCCCACTAAGCAATTAGTTTTTCAAACTCCTTTTGAGGTTCTTCATGGTTATAAACCTAATGTGAGTCATTTCAGAGTCTTTGGATGTACTGCTTTTGCTCATATTCCTAAGGCTAACAAAAGAAAACTTGATGCCAAGTCAATCAATTGTGTTTTCATTGGGTATTGTACGGATCAGAAAGCCTATAAATTGTTTGATCCAAGTTCCCATAAACTATTTGCAAGTCGTGATGTGTTGTTTCATGAGCAGGCTGATAAAAGTAATACAAAGAATGATGCATGGCATATATCTAATGATGCTCATGTCAAACTTGATACTTTGATTAAGCAGGAACAGGTACAGGTACAGGTACAGGATCAGGATGAGAGCAGTATGAGCACATCCAGCAGCAGTGAGTCATCACAAGGGGGTGATTCACCTCAAAGCCGACGCATCATGGATGGAACACCCACATGCATTGAAGCACCAATAAGGTCATCCCGACAAACTCAGCTTCCTGCAAGGTATAGAGACTATGCCTTAATGTCTAATATAATGAATGTTGAAGAACCAATTGACTATGAGCAAGCTAAACAACATGAACAATGGATTAATGCTATGAATGATGAGTATGCTTCTCTTATGAAAAATCAAACATGGGAATTAGTTGAACTTCCTGAAAATAAAGTTCCAATTGGAAGCAAATGGTTGTACAAATCGAAATTTAAAGCAGATGGTACAATTGATAAATTTAAGGCAAGATTAGTAGCAAAAGGATATGCTCAAAAGGAGGGAATTGATTATGAAGACACTTTTGCACCAGTAGCTAAGTTGAATACAATTAGATTAGTGATTGCCTTATCCACAAAACATAATTGGAATATACATCAATTGGATGTCAAATCTTCTTTTCTAAATGGTGATTTAAAGGAAGAAGTTTATTTGGTTCAACCTGAAGGGTTTGTCAAACAGGGACAGGAGCATCTGGTTTGCAGGTTAAGAAAGGCATTGTATGGTTTGAAATAGGCACCGAGGTTATGGTATGTAAAGATTGATACCTTCTTTCTTCAGAATGGATTTGTGAAAAGCAAAAATGATCCTAACTTGTATGTTAAGAAAGATGACAAAGGAAATGTTGCTTTAATATCTTTGTATGTGGATGATCTCATTATAACAGGTAGTGCTCACAAGTTAATTGAAGAAATTAAAGTTCAGTTGTCACAGGAATTTGAAATGAAAGATTTGGGTGAATTGCATTACTGTTTAGGAATTGAGGTATGGAGAGAGCCTGGTAAAACTTTGATCACTCAAAGCAAATATACAAAGGAGATTCTTAAAAAGTTCAATATGACGGATTGCAAAGCTATGTCAACTCCTTTAGAACAGAATGCAAAGTTGTACAAAGAAGATGGATCGAAAGAGGCAGATGGAACATTATATCGTCAGTTAGTGGGAAGTTTGAACTATCTCACCACTACCAGACCAGACATTGCATACTCAGTCAGTATTCTTAGTCAATTCATGGCTAAGCCTTCAGGAAATCACTGGAATGCTGCAAAGAAAGTTCTCTGATACTTAAAGGGAACAGTGAATTTAGGTATTATGGATACTGATGAATCTGATGTTGCACTGACAGGTTTTTCTGATTCAGATTGGGCAGGAAATCTAGATGACAGACGATCTACCTCTGGCTATGCATTTCATATTGGATCGGGGGTCGTATCTTGGAGTAGTAAGAAACAGCCAACTGTTTCTTTATCATCAACAGAATCTGAGTACAAAGCTTTGAACAATGCCACCTGTGAAGCTATTTGGTTGCGGAGAATTCTTGCAGATCTTGAAGAAGCGCAAAGTGGTTCAACATGTATCAATTGTGATAATCAGAGTGCTATCAAATTAGCACATAATCCAGTTTACCATGCTAGAACAAAACACGTTGAGTTACAGTACCACTTTGTACGTGAGAAAATTGAGTCGAATGAAATTGAATTGATATTTTGTAATACCAAGGATAATGTGGCTAATATATTTACTAAGCCCATTGGTAAAATCAAATTTGAAGTTTTTAGAAGTCAATTAGGTATTGTAGAAAATCCATTTCTCCATTAAGGGAGGATGTGAGAATAATCTAGAAATAGATTTAGTTTTGGTTTGTTGAACGAGAGTGTGCATTTAGAAATCAGTTCCATCTATTCAGGTTTGTTTCCTCTTCTTCAAGAAGATTAGGTGAGTGAGTTTCCTATATAAGTGTGATGTAATTGAGCAATTTAATTCATTGAGTTGTGTGAGCTTTGTCTCACGTTTGCTGGTGTTTCTGGCTGTGCTTAGTTTTAATTCTGACTACATCAGATATTGATATGGTAAGTGGTTTCCACACCACTTACTTGCTGCCCAAGTCATCTAAATATGGATGAAAGTGTGAGATGTGTTTTGTGCTTTTGGAATGCACCAACAGTGATACAAAATCTCCGTTTGATCTCCAAGGGAGTGGCCATGTTTAGAAATTTTTGTGGCCCAAATTTGGCCATGAAGTTTATATGGTTAGTGCTCCTCCATGGAGCTATGGCATGCATAAACATGGTAAAAGAATGCATATCTTCATCAAATAAAACATTATTTACATGAGCATGTTATTCACCAAAATTCCTCCTCAAACAAATGGAGTGGTGCATAGATCTATCTCCTCTCTCAAAAGAAGAAAGAGGTGGTTGAATTAGCTCCTTTATAGAGTTATGTTGCTATCCCAACTCCACATAGTTCATGCATCTTTGAAAATGTTGATTTATTTCTTCTCTAAAGCCCTTCCAAGTGTAGTTTTCCATGATAGTGTTGTAGGCATTCATGGAATAAGTATGGCTGAAAGAGAACTCCTCATAGGCCCTTTGTAGCAACTTCTCCTTGAGCTTGGAGTATCTAGATAAGAATATACTACCATGATAGTAGATAACTCCTTCTTGGACTGAATAACCCTCTTCATGTAGCTATCCATCAAGTATCATGCAAGTGAAAAGATCCTTGGAATAATCCACCAACAGTTGGGATTTCCAATATGGATCAATCTGCCATAGTGTCAGCGTTGATGATCTATCAAAAGGAATTTCTGTCATATGGTTTTTCTCCTCCTTGACATCTCCCATGGAAAAGGTATATGTTGGAAGGTTGCTATCCCCTCCAATCCGCCCTTCTTGTATATGCACATGCTTAAGTAAAGGCTGAGGCTTTTGAAATTTAGTCTCCCATGGGAGGATATCATCTATCCAATACCTCGTTGGTTTAATCAAATCATGCATGTGTGGCCACCATCTTCTATCATGTATGGAAGATTTATCTCTAAGTGAGATCATATCCTGAGTCTCTATAGCCAAGGAATGATCTCCTTGCCCCTTTATGGTGTCATCCTCCAATCTTACAGCATTTCCTCTCTACGCAGTATGAGATAAGAGAGTGGGTAATGGTGATAAGGTAATAATACCTTCCTCCTCTTTGAGCCTCCCCAAGACTCTCGGCGCTGTATTTTTCTCTTCTAATGCTCCCATCCTTCTTGGATCTATGAATGGGGCATCATGTGACACATTTTTCACCAAATATAGATCAGGTGGTCTCCAAGGTGGTTTACCACAAGATAATGATGTCTCATGGATTATAGTAGATGGGATCATCATATCCCTTCTTCCGCTGTGTGAATTCCTCTCTGTTTCTTGTGTGGAAGTTTCATGACAGTTGGGTATCACTCTTAATGACGCAAGAGTGCCTCTAATTGGAGAAATTTATCCATCCTCACCTCCAAATGGTGGTGGATCATCTCCTGCTATTCCAGTGTTGTGACCCCTCTCTTTTTTTCTTCTTCTTCCTCCTCATCATCTAAGAATACCTCTATGTAATGTGCTTTTCTAGTTGCACATCCATGGATATGTGCCCATGATTCTTGGTAAGTGAAGCAAAGCTTCCTCCTCTTCAGGTCTTTCCAGACATCATCATCAAGTGTTTTTTATACAAGCTCTCCTTTCAAGGGGGAGGCTTCTCTTCTTTTCCCTTTGATGGAAAAGAGGGCTTGTGCTGAAAAGTTGTCTTTGCTTTTGGCAAGGCATCGTGAAGGTCTGTAGCCCTTTCAATGGCATATTGTAGGGTATTAGGCTTGGTAGACTTAACCAACTCATGAAGAGGTTCATCTAACCCATCAATGAACATGTACACCCTTCTTGTTGTAGATAAATCAGGAACCATAACAGAAAGTCTTAAAAATTCAGAGATGTAAGTTTCTACATTATATGATTGTTTTAACTTTGTAAGCCCATGAATGGTGCTTTAGGATCTCTTCTATCAAATACTTCCACCAGCATTCTAGTGAACTCTGAATAAGTAGTTACATTGGCATGACCCAATCTAGGCAAGCCATGGAACCCCCAGTGATGTGCTTCACCCTCAAGGTGCAACGCTGCAATCTTGATGGCCTCCATTTCTGGAACCTTGTTCAACTGAAAGTAGATGTCAATTTTTTCTACCCAGGATTTGGTAGTACACTTGGATGACCCATGAGGCAGAGTAAAGGTTTCTTCATCAACAAATAAAGGTTCAACATTTCATATCAGTCTTAAAATTACTTATCTCTAGCGTATCAAGTTGAAGAGAGATGAGAATGACATGACTCCTCTTTCAGTTTTGAGAAAAAAAAATGTCTTCTATACAGTAATCTTGAGGCCCTCTAGTAGCATATTTGAAAGAAACAGTCCTAGAGATGTACAAAATTGTGGTGATCTTAAGATTGTTTATGACCATACCTCCTTTATATATGATATATCTTCTCTTGCAAAGCGTACATCAGAAGTTTATTTGGACCCTCCATTTTCTTCTGACATAAGTCAAATTGTATTTACACTGTGTATGGCTATAGTAAGTTTTTCATTTTCTCAACCAATGGCAAGTATCAGAATCTTGAGGGCAGAAGTCAATTTCCTTTCTCAACAGTTTAAGGTGCATGGTCAAGGAATTTCATTACCACATTATTTTTCTAGTACACCAGAAGTTATATATATATATATTGATGACTTCATAGGATAACATGTTCTGGAGTTTAAATTTGAGGTTGTAAATTGGCTCATCTTGATCTCATCTATGCATTGCTTGGGCTCTCTCTGCTCTATATATAGAGGGGAAAAAGATGTTAACAACAGTTCTAATAAGGGCTAGCTCCAAGACACCTTGACATAATCAGATTTGTAGGAGCCAGTTCAAAAGGAACATTGCAAATCACTCCAAGAAAAAAAAAAATGTATAAAATTTAGAGAAAGTCTCTTTGTATATTCATACAGTCAAAATTACTTATCATATCAAGGTATGATTCTATTATTAAGGCTTGTATCTTGATTACACTATTTTTTAAAGTCATTTTTGAATGATTTGAGCATGTGAGAAAATTTTCCAGGTCAAGTTTACTGACAGAGTTGTAGCATGATAAAGAATCATTGATGAAAGCTAGATGATCAATTGAAGTAAATCTTCAGAAGGAGCTATGTAGTCCCTGGTAGAATGGCTTCTCAACACTTCTTGCCCAATGAATTTTTCAACAGAAACACCATGTCATAAGACGTTGATCTTCAAAAGCTAGATGAATGAATGACTATGGATTAGTGGTAGGTTGCAGGTAGCCCAATGGTTATGCTTTGGATGAGGATACCTTTATGAACATACCTCCTTAATATCTGAGATATCTTTTGTTGCACACCGTACATCAGAATTTTTTTTGAACCTTCCATTGGCTTCTGAAATAAGTCAAATTGTATTGCACTATATATGGCTACAATAAGTTCCTCATTTTCTCGACCAATGGAAAGTATCAGAATCTTGAGGGCAGAAGTAAATTTCTTTTCTCAACAGTTTTCATTACCACATTTTTTTTCTAGTACACCAGCAATTATATATCTATATATATATATATATATATATATATATATATATATATATATATATATATATATATATATATATATATATATATATTGATGACTTCATGAAACTGGCCTATGATAACATGTTATGGAGTTTAAATTTGTGGTTGTAAATTTGCGCATATTGATTTAATATATGCATTGCTTGGGCTCTCTCTCGTCTATATAGAGAGTGAATAAATATGTTAAGAACAGTGCAAATAAGGGAAATCTCTAAGACATCATGCCATAATCAGATTTATAGTAGTTAGTTCAAAAGGAACAGTGCAGATCGCTCCAAGAAAAAACAAAAAAATATATAAAATTTAGGTCAAGTCTCTTTGTATCCTCATATAGTTAGAAGTACTTATGATATCAAGGTATGATTCCACTATTAAGGTCTGTCTCTTGATTAATCTATTGTTTAAATTCATTGTTGAATGATTCGAGAATGTCAGAAAATTTCCCAGGTCAAGTATATTGACACAGTTGCAGCATGATAAAGTCTCATTAATGAAAGCTATATGATCAACTGAAGTAAATATTCAGAAGGACCTATGGAGTCCCTAGTAGACTGGCTTGTCAACAGTTCTTTCCTGATGAATTTTTCAACCGAAATACCAAGTCATAAGACGTTGATCTTCAGAAGCTAGATGACTGAATGACTATGGATTAGTGGCAGGTTACAGATAGCCCGATGGTTATGCTTTGGACGAGGACACGTTTCTATTTATAGATAAATATCCTCTCAATATTATATTTAATATACTTATTCCCAGATATAATGGAGAATATGCTGATAAGGAGGCTCTCATGTTCAGGAGGATATCCCTGTTGAGTGTGATCAAGAGCACCTTGCCAAAACTGCTAATATGGAAGGATGATAATTAATAGCCTTTTTTGCTATATCTCTGAGAATCCACCTTTATCTCATAAATGAATCAATGACTAAAGTCTGGGAGCATCGTTGAGACTAAATTTTTAAAGTAGGAAACATGGCTTATTACGAATCCATTTGGGTGAGAGAGCTCTCTGGTGAGTAATTTGAGCACGTACTCGAAATCATTGTTGTATGTTGAAGAATGTGATTCTCATTTCATAGAATCATGTGTTCCATGATCATTCCAAGCATGATGGCATCAGGTACCACCTTACATGTGATATGACATAGCTAGGAGAAATCAAGCTCCACCATTAGAGGATAGTTGTGCAGATTATCGACATCCTCATAAAGCCTCTTCACACGGTCAAGTTTATCTCTCTTTAGGTAGAGGCTGGGAATTTTGGTAAGATCCTACTATGATCATCTCGATTAAATATTGAGCTCTGGGAGCTCCTAGGGGCTTGGGATTCTTTTTGTGTTGTGATTACATATGTAACTAGGAAACCAAAGAAGGTCACTTTGTAAGGATTCATCAAAAGGAATGGTATGTATATTATAACGATTATTAATCACGATTTTTGAAAAGTATTTCCATCATAATCTACCATTTGTTTTGGATCTGGAAATATTAAGAGAAGTATAATCTTCGTGGACTTGGTTGAAGCTGAAAATCAACACTTGAATCAGTGAATTCTTCCAGAGTGTGCCTATGATATTTCCTCAAAAAATTGGTGACCTAATATTCTCCATACATCTGATTGATCTAAGATATGTCAAGGAAGTTCGATTTTCATAATTCTTAAACCAATGATTCAAAGAATGGTATCCTTCATGGCCAGCGGAGAAGTGATCTAATCACTTCTATGTCCATCTCTAAGGCCCGAATCCTATGAGAAAATCCAAACATCCAGCACTTACTAGTTGATGCTGGCATCAAACATTTATATATAGTGTCCTTTGGAACCAATCGTTGTTCTCCAGAAATTGACAATGCAAATTTTAAAGGCGTTTTTTTTTAATTATTATGAACAGATCTTGAGTAAATTTCCATGCTTGGAATTGGATCAATTGTTGGTAGCTTATTCACTTACTTGAAGTCCCAGTCAAGCCTACCTCTAGATTGATGAAGCTGCCATGTCTCCTAAAGATGTTTTTATTAAGTATGAAAAGTAGAATTTAAATCTATACTCAGTGGCATTCTCTTAAAAACATTTACTTAATTATAGTAATATAAGACAACTACAACATTAAAGAATGTCATCATTCATTATGAAAATTCCTACTTCATCAAGTATGAATCTCTTACAGTAGGAGTAGGCTTAATAAGAGTTTCTCTTCATCCTATAATAGGCCTTGATAATCAACAACTGCTTAAAAGGCAGAGTAAAGGTTTCTTCATCAGCAAATAAAGGTTCAACATTTTATATCAGTCTTAAAATTACTTATATCCAATGTATCAAATTGAAGGGAGATGAGAATGACATTAAACCTCTTTCAGTTTTGAGAAAAAAAAATGTCTTCTACACAGTAATATTGAAGCCATGTAGTATCATCTTTGAAAGAAACAGTCCTGGAGATGTACAAAATTGTGGATATCTTAAGATCATTTATGACTAGACCTCCTTTATATCTGATATCTCTTCTCTTTCAAACCGTACATCAAAATTTTGTTTGGACGCTCCATTGGCTTCTGAAATAAGAAAAAATGTATTGCATTGTATGGCTACAGTAAGTTTTTCATTTTCTCAACCAATGGCATGTATCAAAATCATGAGGGTAGAAGTCAATTTCTTTTCTCAATAGTTTAAGGTGCATGGTCAAGGATTTTCATTGTCACACTCTTTTTCTAGTACACTGGAAGTTATATATATATATATATATATATATATATATATATATATATATATATATATATATATATATATATATATATATATATATATATGTATATATATAACAAACAAATCCATTAGCTATGCACTGATAAAATGATTCATTGGCTAGTTACTCTAATTCTTGGACAACTAAAGAACTACCCAGCAAATACAAAATATATTGTACTGATGAAATATTTAAAAAAAATTATAACCAAGCCTTTCAATTCAAAATATGAGAAAATGAACTATTTAATATCTTAGAATGTGTTGCATACCTATTCCCAAACTAAAATTTAGGTGTTTGAGACATGTAACTGATGAGTCCCAAACTTGCATCTTTCCTATACACCTTTCTAGACTTTTTCCATTTACCTGGACGTCCTAAGTCATCAACATCATTGCATATTAATCATAAAAGAGCATTTAAAGTGGTTTTTAACTATGTTTTGTGTCTGCTGTTTGAATTAGATTTTTTCTCATTAAGCTGCGGAATCTTGTCACTTTCCGCAGCCATTTTGTTAAAGTCTATATTGCATGTGTCTTCAGGAAAATCAAGCCACATGGGCAAGTTGGAAATGACATGGATATGGACCGAGTCCTATTGGCTCAGTCGAATTCACCAAAGAAGGCCGTGGTCAAAGGTAGTCAAATGGTGGTCAAACTAAGAGTCCTACGGTGACAGAACTCCATTTTTCACCACGTGAAGACTTGCGTGGCCGTTCCATGATCCCAGGGGACATATCAACACCTATGATTTGCTCCATAAGCCGAATCCAACAGCCACTCTCCATAGATTTAATCTTTACGGCAGCCATAATTCTAAATTTCTGGACGTGGTTGTTCACGTGTCTTTTATCAGCGCAGATTGTAGGAAAGTAGTTATGTCATCCTCTTTTATAAATAATGCATTCTCATACGCATAGTAGTTATCTTCTATAATGTAATTTGGCTGTAAAGAACGCCCACTGTTCCGTGACATTATTTCCTTGTTATGACTGCGTTTTGAATACATGAGAAGACTCTGTTCATAAGCATAATTCGTGGTTGATAGTTGTTGCCCGAGGATTGTGCAAAGGGACCCTGCACACGCCAAGGTTTTTGTGTATTGCTGTATAGTTTCATGTTTGATTTCCTTACGCTCATTATGCCATAGTTATTCACGTGTATATATTACATCTCTTATGGTATTAACGTTTTATTTCTGTTCATAATTTTTCATGCTTTATACTGATGTTAACTGATCAGTGTCTTTGTTCCAGATTACAGTAGGCAACCCGGGCATTTGCACATAGTTTTACAATGGCTAATGACATGGAATCAGTCTTGTCCTTCTGCTGATTTATTTTTCTTAGCTTTTAATTCCAGCACTGTTTTATTTATTTCAGTTTTGTACATTTGCTTTATCAGTTAGATTAGATATTAAATTACTCATGTCATTATCAGTTACCTCCGAAAACCATAGCGAGACTAATGGTGAGGGATTGAAGTATGAGTGTGTAGTTTGATATTATTTTATTTTTCTGCAAATTGGATATCAGATTTCTCAAGTTGTTTATGATTACTTCCGAAAACCATAGCGAGACTAATGGTGAGGGGTCAGAATATGAGTTGATGTAATTTTATTTTAGCTTTACTTTGCTTGCAATTCTTGGATTTCTTTGAACACAGTTTCTTTTGTATTTAGACAGCAGCAAGGGTAATGGGTTTCATGATCAATAGTTCACTGTTTGTTTGAATAGTGTAGTGGCACATTTTCATTTTCTTTAAGGAATTAATTTTTTCATTGCATGTTTTAAAACCCTTTTGAAGTTTGAAGTTTGGGAAATCATTATAAAGGACATCATTTCCTTGAAAATTTATATCCATACTTGTATTTTAGAATTTCCATTTCACATTAGGAAACCAACCAAGATAAAAACCCCCAAGATAAATAAAAAAAAAACCAAAAACGACAAAAAGTAAGAGATAGGTTATCTTGCACATATAGTGCGCCACACTTCGTCAGCTTACGAATCCTGGATTGAGAAATTAATGTAGCAATTTAGGACACACTAAATTGACCAAACATTTTGGCGCCGTTGCCGGGGAAGTGTAACTAAGTAGCCAATTTCCTAAAAAAAAAAAAAGCAATAAAAAGAAGGGAAAATTTGATAACTTCTTGAAGTATGCTCTCCTCTTGTACCTAGTGTGATCTGGAGGATAAGAAAAGAGAGTTATTGGTTCAATAATTTCTTAAGTATGCTCTCTTCTTGCACCTAGTGTAACCTGGAAGATCAGAAAGAGAATTATTAGCCTAACTTAAAAAAAAATAAAAAAAATGACATGCATAGAGCAAGAGATTCTAGGGGAAGGTTTATAGCTAGAGCCAAGAGTTCGATTTTCACAACTCCATCTTCTTCAAGGCATAGACAAGATTCACCACCATCTACCCCTAGCCTTAAGATTCCTGGAATTCAAGGAGAAGCTGAATTAGAGGATTCTCCTACACCATCTACCAAATCTCATTTAGAAGAAGACCCTTTCTTTACTTCTACAGGAGAGTATATTGTAATTAAAGAAGTAGAATCACCTAAAGAAGAAAAGGAAGAAACTCCCTCTCATCCTCCCTTGATAGAAGAACCATAGGACTCTGAGGACTCTGAAGAAACTATCATGACAGAGGAAGTAGTAGATGGATTCGGAGGTAGAGGTAGAGGTAGAGGAGGAGGAAATAATGGAGGCAACAATGGTGGAGGTAATAATGGAAGAAATAGGGAAGGAGACAACTCGTTTCGATTCCCTATAGTTGATGAGGAAACTCATACAATGATGAAAAACATCTCACCATCTGTCCTCCCCAACTTTTATGGGTTGCGAAGTGAGGATCTTGAAACATTTCTGTTTGAGTTTGAAGTCGCGTGCCGAACCTATGACTATATGGAAGACTCTCAAAAACTCAAACTGTTTCCTTCAACATTGAAGAGAGCCGCTTTGAAATGGTTCATGGGATTAGTCACCCAATCTATTAGGACTTGGAATGATATGAAACAAACATTTTTGGATAGATACCTGGACTATTGCATGCCCACCAATCACAAGGATGAGGTATTCAAAATGATGCAAAAAGAAGATGACAATTTGGAGGATTTACTTGAAAGATTTCAATACAACTTAAAAAGAGCAAATATGAGCAACTTAGATGAGGAAAATTTGAAAGCACTTCTATTAAAAGCCATCAGAGATGAATGGATAGATATTTTAAACACGATGGGGAAAGGAGACATTTCTCAACTTCCACTTCGTGACATAACAGAACTATGTATCCATCTCTCAAGGGGAAAATCTAAAATGGGAAAAGGGCCTAGAGATCCTTCTCTTATTAGGGCAAACAAATTTGCAACTGGATCAGTAGGTAGGGCAGAGATTGGCAATATGCTTGATGAATTCAAAACTGATATCTTAGGGAGCCTTAGTGAAGAACTAGACACCCTTAAAATTCAAAACAAGAAGAAAGCAGAAATTGATGCTTTAGCCATCTTTTGTCCGAAATGTAGGAAGAAACATGCTTTAAGGGAATGTCCCTTGGATGCAAAAGTTGTAGAAACATGTATGATTTTCTCAGAGAATCATGAGACCAAGGATTTTCCTTCAATTCCTGGACTCGAAGCTGTCCTTCAAGAAGATCCAAATTCAGTAGAGTCTCTCTGTTTTGTTGCAAGAAGACCTTGGCAGGAGCAACAAACTCAAGGGATTAACAACCCTATGAATTTTCAACCCCCACCAAATTGGAATCCTTGGCAACAACCTTGGCCCCAACCTCAAAATTCATATCAGTCATGCGTACAAGGTATGAAAAATCCTTATGGGAGATTTGCTCAATTTTATCAATATCCTCCATCTTTTCAAAATCAACAAGCTCCACAACTTCCAAACCCAAATCTACAACTTTCATTTCCATTTCCACAACAACAACCTTCTCAACAAAATCCAAATCCTCAACTCATGCTTCCATTCCATCAAAAGACAAATCAACTTCCAGCTCAACCATTTCCAAATCCTAACAATAAAAATGCTCAGAATACTTACATGATAGAAGGACAACAATTTCCTACCTATATGATTGTTCCTCTCAATGATGTACAACTCAGGTCTGGTAGAGTTTTAGAAAAACCTTCTATAGATGTCCAAGAGCAAGATAGCTCTAAGGAGGACTCTCTTAAAGTTAATAAGGGTTATGAGGAAGCATCTCTTCAAAACTCAAACATTCAAAAAAAGAAAGAAAATTTAACCCCCACAACTCCTATAGTTGAGCAACCTGCATCTTCATCCACACCTCCTTTCCCTGAAAGATTACAAATTGATAAAGGGGTGGAAAAACAAATCTTGTTGCCTAACTATGATTTTCTAGATGAATTAAAGAATCTTTGTATCAAGATTCCCTTGCTACAAGTCATTAGAGAGCTTCCTATTCTAGCAAAAACAATAAAGGAGTTGAGTCTCAAAAGACCAGGAAGGAAACTAAGAGATACAAGAAGAATCCACATGGTAGGAAAAATTGCAGATATCATGATGGGAAAAATTACCATGCAGAAGTATGTAGATCCAGGTAGTCCAATTGTCAAGACACATATAAATGGGGTAGAAATTCCAAACACATTGATTGACTTAGGGGCTACTATCAACATTATGAGTAGACAGATTATGGAACAGCTAAAACTTCCTAATCTTCTTTTTACACCTACTTTATTGCAACTTACAGATCGATCAATTATCAAACCAGATGGTGTATTAGAAGATATTTCAGTCTCCTTAGATTCTTGGGAATATCCAGTAGATTTTATAATTTTGACTCCCAAGAGTAATCTAGGAGGGCACCCACTTATCTTTGGAAGACCTTGGCTAGCCACAGCTGATGCTTTCATTAGTTGTAGATCTGGGGATATGTACATTTCTAATGGTAATTCGACAAAGAAATTCAATTTTTTATCCTCCAGCAAAAGCAATCACAGAAGTAGGAGACAATGAATGGGTCGATGATGAGGACACTATACAACCTATCTTTACCATTTCTGAAATCAATGAGGACAGTCAAATTCTGAACACATTAGAAAATTTTGAGACATCTTCAGAATATGACCCCACACAATTTCAGTTGGAATCTGACATTGAATATTTATCATCAAGAAAAATGTCTCTTTACTCTATGGAAGAGTTCAGTAGTTCTACCATTAAGATTTTTCCACGAAAAAAATTGAATATCAACAAAAACTTGGAAAAGTCACAACAGGAAGAACTAACCAAAATCTTGCAAAAACATTCTGCTGCATTTGCATGGGAGTATACTGATATGAAAGGTATTGATCCTAAGACTTGCATTCATCATATATATATTGAGGAAAACAGTAGACCAATCAGACAACCTCAAAGAAGGATTAATCCAAACCTTAGGGAGATAGTGAAAGAAGAGCTCCAAAAACTACTCAATGTAAACTTCATTTATCCAATTTCAGATAGCCGATGGGTTTCTCCTTTGGTTATAGTACCTAAAAAGAATGGTAAATGGAGGGTATGCATTTATTACAGGGAATTGAACAAAGAAACTTTGAAGGATCACTTTCCTTTGCCCTTTATCAATCAGGTATTAGATACATTAGCAGGCAAAAAGTACTTTTCATTTTTGGATGGTTTTAGTGGCTATAATCAAATTCAGGTAGCACCTGAAGATCAAGATAAAACCACATTTACCTGTCCATGGGGGACTTTTTCCTATCGAGTGCTTCCTTTTGGGTTATGTAATGCACCCGTAACATTCCAAAGAGCAGTACTAGGAATTTTTTCTGATCTAATCCATGATTGTGTAGAGGTTTATATGGATGATTTTACAGTTTATGGTAATTCATTTGAAGAGGCATTAGAAAATTAAGAAAAAATCCTTATAAGATGTAAAGAAACAAACCTTTCATTAAGCCATGAAAAATGCTTTATGATGTTTACTGAAGGTATTGTTTTGGGGCATCATATTTCAGGAGATGGGATTAAGGTTGATAGATCAAAAGTTGAAGTCATCTCCAAGTTGCCTATTCCAAATTGTCAAAGAGATGTTGGAAGTTTTCTAGGATTTACTGGTTACTATAGAATATTTATAGAAAACTTCACTAAAATAGCATCTCCACTCTTCAAATTGCTTACAAAAGACTGTGAATTTAAATGGGATCCTGATTGTCAATCAACCTTTGAAACTTTGAAAACAAGAATATCTGAAGCACCTATCTTGAGAGGACCAAATTGGAAACTCCCTTTCCATATTTCTACAGATGCTTCAGATACAGCTCTAGGAGCTGTGTTGGGTCAAAAGGATTTAGTCCCTTACGCCATTTACTATACCAGTAAAAATTTGACTCCCACTGAGTTGAACTATACTGTAACTGAAAAAGAGTTTTTAGCTGTTGTTCATGCAATCAATAAGTTTAGACATTATATAACATGCTATGAAACTTTTATTCATACTGATCATTCTGCGATTAGATATCTAATGAAAAAACCTGTTACTAATGGCAGAGTGACAAGATGGCTCCTACTTTTGTAGGAATTCAATATTACTATGTTGGATAGACCAGGGAAACAAAATACAGTAGCTGATTTCTTGTCTAGGATTCAGAATACTAAAGAAGATTCTCTTGTAGAGGATAAGTTTCCTGATGAATACTTGTTTGCAGTAACTACTAAGACCCTTTGGTATGAAGATATTGCTAACTATTTGGTTACAGGGAAACTGCCTCCACATTTATTTCCAAGTGAAAGAAGAAAGATTATTCAGGAGAGTTCAAAATATTCATGGATTTCTAACGAATTGTTTAAAACAGGGCCAGATCTTGTGATCAGAAGATGTGTCAGGGAGGATGAAATGCCTGATATCCTCAAGGCATGTCATGATTAACCATGCGGCGGACACTTTGCTGACAAAAGGATAGCCTATAAAATCCTCTCTTTAGGATATTGTTGGCCTTCCCTCTTCAAAGATGCAAAACAATATGTCAAAAGGTGTGACAGCTTCCAAAGAGTAGGGAAACCTACCCTTTCAAATGAAATGCCATTGCAACCACAGGTACTCATCGAACCCTTTGAAAAATGGGCTTTAGATTTCATTGGACCTATTAATCCACCATCTAAGCAAAAGAAGTATATATTGGTTTGTAATGATTATGTTACTAAATGGGTGGAAGCCAAAGCATTAGTGTCTGCTACTGAAAATTCAGTTGTTAATTTTCTTTATGAGGATATTTTTACTCGCTTTGGTGTTCCAAGAGAAATTGTGACAGATCAGGGAAGCCAATTCACATCCAACCTGGTGGAGAAGCTGATGGAAGAATAAAAAATCAAGCACAGAAGATCTACTCCTTACCATCCGCAAGAAAATGGTTAAGTGGAGTCTACAAACAAAGTTCTCGAAAGTATCATCACCAAAACTGTTCATCTACACAGAAGAGATTGGGCAGAAAGGCTTCTTGAAGCCTTGTGGGCCTATAGAACTACATGGACAAATACAACAGGACATTCTCCCTATGAACTTGTTTATGGGAAGGAAGTCCTGCTCCCCATTGAGTTCCAAGTCAAGACCTTCAAGATAGCAGTTCAGTTGGGGATGGACTTATCAGAAGCCCAAAAGCATAGAATGGAGCAGTTGAATGAGCTAGATGAGATCAGACAAGAGGAAATTCTAAGAACTGATCTAGTTCAATATCAAAGAGCTAAATGGCATGACAAATACATCAAATAGAAGAAGTTTCAAGAAGGAGATTGGGCATTGCTATTTGATTCCAAGTTTAAAGATTTTAAAGGAAAATTTCAGACTCATTGGCTTGGGCCATATGAGATTGAAAAGATCTTTAGTAATGGAGCGGTAAGAATCAAGACCTTTGATGAATCTCAAAATCCTCTTATTATGAATGGCCACAGATTAAAGATCTATCATAAGCCACTCTCAAAAGAGGAATTTGTCAAAATGTTTCAAGATAATTCTGCAATAAGGCTAGTGAAGAAGAATCCTTCTTCTCCACCAGCCTAGCCTTTGTTCTCTTCAGTTTCAAAACAAAAAAAAAATTAAAAATAAAAATAAAAATAAAAATTGTATAAGCCTGAAAACCAATCACTGATTGGCAGTCTTATACAGAAAATGTAGGGTGAAAATCAGGAACACCTCACACCCTATATTTTCCAAAAAAAAAAAAATTCTCTCTCTCTCTTATTTCACAAGTTTTATGACAATCCACTCCATTTCATTCCACTTCATTCCACTCCACTTCATTTCATTTCACTCCATTTCATCTATTTCATTTCATTTCACCAATAAAATTTTTCTTTCATGACCATTTTCATTCAGTCAGTTATCATCTATCCATCTCCATTCACCCAAATAATTTCTGTGTCAGTTTCCGTAGCTGACACCATTTTCCGCAACCAGAAGCAGTTTCTGCAGCCACCACTCTGTTTTTCAAAAATTTACAGTTAGATGTTAGTTCAACAATCATGAAATCAAATGCAGGGATGAGGACATAGTATGAGGACATGAGGCATTGAAAAGCATCAACGAGGAGCAACTGATTGAAGAGTAATGAAAAATGGCAAGAATTCGAAGGTATGAGTATAAATTTATTTCAAATGGCATTCAAGCACATTTTTACATAGTTATAAACCATAGCTCCATTATATGCAATGATTGCGTTGATAATTCCATAACCGTTCCATGATCTCTATACAATTCCCCCACAATCCTTGCATTCATTTTTAAACGGCCTCATAATCAAGCCTCTGGTCCTCACTCATGTTCGGATATACTTTGATACTCCACCTGTAATTATGGAACGTGGTTGATTTGACTACGGCTTCTCTCAGCCGCATAAAATCCGTAGCCATTTCATAAACGTGCTTACGTCTACTCTGTAGCCACCCAATTTTAAATATTTCCGGATGCAATTTACTCCCCCTACTATTCTATTGACCTCACGGCTGCATTTCCACCGTGCTCACATAAGCATTCACCCCATTTTGTTCTCTGTTCCGCTTCATTCCGTGTACCTATTCTCTGACATCCACTTACAGTCATTGGTCTCCTTCATAAACCCTATTCATTTCTGCTAATTCAGCCATCTTACCTCCGCTAAACCATCCTCACGCAGACGAGTTTTAAAGAACGGAAGAAGGGATGGGTCAGTTGTTGAGGACAGAACCAGAGGGACCCAAATTTATGGAAGGATACCCGCAAGTCAAAGACATATTGAAAAAGGCAAAATGGCTTCGATTTATTCAAAAGTTTAAAGGCTACAATAAGGAGGTAACAAAAACTTTTGCGAGGTCTTTCAACGGTCTGGAGGTAGAAATTGGGGACCTCAAATTTACAGTGACTGAGGCATCCATAGCAGTTGCTACAAAACTCCCTCAAGAAGGTGAACGTTGGTTCAAGAACAAGAGCATTGACGAGGAAGCCTGGAGAGTGCTGCTACGTAACCCAGGTATGGATGTTACCATTTTCAAAAAGGGAATTCCTATTCATGCTTTAAAAGAAGAGTGGGCCAGTTTGTTGTTGGTTATTCAAAAATTTATCACCTATGAGGGACGTTTTGGATCAATGTACATGTATCATACCCGACTGTTGATGAATTTCCTAGACAACCAGACCTTCAATCTGCCATAATTTTTACTAAACAGTTTGAAAAAGATGTCTGTAACAGTCCAAAAGCATCTGGGGGATGTAGAATCACATTTGTATCACCATGGTCTCGTGAAAATCCTGATAGAAAAACAATTAAAAGAGAAAAATGACACTTGGGAGCAATTTTTAATTAGAAATTTCTTTGAAGAACCCCAAGAAACCCCTGAAGGAAGTACATCAAAAATAAGTAGAAGAAAGAGAACAGGTGATAAAACTCAAATCACTCCTACTAACACAGTTGAAAGAACTAGTAGAGAAGAAAGACGGTCTAAAAGGAGGAAGGAAAAGACTGAGGGTAAAAAGCCAACAAAGTCAAAAGAGAAAAGAAGCATTGAGGTTGTGCATCAAACCCCTTCCTCAGAAGAATACCATCAATTATTGTCTGAGAGACTAGTTCACCTTCAGGAACAGTCAGCTATGGCCAAAAAGAAAGGAAAAGGAAAACAGAAGGAAAAAGACAGTAGCCCACAGCATGTAAGAAGAAGCACCAGGCTTAAAGGAAAGTGGAGGAAAGCACAAACAAAAGGAACCCATTTTATTGATTTGGGAGAAGGAACACCTGAACAAACTCCAGTTGGCCGTAGTCCACCTCATTCTCAGCCAAACGTTGAAACTAGTCCTCAAGATGTTGACATGAGTCCTTTTCAGCCAGATTTTGAAGTCAATTCTCCTCCACAGCATTTTGGGGATAGCCCAAGGAAAACGACACCCGAGATAGATCCAAAGTAGAAAGAGGTGTATGATTACATAGAATCCTTAGAAAGAACAACCACGGGTCCCAGCACTTCATCCACTCAGCCTCACACAGCACAAGAAGCTCTAGTCCAATCGTTGAAACAAGAAGTCTTTGAGTTGCAGGTCTTAAATAAACATATTAAAAATGAAAATGAAGCATTAAAGGAGAAAAAAATATTGGAGAGATCATTCATGACAACACTATGCCACATCTGGGACTGTGGCACAAAAAGAACAGAAAATTGAAGAAGAAATGCAAGAAGATAAGTAGAGCACTGATTAATCTCAAATTCAGATGCTTGATGAAGAAAACCAGGATGTTAGCAGCACCAAGAAAGAGGAGAAGAAGACTGGATGTACTGGCAGAGGTATCAGGGCATATGAATTGAAGGAGGATGATCAAAATCTTGGTTGCATGGGGACATGCAACACCTTCACAGTGGGGGTATGATGAGTCCCAAACTTGCATCTTTCCTATACACCTTTCTAGACTTTTTCCATTTACTTGGACCTCCTAAGTCATCAACATCATTGCATATTAATCATAAAAGAGAATTTAAAGTGGTTTTTAACTATGTTTTGTGTCTGCTATTTGAATTAGATTTTTGCTCATTAAGCTGCGGAATCTTGTCACTTTCCGCAGCTATTTTGTTAAAGTCTATATTGCAGGTGTCTTCAGGAAAATCAAGCCACATGGGCAAGTTGGAAATGACATGGATATGGACCGAGTCCTATTGGCTCAGTCGAATTCACCAAAGAATTCCGTGGTCAAAGGTAGTCAAGCGGTGGTCAAGCTAAGAGTCCTACGGTGACAAAACTCCGTTTTTCACCACGTGAAGACTTGCGTGGCCGTTCCATGATCCCAGGGGACATATCAACACCTGTGATATGTTCCATCAGCCGAATCCAACAGCCACTCTCCATAGATTTAATCTTCACGGAAGCCATAATGCTAAATTTCTGGACGTAGTTGTTCACGTGTCTTTTATCAGCGCAGATTGTAGGAAAGTAGTTATGTCATCCTTTGTTATAAATAATACGTTCTCATACGCATAGTAGTTAGCTTCTATAATGAAATTTGGCTGTAAAGAACGCCCACTGTGCCGTGACATTATTTCCTTGTTATCACTGTGTTTTGAATACATGAGAAGACTCGGTTCATAAGCATAATTCGTGGTTGATAGTTGTTGCCCGAGGATTGTGCAGAGGGCCCCTGCACATGCCGAGGTTTTTGTGTATTGCTGTATAGTTTCATGTTTTATTTCCTTACGCTCATTATGCCATAGTTCTTCACGTGTATATATTACATCTCTTATGGTATTAACATTTTATTTCTGTTCATAATTTTTCATGCTTTATACTACTGTTAACTGATCAGTGTCTTTGTTCCAGATTACAGTAGGCAACCCGGGCATTTGCACATAGTTTTACAATGACTAATGACATGGAATCAATCTTGTCCTTTTGCTGATTTATTTTTCTTAGCTTTTAATTCCAGCACTGTTTTATTTATTTCAGTTTTGTACATTTTCTTTATCAGTTAGATTAGATATTAAATTACTCATGTCATTATCAGTTACCTCCAAAAACCATAGCGAGACTAATGGTGAGGGATTGAAGTATGAGTGTGTAGTTTGATATTAGTTTTTTTTTTGCAAATTAGATATAAGATTGCTCAAGTTGTTTATGATTACTTCCGAAAATCGTAGCGAGACTAATGGTGAGGGGTCAGAATATGAGTTGATGTAATTTGATTTTAGCTTTACTTTGCTTGCAATTCTTGGATTTCTTTGAACACAGTTTCTTTTGTATTTAGACAGCAGCAAGGGTAATGGGTTTCATGATCAACAGTTCACTGTTTGTTTGAATAGTGTAGTGGCACATTTTCATTTTCTTTAAGGAATTAATTTTGTCATTGCATGTTTTAAAACCCTTTTGAAGTTTGAAGTTTGGGAAATCATTATAAAGGACATCATTGCCTTGAACATTTATATCCATACTTGTCTTCTAGAATTTCTATTTCATATTAGGAAACCAACCAAGATAAAAACCCCCAAGATAAAAAAAAAAAAAAACCAAAAACGACAAAAAGTAAGAGATAGGTTATCTTGCACATATAGTGTGCCACACTTTGTCAGCTTACGAATCCCGGATTGACAAATTAATGTAGCAATTTAGGACACACTAAATTGACCAAATAGTAACTAACTAAGCTACAATCATCTCTTAAAATTTTGCACTTTCTAATGCAATAGAAAGTACACCCAAAATATTTTCATCCAACTACAATGTCATCGAGTTATGGGTAAATACCAAGATACGTGTTAGTATTTTGTACTTTGTAGACAACAGTTTTGAAGTATGGAATACAACAGTTAATAATATAATGAGATCAAAGTGTCAATTCACATAGGAAAAGGAGAAATGGACTTCTTGGCACTCATAATAAAAGTGAAATGATTGATAGCTGTCAAATTCTTAGATGAAATTGAGATTGTGTTAGTAGTGAGAACTAATTACAGTCATAATTTGACACTAGCATATTTGGAATATTAGAGTTCTTAATAACCTTAATTAATTAAGTAAATAAAAGTGTGGAGGGACCCACAAACCTCAAAGTTGAATAAAATCCACTTTTTATGTGTGTATGTGGATATTCTATATCTATATCTAAAATCATGGAGTAGTGGAGCAGCTCCATTAATGGAGATCATGTCTCATTTATGAGATAGATTATGGAGGATGAAATAGTCAAATAAGATCATGGATCTTAAATGAAAAATCATGAGTATCTTTGATAAGGTCAAATGAGATCATAGTGCATTCAAAGAAGATCATAAAGAACTTATGATAAGATAGTGGAGGAAGTGATGCATTTAATGCACACATGATGGAGAGGGTGATCACCCCATATGAACATGATGGAGGACATGGAGAAACAACGCAGTCAACCATGGAGACTTATGTCCACATGTACAACGCAATTTTGGATTAGGCCTAGGCCATGGAAGGCTCATATCTATATAATGAAGATGAAGGTACAAGGGAAGGCAGGATTTGAATTATTCATTTCTTGATCTATTTAGATCTAGATTTTCCTTAGGAAATTTCTATGTAGGCTTGGGTTGTTTAGCATATTTTGCAGTGCTGCTTAGCATAGGGTGTTCCTGACTAGGAATCCCACCTCTTTCTTTGAGTAGCTCTTGAAAGAGGATTGTTCTTCATTCCTTATCAGGCATTGGTGCAATCTTTAGGAGGTTTTTTCTAGTATTCAGCTAGGAAACTAGTGGAGGATTCATCCTAACACTTTGTTCTTCACATTGAGTCTTCTAGGAGCAGCAGATCTATATCCGGCATTCATGCCATTTGGATTTACCTCCATGCAGCAACAATCCCTTCAAGGATTGCGTAGTCCAGTCCTATAGATCTATTGGAGGAAGGAAGTTTCCATTATTTTAGCTGGAAATCCTATGAGGGATCATCTCCTCACATTGGATCTAGTGTTTCCATCATTCAGGAGCTGATTTGACATATATAGCAGCAAGCTATTGATCTTCCCTCTCTGACAGCGCAGTTTTCTGAAGTTGTTGTTCCTACAATAACTATTTTCAGTGGAGGAGATTGGAGGAGCTAGATCTTGAGCTTCTAGCACAAGGATCTAGTGAAGGGATCAACCCTTCTTGCATAGATCTGATTGTGCACCATTGCATCCATCATATCATTAGATCTAGCTTTAGATCTACATTCCCAGCAGCATATATGTGAAGCACTAAGAGGGTGGTTTCCTTAGATTGACAGATCTGAGAAACCCCTTCTGGGTTATCTTGGGAATCCATCATTGAGCCCTAATCTACATTTTCAGCATCATGAGAGCTCCCATTCTACCTAGATATGACTTTCTATCATTCAAGCAGTTGCAATCCCAACAGTTGAAGCAAGGGCAATGTTGTTTACCTACCAGTAGTTCAGCAGTCACGTAGTCCCTCTTGGGGGATCATTGCAGGGTCACTCTAGGCCATCCCTTTGGCTTTAGTGTCTCATATTTTGACCACTGTTGTCCTTGATTTTTCACCTCCTATATAATAAATGGCTTAGTTATTTATGCTCATTCTGATGTGTATGTAGATTTAATGTTTACTTTGTTGTATTTCTTATATCATGTTTCAGTATTACTGCATTCTACATTTTGGGATATTACACCTTTTCCCACCAGAACGCCGTTCGAATACAAGATCCACCAATTTCTTTATGTCAAATTCATTTGTAATAACACCCTAGGCGAAATAAAAAAAGAGCTAGATTCATGTGTTATTTGGAAAGGAGGAAGAAAACTTCTTATTATTTGGATGACAGAAAAATGAAGCATTATTTAGTCAAACATCCCAGTTTTTCCAATCAATAATGATGACTATAATTTACATTGCGCTTCCAATGCATACAATGAGCAGGAGACACCACCAGCGTGCACAATGAAGGCACGGTGCTCGATAAAGGGAAAATGCATTCAATTTTTCATTTTTAGTTTTTATATTAAAAAAAAAGAAAAAGAATATAGTCAACACCTTGTGCTCTTCTCCTACAGACAGGTTCGACAGCCCTCCACAGCCCCCTCAACAACCCTTCTATTAGGGGACGTAGCAAGGGCTATGAAAATGATAATTCCCTATGAGGGGACCTGGCAAGGGCTATGAAAATTATAATGCCCCCTTCAATATCAACCTCTTTGGCAACATCTACATTGACTAATAGGATATCTTGTTTTTCCAAACCTCATGAGGTCTCAATGGTATATACAATTAATAGCCATAAGGTCTATGAATTATAATTACAAGGAAAAACCTCCTAGGTTGTATCCATTAAGAATTGGCCCTACTTCACCTAGGGTCCATACATAACATATAATAATAACAAAACAAATATCTAGGTATAATTACACATTCAGGTAATGATCAAACATCATCTCATTTTGATTATGATTCATCTTACTAGTTGAGATTGTTGTATGTGGTCATGGTTGACAACAGAACCGAAGAATGAAGATCCCGATGATAAAAAATAATCAGAAAAGGAAATAAAAAGGGTCGTGATCAAATTCCAGTGGAAATCACTACCATTAGAGGGTAACTTGGAAGTATCGAGGAGATGTGTACAAGACTATGCAAGACTATAGAGTGTATTCAAGGTCTGAGAAGGAGAACAAGTAGGAAAACTTAAGGATTTTCGCACTATAAATTGAGCTAAGATTTTAAAAACCCTATTCAAGGCCTTAATACCTAAATCTTGAAAATTGGGTATGGAAGTAGCAACATCCTCTAACATAGTACATTTATTCACAAACCCTACAAACCCTAGATTTGAAATACATTCCTGTGATTGGTCAGGGTTCCCTAACTAGATTTTTAAGGGATTTGGAGGCACCGGAGTTCTCGGTCCCACAACTAATCCATACATTTAAAAATATTTACATGTTTGACCTGTTTGAAAAGCGAGAAATGAGAGAAAGGAGGAGAGCACGAGACCTGAGCTTTGGATTTTTTTGCATGAGCACTTCATTCTAGACTCTGCACATCAAGAATACTGAGAGAAATTCCTTCGGTCACACTAGCTATGTCAAGATGATGAGGGACAACACTTATTGTGGCTCCTGGAAATCTCCACATTGCTCAGGACAAAAGTTACTATGGCTTATGGAAATATCCACCCTGTTTTCTAGTTTTTCCCCTTTGGTTATGGGCTCCCGCTGAACAACAGTTACTGTGGCTTATGGCAATATCCATGCTACTCTCCAGTTTTCCACTTTGGTTATGGCCTCTCACAATGGAAATATCCATGATTCTCTCCAGTTTCCCCCCTTTGATTATGGTCTCCCACCATAAAACAATTACTGTGGCTTATGGGAATCTCCACATTTCTCTTTAGTTTTCCCCTTTCATTATTGGTTCCCGTCGGATCAATTGAGCGAGTTAGCAACCAATTTTCAGGCTCCCGTCGGGTCAATTGAGCGAGTAGCAACCACTTTCGGGCTCTTGTCGGATCAATTAAGGGAGTTAGCAACCAGTTTTTGGGCTCCCACCAGAACAATTGAGCCAGTATCATTTTTCCAAAGTGATATGGGAAACTTGATTGTATTGAAAAAAATTAATGAACAACTATAAGAAAATATATGTAAACGACTTGAAAAATAATTGGAAACAAAAAAAATTTGATCGTGCAAAATATATAAAGGTTTTAGAGTTGCAATGAATTAGATTTTTTCATGCAGCATTTTTTATATTCATTACTATTATGACAAAGGTTAATGCATATTTAATATTAAGATTTATGTGTAAGGAGTAAAAATATGGTTAGGAGGATGTTTTTATTTCTTATTTTCATCATCAAAGTTAAGGGTGACATAAGATCCATAGCAATCAATAAAGGAATTATGTGTAATATCACATATTAGCGTGAGATATCATGTTGGGATGAAGATATTTTTGACAAATGATGGCATGCCAATTATTTGCGATCATTTTCATTAATGGCTATTCTAAAGGGATTTTATTTATATTTTTACCTATGGAATGGTAAGTTTATATTTTTAGCACAAGACAAACTAGATAAAGTAATGAGTAACATTTATTTTCATCATCTATAGTTCATGAAATATATCACAAAAAAAGTCAATTTCATAGTTCATGTAATATATCACAAAAAAGGCCATTTGCATGTTCACCCACTTCTCTAATGATTTGGCATAGAAAAACATAAAATATTGACAATTGGTTGCCATAGTATATATGTAAAGGATATATCATACATGTAAATATGTAGGTCATTTTTAAAGACCTAACTATATGGAAGAATCCATTTACCTTCAGGCCTAAGATATTTATTGAAGAAAATGTTGATATGGATGCCCATGAGTATGGACTACTTCCATTTGGTACAAGATGTAATATCTACACTATTGAAAATTTCGGTGTTAATTTAGTTTAGTGTATGTTGGGATACATGTTTCATCATATCATAGGAGAAACTCCTAAGAAAATGAGGGTAGAAGGTAGAGATCTCACACCAAGTCCAAGGTTTGTAAATTTCATGGTCTCTCATTTGGATTCCATTTCCATTACTCAATTGCATACTCATATTAATAAATGAAAACCACTAAACTAACATGATAATGTATTTGCAATTTACTTGCAAAAAACAAACTTCTGGTTTACCCCTTTTTCGTAATGAAATTAGATTTCTTTCTCTAAACTAGACCGAATTAACCAAAAACTAAATGTATAATTTCAATGAAAATATGATAATAGCCAAACTCAATTTAATTTTTTCTCTTTATATGGTGTCACTTGTGTAATTTGAATTGATATATTAAATTTATTGAAGTGTCTTTACTAATCCTAATAGGTAGAACTAGTGGATTGCAATTCCAATATGAAAAAATATTATTCCACTATGGATATTTAAATATTTATAAGTCATCAATAAATCTTAGTGTTTGATATGTTTCTCAAGAAAGGAACCTATTGTAAAAAATGGAAAAACAAAATGCATTCAGGTATAAAACAATTTCCATGCACACCATAGAACTAAGTTGCTTCAATAATATTTGTCCTCATGTCATTGATAACATTTCCCCTTATTAACTAATTGATATTGTGATTATTAAACTATTTGATAAATTGGAATATAGAAACCACTAATTATACATGTTTTTTATTTTAATGTTTTTAATAATAAAGTGTCAAAGGTTTAGTCAAGAGCAAGTAGCAATAAGAATTAATTCAATTGGTAAGTGATCTTGCAAAAGAGTTCATAGAGATCTCGATACAAAATCTTATTAATTATTTTAGGGTTACTAGTTGGTATTTTAGTTTATAGTTACTATTGTGCTCCATTTGAAGAGAAATAAAGGTAAACCTATGGGGATTGAAAATGTACCAGCCTCCCTTAGAACTTTTAATACATTCGTGAGTGAAGGAAAATATTCTTTGAAAAATGAAATAAACAATAATTCATTCACTAAGTAATAGACAAATATTAATAATATATAAGATATGTATGGTAAATATAATGGAGCAATTTGTAACAGCCACTCCCCAACCGTCTTATGTTATGATTAGTTATTATCCTACCTACTAAAAGATCGATTTCTTGGTAGTTTCTTGTTGGTATTATTAGTATACATAGAAGGTATGTGTATGTTATCTACATACACATAAATCACATGGATATGTTAGTATTCTATGGTCTATTATGTTAGAAGATTGATTAATGATTAAGATTATGATTAGCGTTAATATTGATTAAGTTTGATTATGTTTTTAACTATAAACTTATGAATAATTTAATATTAATTTAATTTTGGCCCTCTCATGACTCTTTACTTTGATTAAATAAATAAAATCGTTTGATTATTTATTATGTAGTGATTCTTATTATTTCGTGGGGGGAGAGAATGTTAGTTATGAGACATAAAGAATGGGTAGGTGAACCATTAATCGGGAATAAATATTTTGGGGAAGGAGAGGGAATAAGTCTTGGAAGGATAGTATGGCGAGAAGGGACTCTAGTCATTTTGTCATATTTGGGTTTGTTGAAGTTTTGGGGAGAGAGGAAAGGAATAAAGTTGAAACAGTTTGGATACTAGGGATTCTCTAAGGAGGCTAAGAGAGGTGATAGGAACTTGATGATCTAAAAACACAGTTTTGAAAACACTATGGGTGGCAATTAGGACTTCGGCACATAGGGTTAGGGAATTTGTATAGAAGACATTTTTTTTCTCAAAACTGAAAGAGGATTAATGTCATTCTCATCTCTCTTCAATTTGATAAGCTGGAGATAAGGAATTCTAAGACTGATATGAAATGTTGAACCTTTATTTGATGATGAAGAAACCTTTACTCTTCCTTTTAAGCTGTTGCTGATTATGAAGCCCTAATGTGGGATGAAGAGAAAATCTTCCTAAGCCTACTCCTGATGTAAGAGATTCATACTTGATGAAGTAGTAATTTTTATAATGAATGATGACATTCTTTACTGTTGTATTTCTCTTATATTACAAGAATTCACTGATTTTTTCGAAGAGAATGCCATTGTGTATAGATTTAAAGTCTACTTCTCATACTTAATAAGACATCTTTAGGAGGCATGGTAGCTTCATCAATCTAGAGGTAGGTTTGGCTGGGACTTCAAGTAAGTGAATAAGCTACCAACAGTTGATCCAATTCCAGGCATTGAAATTTACTCAATATATGTTCATAATAGTTAAGAAAAGACACCTTTAAAATTTTCATTGCCAATTTCTAGAGAATTGAATATTGGTTCCAAAGGACACTATATATAAATGTTTGATGCCAACATCAACTAGTAAGTGTTGGATGTTTGTAATCAAGAGAGCGACCTTAATATTAGAATCATACCTTCATATCATAAGTACATATGACTGTATGAAGATACAAAGGGACTTGCTCCTAATTTTATATATATTTTTTGTTTTGCCTTGGAGTGATCTACACTGTTCCTTTTGAACTGACTGCTATAAATCTAATTATGTCAAGGTGTTTTAGAGCTAGCCCTTATTAGCATTTTTCTTAACATATTTTTCCACTCTCTAGATAGACCAGAGATATCCCAAGCAATGCATAGATTAAATCAAGATGATCCAATTTACAACCATAAATTTTAACCCCAGAACATGTTATCATAGGCCAATTATATGTATATCTATATATATATATATATATATATATATATATATATATAGATATATATATGTATGTATGTATGTATGTATGTATGTATGTATGTGTGTATGTATGTATGTATGTATGCATATCTGTGTGTGTGTGTGTGTGTGTGTGTGTGTGTGTGTATGTATATAACTGCTGGTGTACTAGAAAAATAATGTGGTAATGAAACTCCTTGACGATGCACCTTAAACTGTTAGAGGAAGGTCACATAGTATACATGACATATCTTAAGAAAAATGGATCCAATCCAAACAAACCACCCTATGAATTTTAAAAGCCTAGAGGTAATCCCAACATTTTATTCTACTTTTGACTTGAACACACCTTTTCTTAGTAATTTGGGATATAATAGTAGTGAAAACAAAATGAAGATGGGAATACACGTACGAGTGGCATATGTTATGTTTGAATTTTAGTTCAAGTGGGGGAGTAGGCCTAATTATTCGAACATGTCCATAAGGTTTTATCTTGGTGAACAACCCAATCAATGATATGGTTATAGTAGTTCCAAGAAATTTATTAAGGGTGATGGTGATGAAAAACCACATCGATTCTTATGTGGATTCATTTGGAGGGTGAAAAGGATTGTAGTGCTAGTTTCTAAGTTGATAAAGTTCCTAACAACATTGTGGGGGAATCTACTCTAATGGTACATGAATTTAATATAGATTTATCCCTAGGGTGTAGCTAAGTCCTTAGACGAATTAAAGGCTATATTTATATCTAAGTTATAGAGGATAAACATTGAACAACAAAAAATCACTAAGCTGAAGGAGAGTAAGAAATTGGTTGGAGAAAGTTCTCACGAGTATGATGAAAAATTACAAAACTTGATCAACAAGCTCTCCTATACTCTCCATGAAAATCAACACAAATAATGACCCATTCAAAGTTTTTTTCTCTTTAATAGTGTATCATTAATGCAATAGTCGTGGGTGACATAGAGGGATGCCTTATCTTAGACCGTGAGGAAAGAGTCTTTTTGGGTGAACATCCATTTTACTAAAAAATTTCATGCTTGGTAGGATCTAAGAGATAATTATGTAAGGAGTTACTTCTAGGTAAAGGAAATTGGTATTACTATTGTTAAAGGGGGTGGCCTACAAGGATACATTGGATTCTATTGTTACAAGAACATAATTTCGACAATTTATTTCAAAAATTTTATTTTTCCTCTAGAAGGTATTAGAGATTTATAGAAGAGGAATTTGGTTTCCTTGTTGCCCTATAATTTTGTAGAATTTATAATTTCATATTTAGGATAGGAAATTTTAGTAATTTTAGTTATAAGTTAAGATGTTTTTTTTATTTTTAGGGTCTCCTAGTCATTAGGAAAGTTGAGTCTTATGATTAGGATTACATGTGGCATCCTATGTATTTTTCAAAGTCCAATACGCCAAGGAAAATATGTGGAGGATATTTGGGGGAAATATGATTTCCCATAAAATGTAGATAGGATTTGGGGACCTTGTAGCGCTTTTCCTTTGACCCCACTATTTCGTTGAGGTTGTATTTGGAGCAGTTAGCAAGAAAAATAATAATATGCCCAAGAATATTAGTGTTGGAGCGCCTATGGTTTGGGAGAAAGGATAAGGGGTTCTAGGATTTAAGGGGTTTAAGGGTTTAGGCACAATGGGTTAAGGGTAAAGGGTAAAGGGTTAGGGCTTATGGGGTTTAGGGGTTAGGGGGTCCAGGTATAAGGGGTTTAAGGGTTAGAGGATAATGGCTTAGTGGTTAAGGGATTTAGGGGTTAACAATTAACCATCAAAGGATTACATGTTAGGGGATTTAGGGGTTAAGTGCCTAAGGGTTATGGTATTTAGGTCCGAGTAGGTCAAGGGGTTAGGGGTTAATGAGTTTAGGGACTAGCGGTTATGGGTTATGGTCAAGCTTTGAGAGGATATGGGATTGGGGTTTATGGGGTTCGAGGATTATAAGTTAAGGGTTTAGTGGCTTTGGCTTTAAGTGATCAAGGGGTTAATTTGTTATGAGTTATGAGTATAGGGGTTAAGTTATTGTGGCTTTTGGGTTAAAGGGATAGGGACTTTAGTGGTTATGGGTTAAGTGAATATGGGTTGTGATAATGTGGCCCCTAATCCCCTTGTCACAACTATTGGGGCTTCCCTATAAATTTCTCTCATTGTCTTACCTATAGGTCCCCTAGCCCCTATGCCATAAGGCCCTAAGGCTCCTTCTCATTCTCTAATGTTAGGATTACAGATCTTAGTAAACCATGCTTGAACCTCTCACATATACCCATCCATGCTACCCTTATGCTCCCTTACTCCGTTCAGTACACCAAAATATCCCCCTCCCCCAAAATTCATGAGAATTGAACATTTGGAGGCGATCATTTAACAAAAAATTCACAACTACTCCATTTATAATGGTGTCTTGGAGCTATTAGATGTCATTTAACTAAGCTACAATGATAGGTGAGAGATATGCATAACTTACTAAAGTTGTATCAAGAGCCTATTAGTATATTGGCTATAGAATTTGACTCTTTTTATTTGTAACTTAGCGAAATGGAAAATATGTGGAGACAATATCATTTCTTCTTCTTTTATCAGGCCATGTAAAATAAATGAATCAAATAGTCTCAACCCCTTGGAGAAGGAAAGTTGAGAACAATAATTAGCATGAACAAACAAAGAATCCAATGAGTTAAGCTTAGATGGGTCTCCCTTTTTAAACAAGCATCCATAAGCTTGTTATAGTTAGTATGAATAGGGTGTAGTTAATACCAATAATATAGTCTTATGAATCTATTACAATTTGATTTGGAAAGTATGTTTCCATACATGTGTGAAAGAAACAATCCATTTGGCTAGAAAAATGAAGTCTTTTTGAAGACCTCAAGAAACCCCCTTGAAGGAGACAAGAAGGGTTTGAAACTGTACAATACAACTTGATCTATGAACCCTATTTCTGATGTGCTCTGTGCATGTGTTTTTTCACTCATTTTGACATGTGATAGACAGTATATGCAACCTTTTTTTCCACATATCATCTTCATTAGATATCATATTGCTAAGAATGAAGTGTCTGGATTAGAGTTAAAGTTGCAATTTTAGTTTGTTGTATTTTTTTGTCTTTTAGAGTATGAATATTTCTCGTCTACTATGCTAAGACAGATTGGCTTTCAAATATTCAAGGAATATGTGAGCTAATATAATACCATATTATAATATTTCAAACAACATGATGAACTATTGAGCCCAATTTATGGTGTTCCATTGATTGAGATGTTTATTTTTGGATGGATGGATGTACAACTCTTTAGCCAATAGACAAAAATCATTAAGCATTGTTGCAAGTATGTTATTGACATGTTGAAGTGTCATTGAGACTTAGAGGTATAAGATTTAGACTTGTATGTTGTCACCTATCTGGGTGTGATGATACCTTGTGGAGGTAGGAAAAATTTCCATTTTTTTAACTCTTGGATATATTCTATACGTTCTTGAGAGATTATTGAGAGAATTTCAACCTTTTAAATAAAATTACAAACAAATGTACATTCATGCGATGATTACTAATTGATTTGTGGGTGACCCAAAAAATTTTAACATGTTGGCTTGTTGAATTTGTTAGTAAGTTAAGGTTTGATAACTTTGTAAGCTTCAGTGGGATTTATTATGGATGTATGTGTTTTAGAGAAGCCATTTTGGAGTGGTGTTAGTGCTTCCTTTGTTGAATTTTTTTCTTTGGTTATTCTTCTTATGCATGCCCACTGTGGTATCTTCTCATTTGCAAATATTTTGTTATTATGTAAAAAAAACGTTCTGGTTGCATCCTTGAAAAAGTTGCACAATTTTCCTTATTTATCTCTACAATACCTTGAGTTGTCTCACTTCTTTCAATTGGGCTGGAATTTTCCACCTCAAGAGGGTTGTTAGTTGTTTTCTAACTAAATTGTTACAACATTTTTTCTTGTTTCATTTATTTATTTTTTCTTCAAAGAGGTGTTTCCTTTAAACTCTAGAAGAAGCATTGCAAGTGGCTTGATTATAGTAGTCATCAAAATATGTCTGTGATCATGTGCAAGACAACCCTCAGAGGGTGAAAATTGGGTATGTTATACCTACTGAAAATTTTGGCTAGCATCCAATTAGATATGTTATACATAATTCATAATTAGGAGATCACAGACCATACTGTTGGACATAAAAATGCACTGCTCCTCAAATATCAAGGTAAGTGCAAGAGTATTTATTGAATATAGTTCAGTCACATGATACAATTATCCCACAAATATATATTAGAGATACTAACATGGAACAAAATACTTAAAATCGATTGATGCACTCACTTTCATGGGAAGTTCATGAAAATTTTTATTTTCTTATATAATGCACTTTTACCCACATCTGGAGATCACACGAACATGGTATTCATAATAAAGTTTTCTGGGTGAACCAATTCATTTTTCCTGCAAGATCAAGTTACGTAGCTATAATGTGTTGTGTTTTTTCGTACATCCGACCGAAAACATATCTTGTAGGAATTTTGAAGGAAATCACACTCAAATTATCAGAGAATCTCCAAGTGATCTAATTAAAAATTTATTTTTCTCCTTATATTTTGATTATTCTTTCTCTTCACTGTGTTTAATATATAAATTCATTTCAATTCATTAATATCAGATATATTGTGGCTCTTGTTTCCAATTTAAAGGTCGAGTTCTCAACATTGTTTGTTGTTCTTTATTTGGAAAGTGTGTGTCGTTTGAAGAGGTTGCAAGAGATGGGAATCTCAAATAGTTGTTGACTGGGGTAATGCAAGTTTTATAGGTAGAATATGGGGCTTCAATCATTAATGTCTCAAATTTGGCCGTACGTTCAGGAGCTAGAATGGTCATCCTTCACCCACATTTATCATGAGCTCAATCAACTAGCAGATAAGCTCTCCGAGGAGGCATTCACGTATCCAACTGATGAACTATCTGCAAGATCAAGCTTGTGACACACCCAAAAAAAGACAACTCGCAAAATTTAAGCTAACAACAACCCCCACTCATGAAGCTGACAAGTTGTCTCCCTCAAGGACCACTGCCTTCTCCTTCATGAGGCAATACTTCCTCAACAACTCACTCAACTACATCATTTCTATACTCCCAACAATCTACTTATGTTATTTTTCCCATAACATTTTCCGAATAATCTCATGTTTCATATGGGTGAATTTCAAATGCCAATTTACTATTTGAAAACCAAATTTTCATCGGTTGTACCTAATGGTCCTTATTTATTGAATATTTTCTTGAATGGGGTTTTGTTTGCTAAATTTTATCGTTTAATGATTTCTTATATGTCAGGATTCTTATCTATTTCATGCCTTACCGTGTTTCCTTTGCAACATCTGGTGCAATTGCTACTTTAATTTTTTTCCCATATTTAAAAAAAAAAACAATTTTAGTTCATGGAATGTAACTCAATTGAAAATCACCTTGCTATGAAGTATTATGTTAAAACATTAGATTCAATGCTCAAATCCCCTTGAGTGGCCAACCAAAAAATAATATCTTTCTATCTATTTATTTATTATATTTTTAGAATGTGGTTTGATGAAAAAAGAAAAATATAATATAAAAGAAATAAATATGACATGATTAAATTTCATGTGGTTTGAATATATATTTTCAAAAGTAAAAAATATAATTATCCACTATCCACTCATGGAACTTCAATGCAAACTTTTGAATGCTAATGATTTTGTCTTAATTTCTAACAGCCTTAAATAAGTTTTGTCTTAATTGTCATTGTATTAAGTAGCCATTATAAATATTTTTGTCTCAAAGTGCTTTTGTCTTAAAATATTTTTGTCTCAAATTGTTTTTGTCTTAAACTTAAAGTTTTGTCTTTAAATATTTTTGTGTCAACTGCTTTTGTCCTAAATATAAAGTTTTGGCTTAAAATACTTTTGTCTTAAATATTTTTGTCTCAGATTATTTCTGTCTTAAATATAAAGTTTTGTTTCAAACTATTTTTTCCTCACACTATTTTTGTCTTAAATTTTATATTTAAGACAATTGAATTGATATTAAATTTTAATATAAAATAAATAAAATAAGAAGTGGTTTTTTAAGACAAAAGATTTCTTTTGTCTTAAAAATGTCCTAAAAATGCCCTTAGTTTAGTAGTGCTATACCCTACTTCTAAAAGAAAAAAATATCTCTATAATGTGTATTTGTATCATATTACTCAAGGTTAATGCACCCACATTACACATTACAAAAATACTACAAAAGTAATCAAACTTAGAAATAGTGTGGTGACATTAGGAGAAATCCCATTTATAGCCTCCAACGATGAGTAGAGCACCTTTCTCACTTTTTTTTCGAATAAGGTAACAAACCATTTTGACATTTTTATTTGATATAATTATAGGTTAATATCTATGGTTGCGTGTAATATAAAAGCATTCATGACATAAAGAGAGGTTAGTCTCAGCCATGCTTTCTTAACATATTTTTTCTTGTTAAAGAGAGTCTTTTGTCCATGGAGCGGGGTATAAAAAGAGATTAAACAACATGGAACATAAGAGGCATTTTAAAATTGCTTGGCATTCTAGTCAAAACAACCTTTCTCATTGTGGAGTAAAGGAAAAAAATTATTTTATAAAACAAGAATAACATCATATATACTATTACCTCTAAGTTTTAGGTGGAATTGTTTTAGGAGGAAAAAAATAAATTAGGATATTACAAAAAGGTGATTAACCTTAATTTTGAAAATCAAAAGTATCTTTCTATCTTGATTAGTGTAAGAAAAAGACAAATAATGTTAAAATAATAACTCATTTTCATGAGATCCATAATAAAAGTGATCAATAATCAATTTCCAAAACCTTTTAAAAAACTCTATCATCTTTATGATGCTAAAAAAAAGTTAAAAATAAAAAACACTTTCTCTTAAATTATCCACTCAAATTAAATTTAGATTTCAAAAATATTGTAACACTACATTTTCTTCACTTTTTAAGTCAATAAAACTATTACAAACTTGAAATAATTCCCTATAGTACAAGTTAATCATCATCTATCGTCAATCTTTTATTTTTTATTCAAAACACACAAAATCATACTTTGCAAGCAAATTAATAATATATTTCCAAATAATAATTATTTGCATTACTCATTAATAACTAATAAAGGGTTGTTAATAATTAGTTTTTCGAAAGTAAGTTACATAATTTAATGTTATATGATAATCTCAAGTTCTCTATTTTCTCACGTTTCCATTGATCTCGATTGTCCTTCACCGCCCCTCTTCATTATTATTGGTTGCTTAGTGATATATCTGAGGCAGTTAAAAAGCCTTTGCCACTCCTCCCCGAGCAATACAGAGTGCCAGAAATGGATAATTGCCGAACACAAGTTGAGTGTCAAAGCCTCGCAGACACTTCTGGACCATTCTCTGCACCATTCTGGAGGGATAGTGAAATACTTCTGTCTGTGGACCATTCTCCTCCACAAGAAAACATCTGGCTATCCAGTGGCGGTTAACCTTTCAGATTTGGCTCTCTCATGGAAATCTCATCGGTATCATATCCAGATCTAACCACGGAAATCTCATGGCGGCCTGCCCATACAAAATTATATATAATCGTCCTGGCCTTCCCCTCTCCATAAGCAGACCCAAAGCAGTTCTAGATATTCGTACTTTATCAGGTGGTAATCATTCCAGACACAACGCAGTTCTTAGTTGTTGTCCGGAGATCTTGACAGCTAGTTCGAGAGAAACATTGTTCACATGAAAACATGACCATTCTCGTCCACATGAAAACATGTTCAGATTTGGCTCTCTCATGGACGACCTTTGTACCATATTCAGATCTAACCACGGAAATCTCATGGCGGCCTGCGCATACAAAATTATATATAATCGTCCCTGGCCTTCCCCTCTCCATAAGCAGACTCAAAGCAGTTCGAGAAACATTGTTCTGGGTAGATCGGATACATTGTTTAGGGGCAGATCTATTCGAGAAGATCGTTCCAGTGAACTAAACCTAAATCCAAAAGTGTCGAGGAAAATAAAATTACAACAAATGGATTCTTTTGGCAGACTATTGAGTGAGAAATTAGCATGTAATGAGGAAAGCTCTACCGTTAACCAGCAGCAACAACGCTGCGTTTGGGTAAACGGCCCTATAATTATAGGGTGCGGTCCCTCAGGGCTGGCCACAGCAGCCTGCTTACAAGAACAAGGAATTCCATGTGTAATATTGGAAAAGGCAAATTGCATTGCATCTCTATGGCAGCAGAGGACTTATGATCACTTGAAGCTGCATTTACCAAAGCGGTTCTGTGAACTTCCTCTAATGCCGTTTCCGGAAGAGTTCCCCACATATCCTACCAAGAATCAGTTTATTGACTATTTGGAATCTTATGCCCGTCGCTTCAACCTTAAGCCTAGCTTCAATGAATGCGTGGAATCTGCTCATTATGATCACATTTGCGGAATGTGGAGGATCCGTACTGAGAATAGTTGCGGTGAAAAGATGGAGTATACATGCAGCTAGTTGGTTGTAGCAACAGGAGAAAATGCAGAGCCCATTATTCCAGATATCAAAGGAATGGAGAATTTAACTGACTGGGGTATTCTTATGCTATCCTGTTAAGTGAAACAGGGGCTGCTCCTATTGAAGCAATTGCTATGGTGCGACTCATAAGGTATATGAAAAAAATTGAGCAAATGGAAGAGGATAGATGGCCTAAGGTTGTGTTTAGTGACAGATTGTGTAAAAGACAGAAGACTTGGATGCGGCAAAATAACAAATGGTTTAGTAAATGGGGTATTTGCTTGAGCATGTGTCCTACAAACGGTAAAGAGATAAAAACTTTTGTTATGGATAAATTCCATAAACATACTTGGAAGAAAGAGCTAGAGAGAAAGAAGAAGTACTACATAGAAGAGTTTAACCCCACACATAACCATCAACAAAAGGCATACATAGGGGCTGATATTTCTTGGAGATCTAAAATTCTTATTGCTCAATTAAGGACTAATTCTCATCAACTCCGTTGTGAAACAGGGCGCTGGAAAAGGACAAAAGAAATGTGGGAAGAAAGAGTATGTATTTTTTGCTCCTCCGGAAAAGTGGAAACAGAAAAACATTTCATTCTAGAATGTGAGGCCTTCAAGGACACCAGAGAAAACTATGCAGGTATTCTGGCAGCTAATTCTTGGGATAATCTATTCAGCGAAGAGTTTGTCGATAAGCTGGGAGTGCTCATTGTAAAACTTCAAAGGAAAAGGGCCGAATACAAGAGTCAGATAGAGAAGCAATCTGTCCCATAGGCTATTTTTAGCCTCGTGGACATTAAAAAATTCTTTCTTTCAACAAAAACAACTCCAGCAATTACAAGAATGGAGCTACTTTCGACAGGAAGAATGTTTTGGTGGTCGGCTATGCTAATTCTGGCATGGAAATCAGCCTCGATCTCTCCAATCGCAATGCCAATCGATCCATGGTGGTGCGCAGTGCAGTAAGTATAAAATTATTTTTATCTAACTTCTAGTTATCACTATAAAAAGATTGACAATCAGTGTTTTTTTAATAATTAAAAGATCTTTATCTAATTTCTAACCATCTACAATCTACAATTTTGGTGACATCATCTTACTAATAAAAAAAATTATTGTTGATTGTTCTTCTATATTAACCCTACCTAACTCAACCAAATTAAAAATATAAAAAAAATGTTACCCATATAATGTTTATATTGATCACCAATGAGCTATTGCCCTTGTCTCACTTCTTGAAATTGTTTCTAGGTGCATGTCCTTCCGAGAGAAATGTTTGGGAGATCAACGTTCGGAGTAGCAATCTGGTTAATGAAGTGGCTTCCAGTATGGCTGGTGGACTTGTTTCTCTTATGCCTGGCCTGGCTTATGTTTGGCAGCACGGAACGTTATGGTATCCACAGGCCATTGATGGGTCCGCTGGAACTGAAGAATAAAGCGGGAAAGACTCCTGTGCTGGACGTGGGAGCCGTGGATAAGATCAGAAATGGACAGATCAAGGTATTCTTTAGTTTCATTATATGTATTTTATATTTCTTATACATAAGAGATCTATTAAATGGTTAGGTTAATTGGTCAGATTTTTTTTTTTTAAAGCATTTCGATTATTAAAAGGTATTTTTCTTGACACACTCTGGTTTAATGATTTGATCCATACAAAGTGATTTTTTTTTTTTTAAGCATTTTGATTATTAATAGGTATTTTCTTGACACTCTCTTTGGTTTAATGATTGGATCCATACAAAGTGATTTATTCATGTAGATTAGTCACAGTTTCAGTTATCTTGATGCTCTCTATGAATGGGTGAATTTTTAGGAAGTGATATTTTTTTTAGTAAATCAAACCATTCTGTAAATACAGGGGATTCACTGCAAGAGCAATACTATAGCACTTCGGTTTATATTCGGGTATAAATAATAAGCAAAAAATGACATAATATATTGGGGATAGAGGGTTTTTATATGGACTAGTATAAAAATAGACCTCAAAGTTAATGAGAAAATATAAAGGGGTATAAAATATGCTAAAGAAAAAATGGATACCTATAATATATAGTGAAAGTAGGGGCTTTTTAAATTCTGAAGGTGTATTGGGTTTATATTGGTAGGGGGTTAAATAATGTGATTTTAAGAGCCATTTTCCAATATGTACTCAAATTAAAGGTATTGTTTAATATGCTATGATCACAAGTGATATGTTAGAGATTTATTGAGTAAAGCCCCTTACCTGTAAATTGGTCACATTAAATAGATCTGGCTGGTTGAATTCTTAAAAAGTAATCCCTTTTCATCAATTAAACCATCCTAATCATCAATAAACTAATATTATAAATTCTTTATTTTCTATCATATCCTAAATTCTTAGAAAATGATCCTTTCTGCTAGATCAAACCATTCTAATACTCAATGGGCTAATATTATCAATTCTTTAGTTTCTATCATATCCTAATCATCAATGGACTAATAATATAAATTCTTTGGTTTCTATCATATTTTCCGACCGCCTTCTTTAGTTTCTATCATATTTTCCCACTGCCTTTGATTTTGGGAAAAACAGGTTATGTTGCCAATAAGTCTGATCGTTTTCTGGGTGCCACAGATTCTGCCAGGACTGCATTGCCTTACCCATCACGGTGCCAAATTCGTGAATGGCAAGGAAATAGAATTTGATTCCGTTATTTTAGCAACCGGCTACAAAAGTAATGTGCCATCCTGGCTAAAGCTAAACTGCTATTTTTTTCGCTCCATGAAACCATCAATATAACTTTCATTGGAATTCTATGGCGGCTTTCTCTAACGACAAAAAATGTATTGCAGGATTGCAGCTTTTTCTCTGAAGAGGGGATACCGAACACGCCTTTTCCCAATGGATGGAAAGGAGAAAATGGACTCTTTGCTGTTGGGTTCACAAAGAGAGGACTGTTGGGCGCTTCCATCGATGCCATGCACATTGCCGAAGACATTGGAAGGTCGAGGAAAAAGTTGAGCAAAATTTTCAGCTTCTGTAAAAGTTCCAGCTTCCGTAAAAGGTAATCCACATGACCGTAATATCACTCTGAAGAAACGAATTTCAGTTCCGCCCAACAACTACTTCGTCCTATCAAGGACGCAGTTAAATGAGTGAATGATCATGTAAATTATTACTGTTAAATATTTGGTTCCTTAATTTGGATCTTTGTAGCAAGCGACGAAATCAATATTAGA